>MNCI01004849.1:788141-816938 GCA_015680685.1 Gnetum montanum
CAAGTCGTACTCACGCGTTGCGACGAGCAACCGATTCCTTGATTAGCCGTACACATCCGTAGATGCTCGTAATCAAGTCTTACTCGTGCACACTAGGAAAGTAATAAATAACAATAAAATAAAACAATGTACTGCAAGGTTTATCCAATCAAGTTCATCTTTATTACCGTACACAACTTGTGTTCAGGTTACAAAGTTGCTCGAATAAAGAGCCGTTCACTGTAGGACTCCTACTGCGGGCACATGGGAAATTAATCTAACTCTGGAGTGTTCAAACTGCCAGAGCTTCGCTACTTCTAGCCAGGATTGGGAAATGAAGGGAGTGCCACCTCTTATTTATAGATGTGGTGGCGGACCACGATATCACGTACGCGATATCTGAGGGAAAGATGCGATATCGCATACGCGATATCGCAGGGGATGCGATATCGCGACGGCCGCGATATCGCATACGCGATATCGCTGCGCTATGCATGTTTGGGCTTCCCATGACTATTGTGACAAAAAACAGGCCATAATTTAGTAGTGCAAAAACCAAAACCTTTTGTAGCAACCTTGGCTTTAGGCAATCGTTCTTCTTGTCATACTACCCGCAGGAAAACGAACATGCAAAAGCTATGAAAAAAGCCATCATCAACTTGCTTTAGAAAATGCTTAATAATAGTAAGAGGCAATGGCATGAGAAAATATTCTATGTGCTGTGGGCTTACAGAATGACATGCATAATGGCGACACGTAAGCCACAATATAACCTTGTTTACAGATCTGAAGTGGTGTTACCTCTTGAGCTATAACTACCATCACTTCAAATGATCCGATCAAATGTCGTGAGTGAAGCCTAGAACAACAAGCCAAGGATCATCGACCTCGACTCCATAGAGGAGAAGCGTGCACAAACACTTGGCCACATAGAGTGATATCAAGATGACCAATAGCAGAAGCATCGTGTAAACCCACATCAATGGCCCATAAAAAGAGGGGACCTTGTTCTCAAGGTTTTCTACGAACATGTGAACAAGTTCTCAGCAAACTGGGAAGGTCCATTCATAATCACAAAATCCTACGGGAATGGGGTCTTCAAGCTGGTAGACATGGATGGCAAAGAGTTTGCAAATCTTGTAAATCATTCATATCTCAAGCCATACTACATCTGATGTATGAGCAAGGTAAGCAAAACATCTGCTACGATGTAAAGCTGGCAAAGCAAAACATCTGCTATGACATAAAACTGGCAAAGCACATCTTCTACGACATAAAACTAGCAAAGCTCATCCACTACGATGTAAAATTGGCAAAGCACATATGATATGACTATAAACTAGCATGGATAGTCCACTATGACTATAAATTGGCATAGACCATCCTCTATGATGAAAAACTAGCAAAGCTCGTCTGCTATGATGTAAAAACTAGCATAGATAGTCTGCTAAGACTTTAAACTAGCCCATTCACCATTCGCTACGACGATAAACTAGCATAGCGGTCTGCTAGGATCTTAAACTAGCACAGTGACTATCCACTATGATGATAAACTAGCATAAAAGTCTACTAGGACTTTAAACTAGCACAATAGTCTCATAGGACCTTAAACTAGCACAACGACTGTCTGCTATGATGATAAACTAGCACAATAGTCTGCTAGGACCTTAAACTAGCACATCAGTCTACTGTGACCTTAAATAAGCATCCCGTGGTCTTCTAGGACCTTAAACCAGCACATCAGATGGTCTACTAGGACCTTAAATTGGGTTCATGGCACAACGTGTCCATCTCAAAATCCATGACCCTACAAGTAAGGGAGCATGCACAGTGCTGACACGGGGTGTGATGTCGCAGTTCCAGAATGTAATTCACGATGCCGAGAAAACACTCTCTAAAATATATCTAATGCGACTACCCCTGGCATCTTGCTGATCCTCCAGAGATGTCATATGACATCTTGCTGAACTTCTAGAGCTATCACTACCATGGCCTGTTGCCCTGGTGATAGCTCCTGTAGTCGACACCTACTACTGGAGTCCCAACACTACTGTGGCCTAGCCACAAAGTTGCTACCCTCTAGCCCCCATCATCACCCAAGCCCAAAAGATGTTCAGCTATTGGGCATCTCACCTTACAGCTGAACTACATAATGTTTGCCTTGGGTGGGGACTCCTAAGCACCTGCATCACCGCAACTCCTAGCTTCCTCAATTCCAACTCCTCCACATTGATGCTGTAACAATGGAAAATTTCGGTCGCTGGAAATACCGAGTGAAGATCCATGTACACAGTCTTAACCATGGATCCATGTGAGGGCCATGTTGGAGAAAATGGATCTGAGGTGCCCTGAACGGTCTTGTCGATCAGACAAGGACTTACTTAATCAGTAAATTATCGGATATTGCGGTAGTATATATATTTTGGCTACATGGCTAAAGCGTAATTTGTAGTTTTCCTAAGCATGCAATGAAATCTAGATTTAGATTTTTGTCTGATGATAACGTATTTATGTTCTATACAGTATAATGGTGAAACCTGTCCTAATTTTTTTGGACATAGTCGGGGTTCTGTGTTGTATAAACCCTCCCGCAGCCAACGTTCCTCCCCCTCAAACTCGCCTACAGGGGAAAGCAATATGGTTCTAGAAGGGTGTGCAGGAGTTCTTGTAGTTTCTGTTGCATAACTACAGCATCATTGTTTGGTTGCATTTGCCAGGTGATGTGGCTACGGCCATTTTGAAAAATTTGTTAGTCGGTTCTACACAGGGCGTTTTGGCTTTCCTGACAGACGGAGCTATTGACACTGGTCGACCTCAAGACTGTGAACTTAGCGCCAAAGGATTGAGATGTTTAAGCTGGATCTGGGAGATGCCCAGATTTAGCTATTATCATGCCTATAACACTTTGTTCGTAGCCCATCATGTCTCAACCTACTTTCATAATCCACCGGGCACAGTGTATTACTCAGGCGGGTAAGTCATTTTACTTGCGGTGATGTTAATATGTTTTCTAATGTTTGAACTTGTAGAGCGTGGGATAGTAATGTGCTAAATGATACAGATTCTTTATCAATGAAAATGAGTTATTGGGCAATAATGATACATTATCCTTGACCGAAAGGACAATAAATGAGTTTACGTCCACTAGCAACGTACGCGCTGGTGTCATGGGGCAAACGGCCTTCGAGATTCCTAAGTATCCCACCCATTACTTCGATTCTTTTAAGAATTGTCAGAGCCTTAGATGGTTACATGAGGAATGGACTTTAAACCCTCCCCTCACCCTCATGGACCTGCAAAGGAAGCTTCCTCCATTTCCTTTGCCATTTGGACCTAGTAAGATTTCATCGTTACAATTAGTTACAGGATATTATTGTTTGAGTTGTTGTATAAAATTATCTTTGCTATCTTGACTTGTGTTATTAGTTAGGGAATCTTGGGAAATTACCATCATGATTTTCGGCCGCGAGGTGAACACCCTCCTCTTCTGTTACAACGACATAAAGGAAGCACAACGCTGGCTCGGCCACGCGGTGGCCCCAGCTACATTGGTTACTAAGCTACGGGAGGCAAGGCTAACGCATCTGTTCCTGGATATAACACTTGATGTCCCCACAAGTGAAATGCTAACCCTGGTTAACTCCTTCAGCGAGGGGGCTGAACATTTTTGCATGCGCATGCGTAACATGCATGTACATTTTGACATTGATGCTCAGCTGTTTACTGACCTTTTTAGTGTCCCTTCCAATGGTCTTCCCATAGAAGAAAAGTTGAGGAGAAGCCTCAAATGGTAGGAAGAGCTGGAGGAGTGGCTGGGGACTAAGAAGGACACGAAGGGGATTCCTTGTGAAAAGATCGTGTTGGAGGTTGCCAAGACCATTTATCCCCTCTTTCGAGCCCGGGCCTTCCCCAGAACACTCTCGCAGGGGAAGTTCTTCACCATAGAATAGACCCATATCATGCAAGAGGTGATAGAGGAAGGGACCCAATTCGACTGGGCGAGCTATTTCGTTGAAGGGTTACGCACTGAAATGATCAGGCTCCTTCAAAGAGTCCCGTTTCAGTGTGCACTTCATCTTTTTCATATCTTGCCTCTGGTGTTTTGCCGAATTTCTGGTGGTCCAGAGGAATGGGATCTAGGCGCAAGAGGATCGAGACCAGTTATCCAAACCCTGGATCTCCCACCTCTTCGGCACTACCCAGTCATAGGATCCTCTGGAGGGAATTAGGAAGTCATTTTCTATAACGACTAGGAATGTGGCAGCACCTCGAATGCAAGGCTCTGACAGTGTAGGTGGGGTGCTTCTCTCTTACACCAGTGATGCATCACGGGGGAAGTGCTTGGTGGCAGAAATAGTGGATGCTTCGGTTCAACGTAAAAGGCCTCGTCTAACCCAGGTGCCTGTGGAGCCGGCAGGTGGCGTAGGAAAAATTGTACAAGTCAGGTTTCAGCGGAGTAAACTTCCACCTAGTAAGTGAGAGGATACAGTAAAAGTTATGGTAATTGTTGTATTATGCAACTTATTCAAGGTGTTTTGAATTATTTAAGTGTATTATATGGTAGGTACAGGGAGACCTACAAAGCAGTTAGGTACAGGGAGACCTACAAAGCAGTTAACCCCTGAGATAGGAGGGAAAAGTCTATTTAACATTGGTTTTGGGTGGAAAACAAATTCACTTTTCAAAATTTTAAATTTTTTCAATTTTGGACCCCACCTTGCAACTTCATTCTTAACCAAAACTTGCATCAGCAATGAGATTTTCACTAATTTTGACTCTAAAACCTGTATGGAAACCTTAACCCCATGCATCCACACTAGGGATACCATGCCCAGTGTGGCAACATGCCTATTATTTTATAAATTCATTAGAATTATTACAATTTTTATTTTTATTTTTAGTAACCCAAACCTACCTTTTTCAACCCCAAGATTCCAAAAGTGGGTAAGACATGAGCAAAGCTATACACCATGGGTTTCCATGTTGGGGCAATAGTGTGTAGTTTGGAAGAAGGAAGTAGCATCCACCCTTACCCCTTAACACCCATCTAGCATAAGTATGACCCCAATATGGACCCCACATGATCTAGAACACCTCCAAGCATCTTTGGCAACCTTGGAACCCCACTAGACCTAGTCAAAATGGGCCAAAATCTAGGATTTTATGTTTTCCATGTTGGTGGAGGCTTCTTTCACATTGCGCCTCTCACCCAAAACCTAGATACATGGAGGGAAGCCAAAATGACCTACATTGATGACCTAATGACCATTTCTTGATGCTTGGTGATCCCTAAACCCTATTGGAACCCTCTAGAGCTTATGAAAGCCACAAAATTGTTTGAATATGGTACAAAAATATCATCCCCCTTTCATTCACACTAGGGCCATCATGCCCAATGTGGAAGAGAGGGTGAAGATTATATGACACACTTAGACGCCTCCAAATTATCAAATCTTGACACCCAACATTGATCGTCAACATTGAAAACCTTGAAGGTTAACATGGATGGTTAATCGACTATGAATTTAGCCTAGATCTGACTTTCTTCACTAAGTGATACCTCTTCCACATTGATCCTTCCATCCTCAATGTGGATGGGAGGTAGAAAGCCTAAAAAACCCCTCATAGCCTTCAAAGTGACCAGATCTTGACCTTAGGCATTGATGGCCAATGATAGTAACCCTGTGGACACTCATGCATAGCCAAAATGATCATAAAAGGGTCAAAAATATTTTTTCCTTAATTTTATAGACTAAGCATGGAAGCCCCAACATGGAAAAATGGGTGAAAGCAAAAAATGTACTTGATGACCCTTGAAACAACCAAATTTTGACATCAAGTATTAGTAATCAATGCCAACATCCTTAGAAGCATGCATGCATGATCAAAAGTGATCACAAAGGGTCAAAAATATTTTTCCCAAATTTTCCATGCTCTACATGAAAGACCTAGCATATAAAAATTGGGGAAAGCTACTTTTCCACTTTTGGTCATAAGATGACACTCTGGAAGCTACAGATCTATGTCAAAGAAGCCTTAGACCTTGTAGCCTCAAGATTTTCCTTGCCTAACCTCATTTCAAGCTTTAAAACTAATTCCTCCTATTCTTCCATGCTAGAATAACTCCCCTAGTGTGGAAACAAGGAGGAAGACCTTATGTGCCCTTAAACAGCCTTCAAACATGCCTAAAATTAGCCAGAAGCTTACAGAATCAAAGTCTATAACCCTAGGGCCTAGAAACCTAGTCAAAGTGCATCTAAATCACTCTAAATTCATAAAATAAGTGTCCCCATATTTTTCCATGTTAAGGATACTATGTTCAATGTGGAAAAATGGGTAAATCCATTTTGACAAAACTTAACACTTAGAAAATTACCTCAAATTGCCTCAAAATGAAGCTAGGAGATGCACAAGTTCTAGATCTAGACTCCAGCTACCCTGTTGACCATGTTTGACCTCATCTCCATGCTAGCAACATAGAAACAAGGAGGAAAGACTTTATAACTTGCTTTTTGGCCTTTATAGACCTCCAAAGTGCCCAATTTTGAGCAATATGACCCTACGCAACCTTGGGAAGTTCTTGGAACATAAATTTTGGACCTCTGAACATCCCAAAGCCTATTTTCCTTGATTTTCACATCAAGTGTCCCTATTTCCATGTTGAACCTTGTGTGGAAGCCTCAAAACACTTGATTATTGGGTTCAAACATCCCAAAAATAACCCTAATTGATGCCTAAACTCACCTAATACCCTTATAGTCTCAAAACATGCCTTACAAAGGCCTAAAACTAGCAAACCCTAAGCATTTGTTACCTATATTAGCCAAATTTTATCATATATAGCCTATTTTGCTTGATTTTTGTCTTATTACATAATGTTTTGGTTTTTTTTTTACTTATGTTATCTTGTTGACCTTCTATGACCTTTATATAGTCTTATATGTTCATTGTTTGCCTTATTAAAACTCTATTTACCTTTTTTGGCCTTTAAATGGTATTGAATAGTGGTGTTTGACCTTCCCTAATCACCATTTGACATCATATGACCATGGTCCACTAAGGTCTTAAACTGGCATCATAGTCCACCAAGACTATAAACTAGCATCATGGCCCACTAAGAACTAAAATTAGCAAAATGATGGCCTTTATTGACCATTTGTAGCATTATACTTTCCCTTGTTTAGCATTTATGTGATGTTTGTTTGCGTCTATTGCACTTTTACAAATTGACCTTATCTCATTAATGATCTTGGATGGCCTTGATTGTATTAGATTTACATGTTTTCTATGACATTTTAACATTATCTATTCAATTTTACCTAGGTGTCACTTAATATGCTTTTGGTTGACATGCAGGATCAAAGTATGAGTACCTAGAAGCAAATTAGTTTGCCTTTGTATCTACATGGATCTCACAGTAATATTAAATGTTGTATCGACCCATATTGCCTAGATCTTAAGCCTCAGAGTCATGTAGATCACATAGTCTCAATAGAGAAACCTCTAGAATGGCCTGAAAACCTAGTCAAAACCCTTGACATAGAAGTAAGAGACATAACCAAAGCTCCTCTAGTAGAGATTCTTGTCATAACACATAGTGGTAAGAAGAAAACCATTAAACTAAGTTCCTCATTGGGGTGTCAATGTGCTCAAGACATCACCAAGACTTTACAAAGTAACATTAAGGTATTTTCCTAGTCATATGAATACATGCCAAGCCTATATCCATGTCTAGTCTAACAAAACATCATATTGGATCCTAGCATTAGACCAGTTAAGAAAAAAGTGCATAAGATTAGACTTGATTTGGCCTTGGTAGTTTGCAATGAAATCTCAAAGCTCTACTAAGTAAGTTTCATTAGCACTATCAATTACATAGTATGGGTATCCAACATTGTGGTAGTTCTTAAGAAAAATGGAAGTATCTGTATTTGCATTGATTTTCAAGACCTAAATAAAATGACTATAAAGGATGATTTCCCTTTGCCTAATATTAATCAACTTATCAATACTATAGCCAAACATGTCTTGTTGTCCTTTATGGATGGATTCTTGGAATATAACCAAATTAGGATCAACCGAGAGCACCAACTTAGCATGACCTTTATGATTCCATGGGGTACTTATTGTTATACCATGATGTCCTTCACCTTAAGAATGTTGGAGTGACATACCAGAGAGCCATGATCTATATCTTCAATGATTACATGTTAGGTTTACTTAATGATTACATAGATGACATAGCCATGAAATCTAAGATAGCTAATGACCATGCTAATAATCTAGATATTGTGCTTAAATGATGCCTCAAATATGAGCCTATGCTCAATCCTAAGAAGTGTGTCTTCAATGTCAAGATCAATAAGATGCTTGGCTTTGTAGTCTCTAAAGTAGGGATACACATAGATCCTGATAAGGTTAAGGCCATATCCAAATTAGCAGCACCTACCAATCTTAAAGAGCTTCATGGATTACAAGGTAGATTATAGTTTATTTTTAGGTTTATTGCAAGGCTTACAAATAAGTTACAAGCCATGCAACACCTTCTTAAGAAAGGAGTTCACTATGAGTGGATGGCTTAATGCCAAGAGGCCTTTGAAAACCTTAAGCAAGAGTTAACACAACTGCCAACAATCTATGATCTGAAAGAGGGTAAACCATTTTACATTTATCTCACCATATCTGATACATCCATTACCTCTCTAGTCTAGCATAAATATGATGAAAAAGTAGAAATTCTTGTATACTATCTTAGGGATGCATTAGTTTCCCCTAAGACCTGATACACTAAAGTGGAGAAGTATATCTAGCGGTAGTCTTCTCTTTGAATAAATTGACATACTACCTCTACAAAAGCAAAGTCAACATAATTTGCAAGAATAACATACTCAGAGCCATAACTACCAAGATCTATAAAAGTAGTTGTATAGCCCAATGGAAATCCATAACCATGGACTTTGATCTCCATTATGTCTCCTAATCCTCAACAAAGGTTAAACTATAGTCATACAACTCATAGTTTCACATATTGGTGACTACGTAGCCATAGATTCTTAGTTTCTTGATGAGCACATTAACATAGTTAGATAAGTTCTTGAGGATTATGAGGCCATCATGAACTTCGACAGAGCTTCAACCACCCATGATGCTATTGCTGCCATCATAACATTCCAATCTAGTGAGATCTAATCCTTTGCCTATGATTTTGGGTTCCCATGTATCAAAAACATAGTAGAATATGAGGGTTTGATTATAGGGATAATGGTAGCTTTTGACCTAGGAATTAGATGCCTAATCATCAAAGATGATTCACAACTAGTGGTTAACCAAGTAACCAAAGTCTACACATTCAAAGCTAACCACTTACAACCTTATTGTAACTAGGGAAGTAGTTATTACAACAATTCATAGATGTTGATGTCCAACACATACCTAGAAACAAAAACATCATAGTCAATTCAATTGCAACATTAGCCCTTATTGTGACACTAGATGTGTTTAGTAAGTTGCACACCTTAACTATGGACTATGTTACTCCCATCACATAGAACACTGAGGATACCTTTGTGGTCATTGTTCATACTGCTCCTTCCAAGGAGTGATATGAAGATATCAAATTTTGCCTTATGCATGATGAATCCTCATAAGTCCTAACTACTACTCAAAAGGATGTCGTATGCAAGTGATCGAAGCAATATGTCATCATAGGTGATAACACATTATCTCAACAATCCTATGATGGAATAGTCCTAAAGTGCTTAGGTAAAATCAAAGCTAGAATAGTCCTAGAGGAGGTTCATGAGGGTGTTTGTGGGGGAAATATACAATCTAAAGCCATGATCACTAAGATTATATGGTTAGGATACTATTGGCCCAATATGGAAAATGACTATCTACAAAAGATTAAGAGATGTGACACATGCCAATGATATAGCAACCTAATACATGTCTCACTAACTGAGTTACATACAACCTAGATAACATGGTCATTTAAATGATGGGTATTGGATATCAATGGACCTATAATGCTTAAGTCTTCCACAAGACATACCTTCATCATCACTACAACCAAATACTTTACCAAGTGGGTTGAGGCTATTTCCATAAGGAAGATCACATTTGAAAATGTTTGCAAATTTATCTTAGATAACATTGTAGCTTGTTTTGACATACCCATGACCATAGTTACAAAAAATTGACCTTAATTTACTAGCCAAAAAACCAAGGATTTCTATCAAAACCTAGGCATTAAGCATTCTTTCTCGTCACCTTACTACCCTCAAGCCAATGCACAAGTAGAACAAAGCAACAAGAACATCATCAACTTGCTCAAGAAAATGCTCAACAATAGCAAATGGAAGTCACATGAGTAGCTTGTTCATACACTATGACCATATAGAACAACCTATCACATGATAATTGGCATGATCCATTATAGCCTTGTTTATGGTTTTGAAGCTATTTTACCTCTTGAATTGCTAGTGCCATTGCTCCATGTAGCCTTGACCAACTTCATCAAAGATGAGCGAAATAAGGAGTTGGAGATGAAAACCTTGGATTTGGTGGGGAGCAGCATATGAAAGCACATACTCACATTAAGCACTATCAAGAGAGGTAGAAGTGAAAAAATCATCATAACTTGACCATGTCCAATATCAAGGAGGAGTACCTAGTCCTCAAGGCCATCCATGAGCATGTAGAAAAATTCTCAACTAACTAGGAAGGATGCTTCCCTACCACTAGAGCCTACAAGAATAGAGCATTTAGAATAGTTGACATCAATGGAAATGAGTTGGTCAATCTAGTCAATCATTCCTATCTAAATCCATATTATATGTAGCTAATAATTGTCAATAAGCAAGTTTGCTCTTAATCATCTGCTATGATCTTAAATTCACAGCATGGCCTACCAAGGCCTTAAACTAGTACCATGGTCCACCACGGCCTCAAACTATCAACCCTGGTAACCTAGATAGCCTAATTCTCATATGGCTTGTATGCATTGTAGCATTATAATATGTAGTGGTGTTTTCTATTCTTTGTCAGTGCCTCTTGGGTTAATCCTCCAGGCATTAACAAAAAAGGGCCATTGAAACACCACAAAAGTTTACATGTTATAGCCAATCTTCATCATGTAACTTTCAAGCCATGAAAATCAAGGAAAAATTTCATTGTAAATTTGAAGATTGTAAGCTACAGTGGAAAATTTCACATAAGTGGTCAAAGCCTCATTCCCCAAGTGAAAAAAGTCACTTAGTATCTATATTTGGACTTGGGGTGGATCAAAAATTCCTTTTGGAATGCCAAAAAAGGGAATTTAATGGGGTTTATGGGTGGTGTATATTTTTCTATGTTAGAAACACATGAAATAGTGTAGATCTCACTTATCCCCAGCATGGAAGGATGGGGGTTTTGAAATTTTTTCTCCTTCAATGTGAAGACCACATGCATAGCCTGGAAACCTTTTCCCCTTAGCATGGAAGTTTCCCCCTAGTGTGGAGTCTTCATCCATACAATAAAAAATTACATCCCCCTAGTTTGGAAGCCACAAAAGCCAAAATTCATCACTTCATGCACTTCAACATTAACCAGCCACTTTAATAAGCATGGTGAAAAGCTCAACATAGAAAATTCATCTCTAGTGTGGAAGGTGTGCCCTGGTTACTATTTATAGTAAATAGAATGGCTAGTGGGGGAAGCACTTACTATGTATGGTAACCCCCAAAATTTGGGCATCCTTCTCAATGAAATTTGGCAACCAATTTGCAGCCAATTCACAACTAATTTGCAGCCATTTTTTCAGCCAAATCATGGCCATTTTGTAGCCCCATTCATTACCCAAATATCCTATAAAATCCAACATCAAACCCCATTTACATGTTTTGAAATTTTGAGAAAGTTTAGCATTATCAAGTAATTTTTAGCATACACATAACATTGTTCATAATTCAATACTTGGGGCATTCTCAGGTACTCAAGAGCTCTTGTGAGTTTCCATACTTGTATTTGCTTAAAATTCATTGTGGAAGCATTTTAGTCTTGAGATTTGTGGATTTTGAGTGTCAACACTACACTTCTACAATTCCCAAACCCTAACATGGAGCAATCTAGCATTTGGAAGGTTGGAGTAGTTGAGGAAGGTTCAATAGCATTTGGAGTGGCTTAGTACCTAGATCATGGAGTAGATCCCATTGGCTTCAATGGGCTTTGAACCCCTTTTGCTACCCACTTAAGCACCATTTGTACACATTTTCTGGACTTCTTCTTTATTTTCTTTCTTAATAAAGTTTAAATTTTTGGCTTTTTTATGAAATATATTTATTTATCATCTATGCATTATTTTAGATCTGCTATTAGTTTTGCATTCCATTTCTTTTTTTATTCCCACATTTTGCATTTTGTAAGTCCTTGGTTGATCTTCTGAACTAGCTAGAGCACCTCGAATCCCATTTTTTCTCATACAGGCCTTAGGGATTTGGGGTTGGAGAACTGTTGCATCGAGGATCCTTAGTTTTTTTCAAAAACTAAGATTTTTGGTCATAATAATAGCTTTATCATCACTACAATCTAATATTTCATGAAGTGGGTTAAAGCTATTTCATTAGGGAGAAAAACATCTAAACAAGTCTATAGATTCATACTTGATAACATAGTAGCTCAATTTGGAATACCTATGATAATAGCCACAGATAATAGACCATAGTTTGGTAACCACAAAATGAAAAAATTTTGTCATGACCTTGGTATTAAGCACTTCTTTTCATTACCATATTACCCTCAAGTCAATGGATAAGCTGAAGCAAGCAATAGGGCCACCATCAACCTTCTCAAAAATATGTTGAACAATAGCAAACGCAAGTGGCATGAGTAGCCTGTTCATTAACTTTGTGCCTATAAATCCACTTTTTGAACTACAACTTGTGTAACCCTGTATAGCCTAGTTTATGGTTCTAAAACTATTGTACCTCTTGAATTGTAGGTACCATTGCTCCAAGTAGCCTTGTCAGACTCAATCAATGATGAAGAAAACAAGGAGCTATGCACCATGGACCTAGACTTGGAGAAGGAAGAATGGGTGTGAATATTTGCTCTTGTCAAATGATAATTAGAGTGCTCTAACATCATAGCAAGCATTGAGGATAAGTGGTGAAAGCAATAGTATGCTATGGAATATAATCATAATATAACACATAAAAGAGAGACTAAAAATATTTAAGTACTATAGTTGATGTCCAAGTGCAAGATCAAGTTAGAAAAAGAAATGCTGTGAGAGAATTGGCTCAAAAAGTTGATTAGGTTTGGGATGCAATGGATGAAAAAATAACAGCTATTTATAAGAACATTAAAGGTAGGATTGTTGAAGCTGCAACCAAAGTGATCACACCATGCAAATATTGAAAGAGGTACAAAGACAAGGGCAAAGGTAAGCTCTTTCATTCTAACAACATTCATGAAGATCTAGATGAGGCTTCCTCATTCTCCAATGATAAGAGTTCCTACAAATACTTTGCAAACCTTCATGATTCATAGTGCTACCTAGTCATGGCTTACATGATTGGTGATATTGGGTAATCTAAAATGTCATTGAATCTCGAATTGATCAAAAGAGAAAGAAATAGGACTTCATACCTTGGCTATTTATCCTATGTTGAAGATGCATACCTATAGCCCATGCAACATTGTTGGCTTTTTCTTAGAGTAGAACATAATAATTTTTTATTTTTATTATACAATATAAGTTTATGTTAATATAATAAAGGAAATGTTTTAATTGATGCATAGATAAAATGTTATTTTGGAACCAATTCATTTGTATATGTAATTTTAAGGTGTTTTTTTTATCATTGAGGCTATATTGTATTATCTTTGGTAAAATTTGCCTTAGTTGTCACATATATATACCCAAGGTATCTCTTGGGAATTTGTATCATTAAATAAAAAGAATAATTGTAGCAAGAATTTCACTAGTTCATCATCAATTCAGCAATGTATCAACATTCATTAACATCATTCATCATTATTTACTCTATCTTAGAAGTTAAACACTTAGAATTGGGAGCATTCACAATTTTAATCATATCTCAATAATTTCACATTATTTTTCATTGATTCCAATTTTTTAAAATTGGAAAAATGGCCATGTGCATCTAAGATTTCATCTCAATATCTATTATGATATGGGATAAATTCACATTACAGTTTGTGAGATTTTTTGAGCTCTAAAATTTTATTAGAATGAATGATAGTTAATGATTAGATTATTTATCACTCATGTGGAAACTATTTTCTATGGTTATAGATTTACTTATAATTTAATACCCTTGGAAAGGTTTAGTTAAAATTCTAACATAAAAAAATTAATAATGTTTCAGTTATTATTTCTCAAATGTGCACTACCAGAATTACTGTGATTTTCGATAGATCAGAAAGAACATAATATAACCTCATCTTCTTGATATCTTTTATAGTACTTCCTTTTTCAAAATTTTATGGAACTTTCTAATCTTTTCAAAGATATAAATTTTATTAGCATTATTCTTTTTGAAGTTAAGATAATCAAGTAATTCATTTACTCCATAAAACTCCTTCACTTGGTATTGAAGTGCTAGGTTTACCTAAAAATATGAGCATAAAATACATAGCTAGATGCTCACTCATCTTTCAAAAATATTAATATTTTTTCATGTGCCAAGTTCATCTAAAATGAGCATGAAATTAAGGAACATAAATCTTTAACTGAATATGAACATAGCCTACCATCCACCATAGGCATAATAGGGATATCGTAGAATGATTATGAACTTAATGTTAAAGCTAATTAAATATAGGTAATGTAAAAAAATTATTAGTAGAAATAAGTAAAATTCATATCACTAGTAAGAAAATAAGAAACTCAATATGTAAAAAAGGGTTCATGTTCTCTTCATAGAGAATGAAAATGCTTGCTTAAGTAGATGAAGAAAGCTAGCCTCCTAGGGAGGACTAAGAACAATAATGGTGGAAGAATATTTTAAGAAGCCTAGTTATTGAGAAACTTAATATTTTAAATGTTGAGTTGGAATCTTTAGTGGCTCTTGATATTGATGAACATTCTTCTAGTACTGTTTAGAGTTTATTTAGCATCAAAACAAAGGTTTTTCTATGAACTATTCCACAAGTGATGCTAGTGCTATAGAAAATGATTCAAACATTGTAGTAGGTGATGTTGACATTGGTAATATTGATGCTAACAATATTCTAGGTAACATTAACATTGCCACTAGTGTCCTTGCATGTGTTTCTAGTGACTTAGGAATTAGGACTAAGCTCATAGGCTACAGGTTCCTTGAGTTGGCTATGGAACATGCAAATAATGTAGTGGATGCAAGTGCTAGTATTCTAAAACTCCAAAACTCAAAAAGTACTCTTTGATCTCAAGAAATTTCTTCCAAAATGATATTTTGGGCTAGTATTTATAGGGTTATAGTTTCAAAGTTTCATCCCAAAGTTAACTATAACTAACTTATAGTTCATTCTTAGAAACTAAAGTACCTATATAGGAAGGTGATGTGGTCATACAATGTGATATGATGTAATACTAATGTTTACATATTCATTTGTACTACAAGTGATGCATGATTCTAACACTAGTATATGCATGTTCACATGTGTTGAAACTACAATTGAAAGAAAAATTTATGATCTAAATTATGAATTTTTCACCTATCCATATTTAGAAAGATTTTCTTATTTTCCTTGAAGGTTAGAAAAACTATCAAAATTAATTCTTGTCATCTTGGGAGTAATAGAGAATTATTGTTGAAGGTTTGAAAAATTCAAAACTATGGCTAAAAGAAAAACTTGTGATGTTGATGTTTTTGCCAACATCAATTAGCTATACTTAAAATAATTATCATGTTTCATGAGTTGATTTAGATCTCTTGAACCTTGTAGACATTGTAAAATTTGATTTTTGTCTTCTTATGCCTTCGGATTAATAGAAGCTTATTGTCTAAGATTCATAGGGTTCAAAATTCTGGCTAAAAACTAAAATTGTAATGTACACTATAGATTTAACTAAGGTAGGTGACACTAATATTGGTGTAAATGTTACCTAGGCATACGTAGAAAAAGTATCATATTTAATGTGCTATCCCATGTATTTCAAACCTTTCTAAAACTCCTAAAATTGATGCGTATCACCTCATCACCAACATAGATTGATCACTAGATCTTTAATAGAGGTGAAATCGAAACTTTTAGGTTTTGCTAAGTCAAATCTTAGCTTTAGGCTATATGGATAGATCTAGATTGTGATTTTTTCTTTAAGGAACTTTTCTGCAAAAATTTAAATTTTTCTTTAAGTCTATTCTATGCATTTTTACCCTAATTTTACCAAAAAATAGCCAAACGTTATGATTTGTTTATAATGTTGTGATGCATGATTTTCAATTTTGGAGTCCATGGGGCTATTCTACAAGGTTTAATGATCACACTAGAGGTTGAATCATTATTTTTGGATCTCCTATTAATTTTTTTATGATTTTTAAGACTAGTGTATATCATTTTTACTAATTTTTTTCATGATTTTCCTCCAAATATTGACAACTTTGGCTTACTTAGGAAACTTTTATAACTCTGCCTCATCCTCCTAGGGATTCTAGGATAGTGCAGAAGGGTTCTACATAAGATTTGAAAATATTTTAAATTTTTTCTACAATTTTTCCAAAGCTTTTACTTCAACTGCAAACTGGGTTTCCTCAGAAAAAATCCAAGTGATTTCAAGTCATAATTTAAACTTTTCCATGTATATTACTCTAGTGTTGAATGTAATTTGAACTGGATTATGCTTTTTTGTAAAGCCTAGACTCAAAAAAAATTTATAATTTTTTCATGAGTTTTTATGGCTATGTCAATTTCCCTAGATAGCTGTAGTTTCAATTCTTAAGCTTGCAAGCTTCCTAGCCTACACTAGTAGCATTGGTCACTTTTTTGTGTTTTTTAAACTATGTCTAAGGTCTTTATAGGTTATTTACATGTTGTGTAAAATTCCTAAATAGCATCTTGAATTTTTTTGACATTTTTTCTCAAGGTTTCCCAAATTTTTTATTATAGCTATTTTATTGTAAACTGGTCTTTCTAGAAAAAATTTCATAAAATTCAAGTTGAAATTTTAAAATTTTTTGCAAATTTTAGAGCGTTTTTAGACTGGGATTTAATCTATTATAGGCTTATTTCCATTTTTTAGAGCTTGAAATAAAATTTTTGTAATAATTTTAATGCATTTTTTCCTTAAGTATTGGACTACCCAAATTGTTTTAAGCTAATTTCTCACTACTCGATTTTTTGTAAAAATGTCAACATGGCTGAATTTTGGTTGATGTTATGGTTATGGTTAATGAGTTTGGTTGTTTTGTTATCTACAATCTCTATGTGATGACAATGGCCTTAGTCATCATGTTGATGATGATGCTCCTCCTCCTCCAATTTTGCTTTAGGCATACTAGTCTTATCACATTTTTTATCATTTCAATTATGGTGTTAATGTTGTTTTTTATTGGTTATTCATAGCTATTGGAGACTATGAGATAGTTTATTATTTTTTATATTATTGATGCATTATGCAACTATGTCTATTAAAGTTTCATTTACTTTTGTCATAATGGTTAATAAAAGTTGTCACATTGTGACTATGGCTATTGGACTTGGCTACTTTGGCTATGATATTTGAATGCTAGATATTCACATTTTTAAGTATTTTTTATGTAATTTTATATTTTATTTGTAAAAATTGGCTATGTGGTTAAATTGTATGGCTATAAACAAAAGTGTTATAGTAAAAAGTAAACATAAAGTGAAACAAAGTGTAAAATATGGTATAATAGGCTATAATATGGTAGGAAATAAAAGGCTACTATGTATTACCAGTTTAAGGCCTTGATAGGCCATGGCTAATTTTTATGAGTCTTTATGTTTTAAAAATTTTATATATTTTTTATGTTTTATAATTCTGTTTGTATTTTCATGTTTTTTAAGAGGAAAGCATAAAACACAAATCATGAATAAGGATAAACTATAACATTTTATGCAAACATATAGAAGAAAGGATAAGTAGTTATAACAAGGCTAAATCAAGGTAATGTATGATAAAACAAAATTCCATATGAATATTAACATAGGGTTTAGCAAGTAGAAGATGTACTAATAATCCAACTATTTTCTAATCTTCAAAAGATTATGAAAAGTATATGGCCTTTGTTGTACAATCTTATACTTCCTACTTCCCATACAGATAGCATTTAAGAGGAGCTCTTCCTATGTTGCACTCATCGTTCAATTATTTTCAATTTTGGATTGGTCAACTCTATTGTGCCTCTTTGCTCTACTCTTGATAGTAGGAGAATATTTTTAAAACTCCACTTCAAATCCTTATTCCACATTAATTTTATTGACTGCCAAGGGTACTACACTATTGTTGTGTATGATTATTTCACCTTCCACATAAGGTAGGTGAATTTATTGATGGATGGGTGAGGAGACTACTCATAATTAAGCTAATCAAGGCCTTCTTAGGATTAGATTAAATTTTAGTATTTCTTCCAGCACCAAGAAGTTGGTAGATTCTTGGTATTGTTTCCCAAATATGAAGTCTAATAAGATGGAACCCTTAACTACTACCCACAATTTGTTGAAGGATTTGAGAGTAGAAGTAGAAGTACTTTGAACATGCTCTATTAGGCCTAATCATTTAATAATGGTAAAAGGTATTACATTGGTCACTACCCCATTGTCAACATGTACCCTATGTATTTTTTATTATTCCACTCTTATGATTATAAAGAGAGGGACCCTTGTTATCCCATCATCCTAAGGGTTGGTCTTTACCTCACTATTGAAAAATACTAGGGAAGTTGACTTTATTTCTTTGCTAGGTGATGATTGCACCATTTCCACGTGAATGGATTCTTCATTAGTAGGAATGTCCTCACTAACGAGAATTAAAGTTAGCATCCTTGCTAAGGCTTCATGGTGAGTAGAAGAGATTTTTACTAGGTCATACAAGCTTAATAAGATGTTTTTCTATTTTAAGGATAGTTTAACCTATTCCATGGCATTAAGGAAGCCCTTGTCATTGGTCATTTTTTCTTCACTCTTATTAACTTTAACTTCCTCCATTCTCCCTAGAATTTGAACTTTATGCTTCGATGTTTGTGGTTTGGCCTCCTTTCCCTTCTCTTATGGTTGACAGTCTTTCCTAGGCTAAATGGTTGAAGCAGTTTGAGTGTTGGAGCTCATAGAAATGGTTGAAATAGGTGTGGTCTTAGGTGGGCCCACTTCCTTCCATGCCTTTACTTACTTATTGTCTTTGGCCTTAGGTTTAGGGTCATGCTTCTTACATTACTTACTAGGTGACTTCTTTTTATTAGACTATGAGGAGATTATTATGTTAGCCACCACAAGAGGACATTGGTTAAGTTGAGTTGTAGGCTTAGTGTTATTGGGAGGTGGCTTTTTGATGATGAATGGTTCTTTGAAAAGTGCTAGTAGTTGTATCCCTATAACAAAAGGGATCCTTAAACTTGATGAAGTTGAAGGGCCTCTTTCATCGTGAGGAGGTACCCAATTCACAAACAACTCCCTAATAGGTCTTGGACCATTTCTAACATTGCATGCTAATATTGTGTAAGGGTTGTTATTTTCATTCAATATGTCTTTGTATACCTGCATGGCTTGGTTCTAAGGCCTAGCTGGCTTGGAAGCATCTAGTAATAACTCTCTATTGTCTATCATATTTTGCAAGTCATCCTTTAGGCCCAAGTAGAAATTGGTAACATGATTGGAAAATAGGGAATAGTTGTAGGATCA
The DNA here is from genome assembly GCA_015680685.1 of Gnetum montanum. Lineage (NCBI taxonomy): Eukaryota > Viridiplantae > Streptophyta > Gnetopsida > Gnetales > Gnetaceae > Gnetum > Gnetum montanum. Next base: position 807,966 of record MNCI01004849.1, read on the forward strand.
TTCAAGTTTGAAATATTTTGGCATGAATGGATTGTCCTTGGTTGCTAGAGTGGGATCCTTAGTGATTTCACATAATCAGTCATGCCTCTTGTAAGCATTATGAGTCATTTTCCTATACTAGATACGACCACTCTTGAGCACCTGATCAAGGAGCTCAAATGGCTTCAAAGGTATCTTGGTGTATCTTGAAAAATCCTTTTTCTTAAAGTTAGGCCTAAATTGATTATATTTAGAGGTTCCCAATGTTGAATGTTGATTGGTTGTTGTAGGAGCCTTGGGTTAATTTATCTTTGATCCTTATGTATTATTATTTTCTTTGGCCATAGTGGCCATGGCTAGATGGTTTTTCTTTTCCCTATCCCTATCATTCCGTGAGTGATGGTTCATCTATACCATATAGGCCAAGTCACCAATAGCTTTAGTAACATCTTCTATGTTCATGATGAAACACCACAAAATTCTGAGCTTAGTACTTTCCCAACAAGAAGAAGGTCCCTGGGACCCACAGACAACCACAGCTACATCTGGTGTCACACATGGCAACTTCGGAGATCAAGATAATTTTCACCAAGTATGCAGTCTCAGCGTATACGCCCACCATATATGCTCAAGTTCACATCCACAGTGTATATGCCCGACATTCTCAGCATATACGCTCAGCGTATACACCCAGCATAGACATCCCACGTACACGCCCAGTGTACACGCCTCACATGTACGCCCAGCAGGTACAACCGATGTATACGCCCGACATGAAATCCTCAAAGACGGCATGAAAGCAGCACTGCAGAGAAAGACTTGGTACAAGACAGTAACCATCAGCGTATACGCCCAGCACATCCAGTGTATACGCCCAGCATCCACAGCGTATACGCCCAGCACATCCAGCATCTACGCCCAACGTATATGCCCAGAGTCTACGCTCGCCTAATACAGCGTATACGCCCAGCAAATATAACATATTGTACACTTGTAAATTTTATGCTTTTACACCTGGTCAACGTGCCACATGTCCCCCAACTCGAGTCTGACGTCAAAACCTATATAAAAGCATGAATTTTTACAAGATCCAGGTCGATGGGCAAAATTCCAGAGCAAACCAGAGAGCAGAGACGCTGAGAACTAGAGCAAAAAACTGTCTACGTTGGAAAACCCTGTACGCTGAGCATACAGCCCCTATGCTATGCCTACATTGCAAACCAGCCCACAGTCATCCCTGCATCCACCGGGGCTTTTCGTCCGCCTTATGTCCTAGTCACAACTACGTTAGACCGGTGCATTGTACTCTCATTCCATAATGCCATTGTTACATTTTCTTCCCAAAATTGTTTACAGTTTGCATTAATTGTTGCATGTATTCTATTTTCGCTCATTTATGTTTATGCTCTATTTGCATCAATTACGCTGTTTACGCTCTAATTTACGCCTGTTACGCCGTTCACGTATAACCCAGCGTATTGCACTTCGGTGTACGTTCAGGAAAATCCTTGTCTGATCTGCGTGCAGACCACCCAAGGTACCCTACCTTCATTCATTCTAGCTCACCCTCAGGTGAAGGTAGGATCTTCTGTGCATGTTCTGTGATCCCCCGGTCTCTGTTTCCTTCCAGCCGGAGATCGACGATTTTGGACGGTACAATGCACGATTTTATTTATGAATTTGAACAATGGAAATACGAGTGTTGGCAAGATTACTCATAAGATTTTCTGTATGATTTTAAATTTTATTTGTATCTTTTTTAGTTTTATGTCTTTATTTATGCAAAGCGTAAGCAGAGTTGTTAAAGACTTTGAATAGGTTGCGTTGCTGTAGAATGGAATTGCTAGTTTAAGACCATCGCGGGCCTTCACGTAGCGTTTGCGTAAGATACCAGCGGACTAGCTAGTTTTAGGCCATTGTGGGTCGTTGCTAGTTTTAGGCCGTTGTAGGCCATCACTAGTTTTAGGCTGTTGCGGGCCATTTGCGTAACTCTAGAAGTGTAATTGATAAAAATGTAGATATCTGCGTAACTGCGCTAATATGACTAATAACAGTCAAGGAGCATAAATGACGTAAAATGAGGAATATAAATAGCGTAATAGATAGAAAGTGTAAATACATGTTCGCATATTAAAGAAAACTGTCAATTAAATTTGATAAGTATGAACAGAAAACTAGCAGAAGTATGACGATGTGCGTAAATGCCACTCAGATCAATCGCTAGCCCGCAATTGTTTCTTGATGGCCTTTACGTTCAGTGATGCGTAAGGGTGGGGAGATTTGTGATCTGACTCTTCCATACCATCTTCCTAAAATGGTAGGTTGGCCCAGGCTAAGCTGTCATCATTCGTTTTAGTTTGTTCGGGAGTTCGGACATGATTTTGATCTTCAAGCATCTCGATCTCCAAACCTCGTTCCTCCTCTATGTTGTTGATAGTCCTAGGAGCTATTTCATCACCATGTATTACTACTTCTCCCCCTGCATAAGGGAGATATATCTCTTGATGTATTGGTGACAAAACTACCCTCAGTTGGGCTAGCCAGGACCTCCCCAGGATCAGGTTGAAGCCGGGCATCTCCTCGACAACAAGAAATGTGGCATCTGTCGGGAATTGATCCCCTGCCACAAATTTGATACGCACCATCCCCTTGACTTGCACCCGTGCCCCGTTGAATGACTTTAGGCATGATGTCATTGTAGGACTGATCTGGTCGACCAGGCCCAACTTATCCACTATAGGATAAGGGATGACATTCGCAGCCGCGCCATCGTCCACGTGTACCCTCCGGATTCGATATTGACCAACCCAGATGATGATAAACATGGGTTCTATCGTTACTTGACCTTTCTCTGGATCATCTTTGATAGATTTATCATGAAAGGTCAAAGTGGTTGGTTTAGGTCGCTCAACAACGGGAGGAAGCATGATAGCGTGTATCACTTCCTCTTCCGCCTGTAAGCCTTCATCCACTGGTATGGATGTCAGCATACAAACCATAGCCTCACGGTGTTTTTGGGATGTCATAAGCAGGTCATAAAGGCTTAACGTTGTGTTCTTCTATTTTAGAGCCTACTGGACCTACATAAATGCGTTGAGAAGATCCCTTTCTCAGCTGGGTGGCTTATCCCCTCTGTCTTCTTCCATTCGCCCTAAGAGACGAATCTCCCGAAGCGGAATAGCGTTAGTCAGAGGGTTGTGCTTCTTCCTGCCGAGGGGAGGTGGCTATGTTTCTGTACCCTTGTCTTGCTTAGAAGGCATAGGCGCAAGGATAGAGGCCAAGGGCCTGGGCTTAGGGAAGCCTAGCGTAGTATGGCTTTTAGTAGCATTAGCTAACGCATCTCCTTCCTTTTTTTTGTTTGGTGGCGGTTGGTGGTTTTGGTTAGAAGCTTGCCCCTACGTAAAAGGGGTAGCCGGTGGTCTTGGCATCCTAAGGATAAAAGGCACCTTAGGAGTGGGCACGGATGTGGCCATGACTTTACTATTAGCACGAGGCTGAGTTAAAGCTAGAGAGGATGCCCAGATAACAAAGGGTGGCCTCGGGACACCGCTAGCTGCCGGTGAAGAGTTTGCCCCCTGGGGTGAAGTAGTAGGTACGCGTAAAACGAAGGGCTGTTTAGGCGGTACCTTTTCTTCACTGTCCGTACTTACCACGTTGATTGTGTACAGTGCATTATTTGCATTTAACAGGTCCTTGTACACATGCAACGCCAGGTTTTTAGGACGTGTTGGATTACTACCGTCTAGTTTCAAGGAACCATCATCAATCATGCGTTGAATGTTGTCTTTCAATGCCCAGCAGTAATTGGTGTCATGACCACACAACTGGTGGTAGTCAAAAAAATGGTCCAGCCTAAAAGACCTTGGAATTGGTGGTTCATTAGGTAAGGCTAAAGAAGGGTTCTTCAGCAATTCACAATGACGCCTGTGACGCTGGAGAGCTTCTTCGGATACCTTCTTATTTTGGATGTATCCTGCCCCTAACAGTTGTTTCAACAGTTCCGAATGTCTTATAGGCAGGGCTGTATACTTTGAGCGATCTTTAAGCTCAAAGTTTGGCTTTGGCTGGGGGGATTTTCAGGGGCAGGTGTGTCCTGGCTGGTGTTGGTTGCACTAGCTATAGTCTCGGGGGACGCCGCGGGTGCCTTCTTGTTCTTATTTTTAGCGTCTTCAGCCAGCGCAGCTACCGTCGTTGTTGTTGCTTTACCTTTTTCCTTACCCTTATTGTTAGCATTTTTATAGGCTAAATAAGTCGGGTCTTTGCTAGCCTCTGTAGCATCCTGGATGCTCTTAGTTTGGGCAAAAGCCTGACTCAAGGTGCTAGGGGCAAGGTAATACATCTTAAACTTGATGAAGTTGTTAACCGCTCCTTTGAAGATAGCCAGCAAGTGGGCTTCCGCGATAGGCTCATGAATTTCGTTCAGAGTGGCACTCCATCGTTGTATAAACTTTTGGACCGGCTCGAGTGGATCTTGTTTCACCCCCATGAGTTGATCTAATATGACCTCCAGTTTTAAATTGTACTTAAAACGAGTCACAAATTATGTCAGAAGTTCTTCCAAGGTTGAGATGGAAGAACGAGGGAGGGCTCGATACCAGTCCAAAGACTTACCTACCAGAGACATTGCAAAGACACATATAATAGTATGTGGCCACTGTTGTAATAGCAAGGATTTAGACCTAAAGGTGACCAGGTGGGCGTTGGGATCACCTTCCCCATTATATTTGGTAAAATGAGGTAGAGACATCCTCGGGGGCAACGACAGCATAGGAACTACTGGACTGATGGGATCATCCTGATAGAAATCCATGATCTGTATGGTATCAGAGCTAGTAGCTTTAAGGTGTTTGACTTCCTTAGTAAGGGTCTAAATAAGTAAGAAGGCTTGGTCCAGACTTGGTGATGAAGAAGTCTACGCAGGAGGAGCCGGGGGTTGGACAGGAAGAGCTGTGCTAGGCAATGGGAACATAGCGATGGCTTGGCTGACAGGTGATGCAGCAGAGACTATCCCCACGGACAGGGCTACCTATGAAAACCACCATCCACTAGGCTAAGTAGAGGGATTGGCTGTTGCCGGGTGCATATGATGGAGATTGTAAGGGTGTTGTGGGACATGCGTGGTAGGTGCGGCTAAGGGTTGCACACCGTATAACGTAGATTGATTATGTGAGATGGGTGGGATCCACTGAACAGCCATGGGTTGTTGAATGGATTACTGTGATTGAGTAGTGGTGGCAATCTGTTGCCTTGCAAAGGGTTGCACCGGATTCTATACCAGGCGGGTTGTAGGCATGGCATGAGGTTGCACTTGGGGGATGAAATAGGGCGCAGTGGACGTAGGTACCACTGATGGATTGTTAATTAGGCGTGGCGATGAGGCTACCTCGTGTTATTCTGAGATGGCATTTGCACTTGCAAGACTGATGATTGCGTAGTGGCTGGTGGGACGACATGAATGTGGGTTTGGATGGTTGTCACTGAGTTGAGAGGGGCAGCCTCCCCGGTGAAAGGAAACAAGGGGTTTATGTATGTATGGGGACTAAGAGTATGATACGAATGTTTAGACTAGGCTACGAGTTCATCTTCCTCCTCCCTATTCTGAGGTTCTAGCATGGACCATGTAGCGTAACTCCTAGTCATAACCAGTTGAGTCAGAAGTTCATGGTAATGTTCAATTAGGGGGATAATGTCGTACGCGGTAGGGATGAAATCTTGACCCCCTCTATGGACCAGCTCAAAATTTCGTTTTATGTCAATCTCAGCTCGGCTAAGGGCAAGCTTTGCCTAGATCTTGACGTAGATGAAATTATATTCTTCAGGAGTCACAAGGGTGAATACAGGATCTTTGCCTTGTAATCTCAACAAACAGCACGACGGTCCCTGAGGTCCTATAATGCTAGAAGCTAGCCCGGTGGCGGCGATGGGATTCACAGATGTGGCACCTGAATCGGTTGTGGTCATGGTGGCTATGGTTGCGTATGCAGAATCCATTGGTCAGATAGATTAATGATAGTAAGCGACTGGATCTGAAAGATGACGGACAAAGATGATCACGATTAGGCTTTTTACCCTATAGGATTCCAAAGGAATCGTTACTATGATCGATCTACACCACACGATTTTTCATAAACTTTCCTAGAGGTATTACGTTTACATTTTTAGAGACGTGGGTATAGATCGCTTACAAGGCTACCAGTAAAAAAATACGAATCGGAGCCTAGGCCCTCCTTCTAGCGCCAGAAAACTGTAACGACGGAAAATGTCGGTAGCTGGAAAATACCAAACGAAGATCCGTGTACACAGTCTTAACCACGGATCCGTGCGAGGGCCGTGTTGGAGAAATTGAATCCATGGTGCCCTGAACGGTCTTATCGATCAGACAGGAACTTACTCAATCAATAAATTGATGAATATTATAGATATTTCACGAAATGATTTGATTTGATGAATCGTAAAAGGATTAGAAAATGATGTAGATAAATTGAAATAACAACAACTTCAACACAACAAGAAGGATCGGATTTAAGAAAAATGCGTAATTCCAAGATCTGTACTTTGACCCGAAAACTGAGTATATTGTATACAAAGTTCCAATGGAAAGGCNATCTATCAATCAACTGTTTCTGATCAATAGATCTTGCCAACCGCACCAGATGATCTTTCGATCTCTAATCTGCTCTTTTTGCCTTGGGTAGTCTCTGCTCAAAACCACCAATGATCGCCAATGGAGAGAGTTGTATTTTCGCCAAAGGACTAATCGCTCCTGCTGTCAATGCTCAAGCAAAATGTCTTCTGTCTCTGCTAAAAGATGATGCTGCCAAAAGTTGAAGATGCCAACCCTTGTTTCTTCATCAACTCGAGTATTTATAAGTTCGACAACATGTGGAGAAGGCACGGCCCTGATGACACGTGTCTCGAATCTTCAAAATACTGTTGACTTGGTAAAATTTATGTTGAAATTGGTCATGTTGCATCACGTTTTTGGGAAGGGGGGTGAAGTACGCTGTCGACCACTTCCGCTAAAGCTGCTTCAAGATTACCCACAATACGCTCATCAGCGTATTATGCATGTGGATAATAGGTGCGTGTCTGGTGAGCTGCATTACGCTCGTTCATGCTACGTCGCGTGGCAAAGCGTAATAAAGCATGAAAATAGTTGATTCAAGCTTTTTTACACTCATTTACGCCGCAAAGAATAATAGAGCGTAAGATGATCAACTTTACAATAAATTTACGCTTACCTACGCTGTGTAGCGTAATGAGCGTAAATCGACCAATCTGCGAAAAGGAAGAAGTCAATCTACTGCACTTCTTTTGACTTTGACTTTGCTTTTCTTGAAGCTCATTACGCTGCTCTACGTAACGGAGCGTAAACTCGGTCTTGAACAAAAGACTTAGCAGAATATGTAACAAGTCTTAAAATTTAAACTTCGTCAAAATTGCCGAAGTAAGTTACTTTTTGCTATCGGGCTACGTTAAACAGAGTTACGCTGAGCGACACTATGCTATGTTGCGTAATGTAGCGTAAAGAAAGAAAACATAGTAAGATTGGAATCTGTAAGGAACTTGGAGACTTGATACTGTGCACCTCTTTGCCCTGCTCTGTCTTCTGGATTTCCGTCTCAAACCTTCGCCCGAATCGTGAATCTTTGCCTGAGGCCGATTCACAATTTCTACAGTGTTTCAAGTACAACTTGATTACGAGCATTTACGAATGTGTACGGCTAGTCAGGGAATCTGTTACTCATCGTGATTAGTCTCTCACCCTTAAACTTCTAGAAGCGAAATGAGTACGACTTGGTTACGAGTATTTAAGTGTGACTGCTTGGTAGCCCAGTGGTGTAGCTAGGATCTATGCTTGGTAACCCAGTGGCATATTTTGGGTCTGTGCTTGGTAATCCCAGTGGCGTACTTAGGATCTATGCTTGGTAGTCCCAGTGGTAGTCGTGCACGAAGTCCAAGATGTGTACGGTTGATCAAGGAATCGGTTGCTCATCGCACTTAGGCTAGATTAGATTTTCTTATCCTTTTCCTCTCCCCTTAGATTAGTTAATATTATTTTCCACTACCTTCAGGAGTAGCTTAGATTAGGAAACACATCATACACCTCATCTGGACTAAACCATATGTGACATATGCAATACTAGTCTAGGTGGGAAGACAACGAACTGCGACCTAAGGCTAACTATCTAGGTGCCACAACTAGTCCATCTGCGGAGTTCGACCGGATCATGCGTGCAACACTCATTTCGTATGGTTGAGTGTAGGGGTACCTCGCCACTCATTAGCAGTGCAAGAGGCAGTGATGGATGGCAAGGGAGGTAGTGATGGGCAGTGCAAGAGACAGTGATGGATAGCACAAAAGGCAATGATGGGTGGCATGGGAGGTAGTGATGGGTGACATGGAAGGTAGTGATGGGCAGTGCGAGAAGCAGTGATGGATAACACAGAAAGTTTTGATGGATGGCATGAGAGGCAGTGATGGACATGGAGTAGGTGTAGATGGGTGTAGGTCAACGACTTCCAAACAAGGTCAGTGCTTGTCTTATAAGGTCATTGTGGCCCCTGCAAGAATAGCATAGGGCTACATGACTGTGGTAGGCCTAGTAGTCCCTTGTGGTGTTGCAGTGTGCTCTTGGGATATGGTGCAAACTAGAGTGGTAGTGGTGCGAATTAGAGTGGTGGTGGATCAAAGCGGTGGTAGTGTGGATCAAAGCATGGCGGCAATGCATGGGGCCTTTGGATGTCTTTTTTGGGTTGGCCCAAGGTCTGGTCTTCTTTGTTGTGGCCTTTTTGCACCTAGCCGTAGGCTTAGTCATGGTTGGCTGCAGGCCTTGCTATAGCTTGGCCACTATTGGCTGTAGCTAGTCACAAGAAGAATTAATTTATTTTAGTTCTTTTTATATATTTCCATTTTTTTTCAAAAAATATTTAAAATAGTTAAGCGTTTGGGTTGAACCCATAACCTCCTAGTCAATTTTTAAATAATAATAC
>MNCI01004849.1:817130-836155 GCA_015680685.1 Gnetum montanum
AGATGAAAGTTGTACCATTGGAATCATCTCAATAAGTACTACGCATTGGACATGGTTTTAGAGTTTAAAAATAAAGTTAATTTTTTGAAAATTGAAAGGACAAAACTACCATATTTTTTTGAACTAACATTTCTAGGATAACATATGGTAACTTGTAATCTTCTAAATTACTTGGATACTAGATTTCAATAATAGATGATCAATTTATCATGGTTACTAAATTTCTTGAAAGAATTTAACAATGATCCTAATTAATTAATAATTATAGTAGTAAGATGGATAAGAGTTACTTGAACAAGTGTATCATTGTCCTACCAACATCTCTTGTAATTAACACATTTTGATGAGGTGTGATCAAATCTTCGTTGGTTAATGATATCCATGAAAGAAATTTTGTTGGTTGTTGGGATCTAGATGCCTAATTAATTGTTTGTAAGTTAACGGAAAGGTAAATTTTGACTTGCATCACAAATATATGGTACATCAGATGATGATCAATGACTTTCCATGTGCTGTGGCTTCAAGGTTCATCATCAAGTTCATGTTGTAGTCAGCCCATGATTCTGAATGGCCGTTGGATTGTCGTTTTCTCTAATATCAATTGTGACATCCCATCCCCGAATGTCATGGAAAACATCAAATATATGATATATTAGACATTATGAGTATAAAGAAAATATACCAAATGTGAAATATAAGTGATATTCAACATTATGTATAAAGGAAATAATAGGAAATATGCAGAAAGAGAAAGAGAAAGAATGCTTTATTGATATGGAAAACTGTATCCGGATCATGCTCTGAGAGTGTTCCTTGGGGTTTTCTTCCTTTGGTATATATATATTAGAAGCAAGCCAACACTACCATCATAGTGAGGCCTATAACATGGCCAAAAGGGATGGCTAGTCCACTTCCTATCCTACTTCACCCAACTTCTCGTGAATTGCCTATATTAGCTTTGCCACCCCATGACTTGCTTGTACCAGCTCCACCATTCCATGTTGGCATGACCTCTAACCCCAAGTATAAATGCCTTAGGTCAAACCCCCAACAGCTACCTTAAGAGACATGTTTTTTATTACAACATCTCCTTTTGAGTCTCAATTACAACATTTGTTATGAAGAGACACCATCTTCATTAGTCAGCAACATCATTTGGGAATGGGGATGTGACAACTAAAAAGGGAAAGATTATTGACCTTAAGGAAAATGGAGAATATAGAATGTTTGTGATGGAAACTAATTTTTTAGGACATAAAAAAGAATCCATAAAGAGATTTAAGAACTCAAGGAAATGAGATTTACAATGAGATGTTGAAATGAAGACTACATGGGCAATATGAGAGCATGCATGAAAATGAAGTCTACAAGTCAAACCAAGATGATTTAAGGATTTCGAAGAAGACATTTTAACAAGAGAAAGGCTTAAAATTGAAAGTTCAAAAGTTGAGTAGACATCTTGAAAAGAAAGAAGACATATATCTTCAATAGTAGACATCTCATTGTAGATGTTTGACTTGCCAAATAGATGTCTCTCCTACATTGAGTCCAATCTTAGATAGATGTATATAATAGCCATTTCATGAATTTTGAGGAGTTTCCAAAAATTTTGAGGCTATAAGATGACAAAATCTTGGAAATTGTGAAAGCACTATTCAAAAAAGGATCTATCATTATCTATTTTATGCTATTCTTTTCTTGCTCCTCATTGTAACATCATTTGCTTGATTGTAATTTGTACTAAGCTTCAAGTACAAGGATATATTAATTTAGTTACATTATTTTGTTATTATTTTCTTTCTTTCTTTTAACCCTATAGGGTTGATGTGCTTCTATTGAGAAGGCATCCATATTGAGCTTGTTGAGATCCTATGGGATTAAGTGGTTTTGTAGCGTCAAAACACTCTGTAATGGAGCTTAATTTTGTAAAATTTATTGGATCTCTAAAACCACATTCTGACATTGTTGGGACTTTGCAGGGTTGAGTGGTTTTGTAGTGATGAAACACTCTGAAGTGAAGCTTAGAAATTATATAGGATGTGATGCTCTTTAAACCATATTTTTTTGAAGAAGCAAAATTTTGAGGTGTGCATGGATTCTATCCTCTAGGTATGGACTTACCCATCTTGGGAAAACACCTAAAATTTGGTGTGTTATTGTGGCTTGTGCAATTTTTATGGGGAAACTTATTCAACTGGCCTTCTAAGTTCTAGATCCATAGGCTTCCATCCAAATTCTTTACCCAATATTGCTCTACCTTTTTCTTTTCATTAGTTATAACTATTATTTTCTTTCCTTTAAGACAAAACTTTCAAATTTTACCTTGGGTTTATTCCTAGAGCCAATGTAGCCTCACCACTTTCCAACTTTGATTTGCAATTTTGCTAAGGGACAATGCTATCCTACAACCTATTCTACTTCTTGTTCAATGTTGACATTTAGTTTTTGGTTTTTTCCCAAAACCTAGTGTAAAAATCATAGCCTGTTAGTGATTTGTGATTTTTACATTGAGTGCTATGGTTCTCCAATCCTAGCATATAAATTGTAGTAGGTTTGGGTTATCTATAATTTTTACAATAACTAGAATTTTTCAAAGCCTAGCATAAAAATTGCAACAACTTGCACTTTTCACATTCTAAAATTTACTTTTGGCTTTATCCAAAGGTCAACATATTTTTCCATGACCATCTCCTAGTTGTAGCCTTTAAAAATTTTTCTTTTGGGCTTCTTCCATAAGCCCAACATATCTTAGAAGAAAGCTTGATCTATTGTTGTTGAGAAAGCCTAGCATGTTTATTGTTAAAAATTTAACCTAGCATATGTTTCATAAGGCCAACATATTTTCCATTGAATGTTGGATTGGATGATCCCAACTTAAAAACTATAAGCTTGCCAAAACAATTTCATAACAATTTTTCACAACTTGCTGTAGCATAGCCCTTACTCCTTACATCCTAAGGTATAAAAAATTCAAAACAATTAATTAATTAATGGTTACTATTTTAGTGCATAACACTACTACTATCATTTGCATTGCTCTTGCAATTGCAGTTTTCAACATATTCCATAGCCAAAATCATTTATACGCTAAGTAGATTCACTTGTTAAAACTATTAATTCACTACCTAGATGAAAATCTAGTTAATTAATTTTCACAAATCAACTATTTTTCCACTCAACTTGACATACATGGCCTTTAGCTAGGATGTAGTTCATGTCTATGATCCAAAAGACCTAACAATCATAGAACAAAGATAAACACTCTGAAAAAGGAGCAAGAACCTAAATTTTTTAGTAATCAACAGTGAGTTTTATAACATCCTATGCACCTAAATACAAACTAATTTTTTCATATCATGCTCCAAATCTAATGCTAACTATCAATTTGAAGTTATACACTAGGATGGAAAGGAATACATCCCATAGTCTTATGAAAAGATATCCTTGACAAACTTCTATACACATATTCTCATTCAACTCATAGATATTGATGAGTGAAGTAAGAAACTTAGCTATGAAGATTACCAAAAAGAGTAGGATGAGTTTAAGGCTAAATTACATCTAAATTCTTTCATCAGAAGCCTTTTCCAGCAATTGGCTTTGCAAACAACTACACCCAATTTTGTATCCTCTATCTCATCTATGGGACAAGTTTTCCAACCCTTCTCTCCTCCTATCCATCATATCATGTTTGGGTCAACACCCATCATCACCATACACCAGGCATAAGTCATGCCTCAAATAGCCTCCCATCTATGTCCTTTATAACACAACCTTGCTTCATGATACGAACACCAGTGATGTTCAGCATGTTCCATCCCTTCTCTATCCTAGTGAATCCTTTTGCAAAATTCCAAAATATGTATGTGTCTCATATCCCCTTTCTCCCCTTTATTTCTTAAATTCTAATGTAGACTTCATTCTCATTGTTTAATCCCCCTACAACCATGATCACAAAACCTCTTCCATCATTGTCATTACCCATCACACAGCCTCAAGCATTCCAGCTCCTCCTATAATCATTTGCACAAATCTTGTAGATCACTAAAGTACTTCAAGGATTGGATCAAGTCTTCCAGATGATCCAACATCGTACTAAAGAGCTAGGCAAGCTTAAGGCTTCCACCACACAAACAATCAAAATAATGAACATCTACTAAGATGATTCCATTAGTCTAATTGTCCTCCAAATCATTGTTCCTTTGAGCATTCCCATTTCCTGACTCACCAAAGATAATGGTGAGGGTGATCTCAATGCATACCTAACTACCTTCCATTCTGAGTTCTTGTTATTACATGCTTGACCTCACAACATCATGCATATCTTCCCTATGTCCTTTACTAAACTAATACCATGCATTGCTTAGAGGATCTATTATCTTATTAGAGGACTTGATTTCACAATTTGTTAACCATTTCATGTATAACTTGAAACTAGACACCATCCTTTATCAACTAATGAAAATCAAGAAAGGAACTCTTAAACCTATCTAGAAGTGCATTCAATGATGGAATGCTCTACTTAATGAGATTCCTAAGCCCATAGTTGAAATCCATCTTCTAGCCCTTTTGAAAGGGATGGTCAACAACTTCATCAAGCCCAAACTATATTACTTACATCCTCAATCCCTTAGTCAGGCTTTCTCATAAGTCATGTGAAACATCACAAAATTTCGAGCTTAGTACTTTCCCAACAAGAAGCAGGTCCTTGGGATCCACAGACGACCACAGCTACATCTGGTGTCACACATGGCAACTTCAGAGATCAAGATAATTTTCACCAAGTATGCAGTCTCAGCGTATACGCCCACCGTATACGGTCAAGTTCACATCCACAACGTATACGCCCAACGTATATGCCCGACATTTTCAGCGTATATGCCCAGCGTAGACGTCCCACATACACGCCCAGTGTACATGCCTCACATGTACACCCAGCAGGTACAACCCATGTATACACTTGGCATGAAATCCTCAAAGACGGCATGAAAGCAGCACTACAGAGCAAGACTTGGTACAAGACAGTAACCATCAGCGTATACGCCCAGCATCCACAGCGTATACGCCCATCGTATAGGCCCAGCACATCCAGCGTATATGCCCAGCATCCACAGCGTATACGCCCAGCACATCCAACGTATACGCCTAGAGTCTACACTCGCCTGATACAACGTATACGCCCAGCAAATGTAACATATTGTACACTTGTAAATTCTACACTTTTGCACCTGGTCAACGCGCCACGTGTCCCCTAACCCGAGTCTGACATCAAAACCTGTATAAAAGCCCGAATTTTTACGAGATCCAGGTCGGTGGGCAAAATTCCAAAGCAAACCAGAGAGCAGAGACGCTGAGAACCAGAGCAGAAAACTGTCTATGCTGGAAAACCTTGTACGCTGAGCATACAGCCCCTATGCTATGCCTACATTGCGAACCAGCCCACAGTCATCCCTGCATCCACCGGGGCTTTTTGTCCGCCTTATGTCCCAGTCACAACTGCGTTAGACCGGTGCACTGTACTCTCATTCCATAATGCCATTGTTACATTTTCTTCCCAAAATCGTTTACAATTTCCATTAATTGTTGCATGTATTCTGTTTTCCCTCATTTACGTTTATGCTCTATTTGCATCAGTTACGTTGTTTACGCTCTAATTTATGCCTGTTACGCCGTTCACGTATAACCCAACGTATTGCACTTCGGTGTACGTTCGGGGAAATCCTTGTCTAATCCGTGTGCAGACCATCCAAGGTACCCTACCTTTGTTCATTCCAGCTCACCCTCAAGCGAAGGTAGGGTCTTCTGTGCGTGTCCTATGATCCCCCGGTCTCTGTTTCCTTCCAGCCGGAGATCGACAATTTTGGACGGTACAGAAATTCACGCTAGAAGGAGGGCCTCTGCCTAAAAACTTACCTGCAATCTTCCCAGCATTTACGCTGTTGGGCGTTTATGCTGCCGACCATACGTCGATTCCCTCTGAAAACCTACCAGCGTTTACGCTATCCAATCTAAAACCTCACCTGTAAACTATCCAGCTTCTACGCTGATCAGCGTCTGCGTTGCCCTGTTTAAAAAAACTCGCCATCTGCAAGTCTCCCAGTGTCTACACTATTAACTATATGCTGACTCTGCCTACAAAACCTCAGCATCTACGCTACCACATATACATTGCCCACTTTACGCTGTAGACCTTGTCTACGCTGCACACAAGGCTTTGTCCATGCTGTATACGCCACCGCTAAGTTTACGCTGAATATCCTACGCTGTAAACCCATTTACGTTGCTGTCTGTATATGCTACACTCTGCACGCTGTAACCCTATTTACGCTGCACACTTATGTTGTGTACGCTGCTTAGCTTTATACACTGTATGATTTACACTGTAGATCCTCTACACTGACATTATACGCTGCATACCTATACGTTGTATACACCGTCGTTATACGCTGGTTGCTGAAGCGTATACCCTGTACACTGCCAATGTAGGTTTACGCTATACTAAGCACACTAACTTAGCATCTCTACATCGTGTCACATCCTCAACTTATCATTATGAACACCGCAAATACCACTGCTACAACCACTCAAGTCACCGACATCGTAGGCACCATGGCTGTTCAATAGCCCATGGTCCAATAGCATGCAGTACAACCCACAGCGGGGCCTCGTAGGTCCCTTAGGATATAAGGGAGGAACCCATCACCCCACGTCATAACCCAAGACCAATACAACTTCATATGTGTGAAGATACAAGCCGGTCTAGCTGTGGACCAAACCGAAATAGAAGTCAAGAGGTAGTACGAACTCTTCTATAGGGGATGGCAAGAGTTCATTCCTTCCTCGTACAATGTCATCCCTGTCCTAGAGGCTTACTCTGAGCTAATCACATGACTCCTCCTGCAAGGGAGTCAATCTTGGGATCAATCTGCAGTAGATCCTCAACCGGAAGAGGAGGATGATTTCGCTGCCCAATTCGAACATGAAGACTCATATCACACCCTTAGTCCACAAACCCATGTTAACCCCATGTTTCATCTAGGCACAGGGGAAATCATGCCCCTCCAACTCCTCATATTCACCCAAGCGCAAGTGCCTCCACCAAAAACATCCGCATTCATTCATGTTCCTCCTACAACCGACCCGCAATTCAGTACACTTCCTCTCACTATCATCCCCGCTATAGCTGCAGGCCCATCCCCGCAAGTACCACCCCCTCACAATACCGTGGGAACAACCTTCTCACCTCGAGTGATCAGGATGCCAAATGTGATACCAGCATCTACGTCTACTCACTATATCCCCCACATCCAAACACATGGAGCCCCTTCCACCACTGTAACCCAATAGGAGGTTCCTCCACAAAACATGACCGAGCAATGGGCAGCGATGGGTGCTCAACCACATCAACCCCCTTGCTACAGCATACCACCTCACATTATTCCATCGGCCAACATTCCTCAAGTACAGCCGCAACCACAGCAACAACAACCTCTCACTTATAATGTGCCATCCCTAGTGCCACCCACTATAAGTATTCCACAAGTACAACAGCAGACCGCACAGCTTTCAGCCTTCCAACCTACCATCCAATAGTCCAACCTGTACAATGTACCTTATCCCCAAGCTGCCATGTCACCTAGTGCCCAAGACTGGGCAGATGCTAAAAAATTAATGCAAGAACTAACTGACGAGGTCAAAAGCCTCAAAACAGCTACCGACGGAGAGTTGAAGGTAGTGGACTTCTACCACGATGATCCCATCAGCCCTTCTATCCCGCCCCTAACCTTACCCAAAGGTATATCATTACCTACACTAACCAAATGTAATGGGGAAATAGACCCCAATGTTCATCTTATAATATTTATATTAGAATGCACACTACTCCAGGGGTGGCCACATGCCATTTTGCGAGTGTTCCCTATGTCCCTCGCAGGGAGAGCACTCGATTGGTACTGGGCCTTGCCGAAAAATTCCATATTTTTTCTGGAAGAGCTGTTACATCAATTCGTGACCAGGTTCAAGTATAACTTGAAACCTGAAGTGACACTTGATAGCCTTATACAAGTTAAACAAGCACCTCTGGAACTTGTACAAAAATTTATCCAGAGGTGGTGTGCTGCTCTCAATGAGCTACACAAGCTAATCCTGCAGACATATCTGCTAACCATTTTAAAGGGGGCTGTTAATGATTTTTTTAAATCTAAGCTATATTACCTCAATGCGCATAACCTTAACCAAGCCTTTGTAAAAATTAAAAATATAGAGCAGGTGGCTCAAAATAGCCACCATCCTGCGTATATAGCCTTTAAAAATCAACATAGTAAAAAGGACAAAGAAAAGGCTAAAGAAACTATAGCGACAATAGCAGAAATGCAACAACCAAACATAGCACAACAAAACAGACTGCCAGTGGCCCCTACTAATTATAATACACCTACTCCCGCGACTGCACCAAAATCATCATCGTCGTAGAACCTAACACAAAACCGTACGAGAAACTTTGAGAGGAAAGAACCCTCCCAATATACGCCACTGCCTATGAAGCCATCCCAGCTATTCGATCAACTCCTGAAGGCTGGGTTAATGAAACACAAACAGTTATCTCCCGTGGCCATCCAGAGACATGATTGATTCTGTCAACTCCTGCAGAACCCAAGCCTAGCAACACCGGATGAGCCTCCAGTGCCCAAAGGTTTTAGAATGGATCGTTTCTGCAACTATCACCAATGCAATGGGCATGGCATGGATTACTGTTTCACCCTGAAGCAGGATATACAACGAATGATTGACGGGGGTCAAATCACTTTTGATGAGGCCAACCTGGTGCAACTGCAAAACCAGGCTATAGGAGGGTATAAAGATCCTTTAAATACCAAAGAGGCACCATACGTTATTAACATAATTTGCCTAGATGATGAACCTGAAACACCTAACATTAACACCGTCCACTCTAGCTATGAACAACAAACTCCTAACAAGCCATTTGTAGTACACATTCCTCCTACTGCATCAACACCCACACTTCAATCATCATATGCCCCACAGCAGCCATATGTTGTCCGTGTACCCTCCGCCGTACCAACTTCCAACACCCCAACATGCGAAAAACCATACGTGGTGTGTGTACCTCCCACCATCACTACCTCAAATCTACCAACCCCTCCTACTTGGCCTGCCCCTTTTGGGGTCCGAGTATCACCCGCAGTCGTGACAACGGAGGTCCAACCTTTGCCTAAACCAACCCCATACATCGTTAGGACACCCGAAGGTCATAATGATTAGCAATCCTCCACCTCCCAAACGTAATGTAAACCCAGTCCTTACATCGTCAGGGTGCCTAGCCAGCCTTCTGCTCAACCACATCCGACTTTCCAATCGCAACCCCACCTGACTCCATACGTCGTACGAATCCCAAGGCAACCTGAGGCCTCAAAACCAACCGTGCCCCCACGCGAGAATGCTTAGTGGATAGGCTTACGCGTGAACGCTTGGAGAAGGAGCGTCAACGGCTAGCCTTAGGGCCACCTAAACCCACTCCACTTAACACCATACCCATGATGCCACCTAATAGTCAACCAAACGTAGGCCACAAGGGTGAACCATCTAAAAAATTGATATGTCTGAAACAATGGCTCCAAACAAAAAATACAGACCAACGAAGCATGAAATAAAACTGTTGGGCCCAATGGACCTAGTAACTGCTGATAAAAACACGCCCAACAGTAGAGACTTAGCAATGGCTCTAACACAAGTCACATAGACACTCAAAAAAAAGAATACGTCATTAAGCTTGTATGACTTAGTTTTAACATCGCAAACACATCATGAAGCTTTGGTACACATGTTAACGTCGATCCCGGTAAGCGAGGACTTACCCCCAAATGAACCATCCATTCATGCGGTAATGTACTCGCCCCAAGGGACAACTTCCAAACCACTAAGCTTCCACGACGATAACATCAAGGTGGATAAGAAAATAGGGGAGATAACAACGGCCCCTATGTTCATAACAATACGTGTAAACCAATTCAAAATACATAGGGTCCACGTGGATGATGGAGCTGCCAAAAACGTAGTACCATATCCCATCATTGAACAACTGGGGCTTACAGAACTCATCAGACCAACTGCAATGACATGCCTAAAATCATTCAGCGGGTTGCGCATGATAGTTAAGGGTAAAATCAACTTAGACTTCATAGTAGGGGATCAATTCCCCACATCCGCCGACTTCGTAGTAGTCGATGAAATTCCAGGATTCAACCTAATACTAGGAAGGCCCTGGTTAGCCCAACTGAAAGTAGTCTCATCCCCTATACACCAAGAGATTCATCTACCTTACGAAGGTGGTGAAATCATCATACATGGGGAGGCTGCCACACCCATCATTTCATCATACATGGACATGGACCAAGGCTCAGAGGTTAAGCTCGAAGAGCCTGGGCAAAATGACGTAAATGAACAACAACGGACAAACAAAAATCCTTTAAACTCAAATGAAGATCCACCTAATACAGAAACACTTACGCCTAACATTGTACATACACCTTCTCACTTAGAAACAATTAACACAGAACTCACAACAAATACCGAAATGTTTGAAAACACTGACGCGGGAACCATTCCATCAGACGTCCCTTGGGCTGAGTTACCATTCAACATAATTAGTGAAGCGGACGCTGAATACAGAATCATACCCACTGATACATCGCCTCACGTAAAAATTAAAAAAATTAAAAAACTGCTAAAATAATAACAACATAAATTCGTCCGAAATGACGCTAAACTACAATCTATTCGGAATGACGTTAAACTATCATGTCCGCAATAACATAAAACTAGCCATGATCAGAAATGGTCGGTCAACCTAGAAATCCACCCATGTCATTCGCAATATTCCTTGTTTATGACTGGAGCCTGAAACGGCCTTAAACTATACGCGTGGCCCGAAATGGCCTTAAACTACGCATTTGGCCTGAAACAGCCTCAAACTAGATCACACACTTATGCTTTGTTCTCCTCTTTCATTTATCATTACACTCTGATTTATGATTACATCTATGCATTACTCTTAAGAAGATAAAAAGAAAAACCCAAGACATTTTACTTTGTCGTGTCATGTTTACAATTAAGCTCAAAATCAAAAAAAAAATATTTTTCATACATGAAATAATATACAAGTACAAGAGTTAACTAGTTTCATTCATCTTAATTTACAATTCCTGTATAAATTTGAGTCAGAGTAGTTGCATAATAACCCAAAAAACAAAACTAAAAACTAAGCATCTGGGATGGGAGGGTCATCCCCTTTAGACCCGCTGGCATCATGGGCCCCCACTTCACTGGGACCAGCTTCATAAACATCCTCGCTACCTTGATCCTAAAAATGCAAAAAGAGATAATCAATGTAAGAATAAGAGAAAGACGAAATTGCAAACAATGGGCAATGAACAAAGAACATGATGACAAAATGCTTACCACAGGGGGGCCCCCTAAGCCAAATTCCAGCTGACGGAGAATTTCCTCTTCCGAGACACTCGTCCAATCCGTCCTGTCAAGGCCTAGATCAACATCTGCTAAGGTCTTCCCCTTGTTAACACCTGACCAAGTAGGATGCTTTAGAGGGAATTCACCCACTGACACCTCCCCAGAAGCGATTGTAATCATCCTTGTAGGCGACTCCATATCAACAGTTATGTTTTGGGCGAAAGTATCAAAAGTAGAGCGCAAACCCAATCCCTCCACAAACATTTTAAGTTGACATTTTTCGACAGACACTTTCTTTAGCGATTTCTTGTAATGATGTTTGTGGTTCTTTTTGTCCTGACCCCACTTGCGAACCTTGGAAGCAAAAGCTTTTCAGTCTTGACATTTGAGGTTCAGGAGATCTATTTGGGCCTTATTCTCTGCTAGTCTCCGTGTTAGTGATGCATGACGATTGAGCAGATTTCAATACCTGGTATATGTAACCTTGGAGGTCCGCCAAGAGCGATCACCGCTTAGTTTGGCAGAGGTGAACTCATACTGAGCCTTAAGATCATCACGTTCAACTGACAACTCGGAGAATTCCTTTTCCTTTGCTTGAATCTGTAGCCACAACTGTTCAACGGAACACCTACAGGTCCACAGTGACTTAGCGTTGTGAACAAGACCTTCCGCTACTTCCTCATAAATAGGTCTTGGCACCTGCTCCACTTCCAAGGATAGTGTGGGTAAACTCTCTATGCTGATGGTCTCAGAAGGGTCCCACCTCAATTTGGCACCTATGCATGCGAAAAGATCAAACGTTAAGACAACAAAAAAAAGGTGTGAAATTCTAAAACTGCAAACGATTCAAAACATTTGTACCTATTTCAGGGTGGGCCTCCTGAATTCGTTCAACTACTTCTTCTGCGATTCCAGCCAAAAAATCCATCTTACTTGGCATCTCTGTCCAAGTAAATGGCCCACGGGTGCAAGATGAACTAACCTCCGTGGTCCTCTCAGGGGCAACTGTCTTCATGGATACGTCTAACCGCACCGTCCTGGTTTCGCTGCCTTCGTCTGGAAGAAATGAAAATATGAAAATAAAAAAAAACCATGGAAATGACAACTAACGAGGCAATATAACATAAAATAAAATAAAAAGAAAACATACCGTGCTCCTTGTCACCTTCTGGGGGATCGCCTAAGTCTAGATTTCCCTGAAGAAAGCTGTGGAACATTTGATCGACATCACCCTGGTCATCCAACGGCTCAGTTTCTGTGGTGTCTCCCTTCAACTCTTCCGTCCCTCCTCCTTGATCCTTCTCCACATTTTCCTCCTAACTGTTTCACTCTATGTTAGTCTCCTCCTCTTCAGTAATAGTCTCTAACACGTGCTTCCTCACTTCTCGAGTCAAGTCCGAAGGTATGAGTGGCATGTAAGCAATCAAAGTAAAAATTATGAACCAAACGAAAACAATAAAGCAATAAGTGTGCAAAGTCTACTTACCAGGCATCTTGAATCGTATGCACTTCACTTGTGGCTTGTTCACATTCGAGACTTCCTCAGTTGAGCATTCGTGTCTCTTCAGCTTCGACTTGGCCTGGCCAACGATTTCTTTGATAACCCGCTCAGCTCTTCTCGTAGTGAAAGGCACATCATCTAGCTCTAATCCAAAACTATCGCGAGTGTAAATAGAGGTACCCGATGACCCTCATATCATAATAGACACAGATTCATCAATTCCCTCAAGAGGGTCTTGGGACTCGGTAACTTCAAACAAGTGGTTGATCCATGGGCAGGATAGTTGACCCCGATCCCGTAGAACATACTTGTTGTCTGCGCGAACTACCAGAAACTCAGCTAAGCGGCGTAGGTAACTGGAAAAGAAGGAAAAGGTGAAGTGGGATTGCACCTCGACATTCGAACGCAATTGCACTATCTCCTTATGCAGGCCCGACAACAAAAATTGGGCCCAATTATAGCGCACTCCGATTTCTAGGATAGTTCGCATGATACGTACAGCTTCAACCCCAAGACTCTGTACCTGGGACAAGGATTTTGGGAATACTCATGCCCTAAATAGGGGATACAGTTCATTCACCTCCTCAACTTTTGATTTCCCCTGCATTGAGAATCCCTTGGTACCCTTGGCCACGCCCAGCCAGTCCTCCAATTCACGAACCATTTGAAGCTCTTTATGAGCCCTGTCTAAAGCTACATTTATACCATCTGCCGGTACACCAAATAAGTTCGAAAAGAATTCAGGTGACAGATGGAAAATGATCTTAACACCCTTAATCCAGGTGCTGTAGTAGGAGATAGACTCATTGAAAGAATCAACGATCCCGATCATCTCTGCTATTGATACATCAGGGCTTGAGGTCATAAAGAGCTCCATGAGGCCGGTGTCGTTTAAGCAATGAACGATGAATGACAAGGCATGAGTACGCAACCATTTTCGAGCCTTATTGACCTCCCCGAACTTCATTGATAGGGTGGTTTCAGTTCGCCCCATTGTGACAAGGTCCCCGCCAGGTACATTAACTACAAATACAATTCCAAATCATCATATCAGTATAATTCCCGATGGTTGAACAAACGCATTAGCACACCAGGAAATGTTGTCATTTACCATTAGTTGTAGACTTGGAAGTGCTACCTAAGCCAGAGTCACGAGGGAAGACTAGCCCCTTGTCCGACCAATCTTCATGCAACCATCCATGAGCTTGACACATCGAAAACGCTCTAGAAAATTGCTTGTGAAAATGAATGATAGCACCCTTCGTTTGAGCTAATACGGCTCCACGAAGGGTGGGACCTATCATAAATGCCTCTAGAGCGATACGACCTAGAGTTAGCCTGTCATCCTCGACGCACGTTCCGTCTGGGTTAACTTTAGGCCTACAAATGAATGGGTGTCAAAACAGAAGCAAGTACCAAAAAATGAAAGGAAACAACAAACTTAAACGATCCTACCTATCCACCCGGTACACTATGCCAAGGGGATTCTGGAACTGTGTGTGTGTGCGCGCAGCTAAGAACAAAGTGTTATTGAGGTAGTCCTATCCTCGCGGTAATTGTGCCCACACACACGTTAATGGGTGTGTAGACCGGGGCCCACGGGAAGAACTATCCTCATTCACAAGTGGCCCCTCATCGATGTCTTCTATGAAGACCAAGACACCCTCCGCGGCTCCCAGCAACATGGCCTCAAGCATGCTCCGTGCCACCAATTCACTTAGGTGCGCCCAGATAACCACTTAGAAATTATCCAGTATGAAGGCTAGGAATTCACACGCACCTTCTCTGAACCAAACCCTGTTGTTGTCCACAGTTAGATCTAGGGTAGGCTCATTAGCTTCAATGGGGCCAAACCATGTTAACACCCCAATGAGCTCAACGACGAGGAGGAAAGGCTTAGTATCCCTGCAAGCAACCAGGATGCCATCGTAAATCAACCATGCATCAAAATGACACGAAAAATAAAAGTTCACATCATAAAACAACACTTAGGAAAAATTACTAACTGTTTATGCTCAGCGTATACACTGCTTAACCCGGTGTATACGCTGTCAAAAACTGTATACACTGTTTCTAACTGTTTACACTCGGCGTATACGTTGCCTAACCCAGCGTATACGCTGACAATGAACTATTTACACTTAGCGTATACGCTGCCTAACCCGGCGTATATGCTGACAACGAACTATTTACGCTGTCGACCAAACTATTTACGCTCAGCGTATACGCGGTAGAAACCCTCAGCGTATATGCCATAGAAGCCTTCAGCGTAAATAGTCTACGCCAGACACTGAACAAACAGTTTACGCCGAATCCTAGGCAAATAAGTTTACGTCGAAAATAGTTTGCATGAAAATAGGTCTATGTTGTACAACACTTAGAATTAACTATTCACGCTCAGCGTATACGCCGTAACAGCGTAGATCGTCTACGCTGATGAAACAGAAAATCTACGCTGATAAAATAGAAAACTTTGTGCATAGAAAACTTATTTACGCTATAATTCACACTAATAAAACTGTCTATGCTTCATGCAAGAAAAACGTGTTTACGCTATGCACTGAAAACAAATTACGCCATGACAGTCTATGCCTATGCTAACTCTTTACGCTCGGCGTATACGCCGAGGCCCTCTACGCGACTGTCTACGCTAGAAAACATGCATAAGAAAAAATAATCAACAAAGATAGAATCAGAGCCTACCTACGTGACGATCTAGGCCACAATGGAATCCTTGGCCTGGGCAGGCATTGCAGCATGGCTTCACTCTCCTCTACGAAGGTCATGTCAGGACCCTTCCTCCCTTGCCCTTCCACTTCCTTGCCTTTGCCCATCTCGGCGTCTACGCTGGGATCGACAGTTTACGCTAAGGGTTGAAACTCTTCACACATATGCTGAACCTCTATACTCTGCATCTACGCTGGGGTTTAGTCACTGGCGTCTACGCTCAAGGTTTAGGTTTACGCTTATGCCGGGGTTTCACAGTTTACACTTACGCCGGGAAGTTTACGCTCAGTTGCTTACGCTCAGAATGCAATGTGACAAATGATGCCCCCACTTTATATAGCGCTCTGCCATCACTGCCACCGCTGCTGACGCCATCGCCTCCCTTTTTGCTACTTTTTTACTTATTTTAATATAAAACAACCTGGCATTCCGTAGTTAATAATAAAAAATAATAAAACAAAAATTATGTAGTTAATATAAAACAAAAATTACTCCATCCCAGTTTCCCTATGTACCCCATTTCAAATGTTTATGCCGAGCATTCCGATACAAACAACCTGGCCCGGTACGTCCTTAAACTGCCGTTACGGCCCGGTACGGCCTTAAACTGCCACTTACGGCCCAGTACGGTCTTAAACTACCATGCGTCCCGGTGCTACGATAATCCACCATCAAGCATGTACACATAATTTAAATTTTCAAAAAACATAGAACGATACCCATTAGCTCATTCTACTCTCTGTTTATTGGTAGGAGCAAACCTGATGGCTTGCCAGCATTTAACTGAACCATTAATCATTGATGGACCATATGGGAAAATTGCAAGGGACATCAACATAAACCTCGTCCACTTAAGCTCATTAATGGACGACGCAGTCATAGCCTCAACATAGCAAACAATAGACAACTACAAAGGTATGACAAAATCCCTCGACATAGAAGCCGAAAATATCATCAAAGACCTGTTGGCCAAAACCCCCATCTCCATGCCTGATGGGGAAATTAAAATATTAAAACTAAGTACATTACTACAACCTCAACTGGCCAAAGACCTCGAAAATGTGCGTAGGGACAACATAAACGTATTTTCTTGGTCATCCTTGATCCAAAATTGAGACCCGTAAAACAAAAGCCACAAAAGGTTAAACTCGAAGTGGCATTGGCAGTTCACAATAAGATCACCAAACTTTATCAGGCTGGCTTCATTCGAGCTGTCGATTACGCTGAATGGGTATCCAACATGGTCATTGTCCTAAAGAAGAATGGAAGCATTCGCTTATGCATTGACTTTCGGGATCTCAACGTCGCGATCATAAAAGATGATTTTCCCCTACCCAGCATTGATCAACTTGTCGACTCAACCACTGAGCACGCCTTATTATCTTTTATGGATGGCTTCTCGGGATACAATCAAATACGCATCAACCCGGAGCATCAGCTTCTGACAACCTTTATGACCCCATGAGGAACCTTTTGTTACACAATCATGTCCTTTGGTCTCAAGAACGTTGGGGCCATGTATCAAAGGGTGATGACATTTATCTTTAGCGATTACATGTTACACTCGCTCAACGATTACGTGGATGACATTATGGTTAAATCAAAAATGACAGAACAACATGTACAAGATCTCGACTTAGTATTAAAGCATTGTTTAAAGTATGAACTGAGGCTTAACCCAAAGAAATGTGTCTTCGGCATCAAAACAGGAAAAATGCTTGGATTCATAGCCCCAGCAGCAGGGATACAAGTAGACCCCGATAAGGTCAAGGCCATAACAAACCTGAAACCACCCGGCAACCTTACCAAACTTCGAGGTCTACAAGGTAGATTACAATTTATTAGTTGTTTCATAGAGAAGCTAACAGACAAATTAAAACCTATGAATCACTTTTTTCGTAAGAACGTCCATTTTGAATGGACTCCACAGTGCCAAAAAGCATTCGATAATATTAAAACGGCACTTGCCCGACTACCCACGGTTTATCCACCTCAAAACGATAGACCGTTTTACATCTACCTCACTACTTCAGATTCATCAATCGCGTCTATGCTTTGCCAGAAACAAGATGACGGAATTGAAGTCCCTGTATATTATTTAAGCCACGCATTAGTTGCCCACGAGAAAAGGTATAACGACGTGGAGAGGTCATGTCTAGCTTTGGTCTTTTCTTTAAGGAAATGGCGACATTACCTCTTCCGTAACCAAGTTAACATAATTTGCAAGGATAATGTGCTCAGGGCCATCACAGGGAACATTTACAAAACAAGTCGGATAGCCCATTGGAAAGCCATGACAGCCGAGTTTGACCTGCATTACATAGCGTAATCATCAATTAAGGGTCAAGCCATAGCAAATCAAATGGCCATGTCACCAACACACGATCAAGAAACAGTAGAGCCAGAATTCCCAGATGAGAATATAAGTGCAATAGACATAGTGCCTAATGACTATGATGTCATTCTAAACTTTGATGGAGCATCTACCTCTCGAGGGGGAAGTGCAATCACTGTCATCATGTATCCCTTCGAGGAGATCAGACCCTTTGCCTATCGTTTCAACTTTCACTGTACCAATAACATAGCAGGAGTACAAGGGTCTCCTTAGAGGTCTCGCGGCAACGCTGGCTTCAGACATCACATGGCTTGTGGTTAGAGGAGACTCACAACTAGTCATAAACCAAGTCACAGACATTTATACATGCAAAGCACAACACTTACAACCATACTTTGACCTAGCCAAACATCTAATCAAACGATTCAAAAACATCGATGTGCAACACATCTCTCAAAATGATAATACCATCGCAGACGCACTAGCCACACTAGCATTAAATATATCACCTGACATGTTCCATATGTTGCCAAGCTCCATAACCAGTTGTACTGAACCAATAACTGATGCCCTTGATACGTTGCCAATAGCGTCCGTTAGTACAACACACGTAATAGAATGGTATGATGACATAAAAGAGTACCTTCTATGTGGTGAAACACTGCAACACTTGACGAATGCACAAAAAGATGCGGTACGAAAACATTCTAGGCAATACACACTAGTAGGGGACACCTTGTGCTGCCGATCCTACAAAGGCATACTGCTAACATGCATTGGTAGTGCCGCAGCCCAAACCAACATTGAGCAAGTACATGACGGACTATGTGGAGGACACATAGTGCCAAAAGCCATGGCAACAAAAATAAGATGCTTAGGATACTATTGGCCACACATGGAGTACGACTATTTGTCCAAGGCCAAAACATGTAGTACCTACCAAAAACACAGTAATCTAATCCATGTCCCACCAAA
>MNCI01004849.1:859434-871963 GCA_015680685.1 Gnetum montanum
CTGCAATGATGAAGTAATCTCGATCTTTATTGCCGGTCATGTGCCTGTCCAAGTACGTCACACTCGAATAAAGAAACCGTACAATCACATTCATCACACTGCGGGCAGACACGGGAAAAATGCTAACTCTGGAGGGATCAAACTGCCAGAGCTTCACTACTATCTAACTGGGATGTCAAATGAGGGAGAGCCACATCTTATTTATAGATATGACAGCAGACTGCGATATCGCGTACGTGATATCGTAGGGAAGATGCGATATTGCGTACACGATATCATGGGGGATGCGATATCGTGGCGGACGCGATATCGCGGCCTATGCGAATCATGTCTCATCAACTGCCCATCACTATCTCCCTTGCCATCCATCACTACCTCCCACACTGCCCATCACTACCTCCCTTTCCATCCATCACTGCCTCATGTACTATCCATTACTACCTCCAACGCCACTCATCACCACCTCCTACACAACTATGTGGACCCTAGAATGGGTCATCCATCAATAGATAAAAAAATTGAATTTTTTCCAATAACTGATGGGAATTTTGAAATTCCTATCAACTGACTGAAAAATTTTAAAAAAAATTGCACCCATAATTATTAGGTTAAATAGAAAATGTACTCAATTATTCACAAAAATTCAAATTGATGCTATGCTAACAAGAGAAATAAGAATTTTTCCATTATACATGCACATCCTAGAGTAGAATTGGGATGGGTGACCTCTTGGGAAGTCTCAATTTTTGTGCCAAAGGTCTTAGAATCTAGAAGCCATAACTTTTGATTTTGAAAGCCTTTTTTAACAAAAAAAAATAGTCATTTCCTATAGTTTTCAACCTTCTAGACACAATGGTGAAGTCAGATCCATCCTAAGGAACACCAAAACTTAGTTTTTACTCCTTGCCTGATATAGCACCTTGAGATCGTCAAAAGTTTAATTTTCACACAACTTGAGCATACAATGTCCATTTTCAACATATGAATAGTCATTTCTAACATTTTTCACCTTTATAAACTCAATGGTGAGGTTAGATTTATCATCTGAGCATCCTATAATTCAATGATATTATAAATTTAACCTTTTAAGCTTTAAAATTTAGTGCATAACCCTTGCAGATAGTCTTAAAATCACTATGGCTTATCAATAGTTACATTGTCGGAGTTAGTGTTCTCAAGGGGGGTAGAAAGGTCATCAAAAATAATACAGCTAAATATTACTAAAAATTAGGTAACATAATTATATATTACTAAAATTAGATAATATAGTTACATATTATTATATGATGTCATTAAATACTCCTAAAATTAGATAATATAATTATAAAAATAGATAATATAGTTATTTAGTTGATGTTGTTGATTATTATTCAATGTATTAGTTAAAGATCAATTGATGTATTAGTTGGAGAATTATTTGAAGAGACAAAACAATCTTTAACTATCAAGGAAAGGGTATATTAATCCATCCTATAATAAAAACATAGGGCAAAACAACATGGAGACTCAAAATCTTGTTTCGATAAGAAGTATGATACTCATGAAGAGAAGTGATCTAGACAAGAATCCAAGAATGAGAATGAAAGTTTCAACATATAATGTGCTTACAAAATCACTAGTGAGTGAGAAACAACATCAACTATGAATGTCATGGGCCTTGGATTGGCACGAATATTGATACCCACACGTTTTAGCAAAATTTCAAGATGTGGATGTTAATGTCTTGTGCTTACAAGAAGTATTACTATGGGAATTTCTATATCAATTCCAACTAGATTTGGAAAATATGGGGATATAGTGGTATTTATAAGCAAAAAGGTTCTTGTGGAAGTTCTTCTTTTGAGCTGTACAAATTAGCATATTGTAGAAATTACAACATGGATGGTTGTGCAATATTTTATAAAGAAGCCAAGTTTGAATTGGTACAAATATTTGAATGGAGTTTAGAAAATATTATTTTTGAAATTCTAAAATTTCAAGACATGGACAAGAAAGAACAATCAAGATTTTGGAAAAATCACATAGCCTTGTAATGATTCTAAAATTTTATCTATTAGGACGATGTGTATGTGTGGTTAACACACATTTAATTGCCAAACCAACATGTTCAGATGTTAGACTTTGTCAAGGAGCATAATTTATTAAACAAATAGAAGAAATTTTGAACAAGAAGTTATTCCTAAGTTGTACCAATCTAGTTCCATTTATTCTTTGTGGAGACTTCACTATAAAAGTTGGAAGTAGTGTTTATCAATTTATAAAATATGAATCTGTAAAGAAATCTTTGAAAGATGAACCTAACTTGAAGAAGATGTTTCCATCAATTCAACATGCAATTCCATTAGCTAGTTCATATTCTACTTACTTTGAATCTTTAGTAGATAAATAAAACTCTAGAATTCTGGAATAGATGATGTTGATGGATAGCATTCATCAAGAACCATGGTTTACAAATTACTTTGCAATGATTAATGAAGATGGGTCAACAACATTCTTCATTGAGACTTTGGATTATATTTGGTATGATGCCCAATTCATTCAAGTTATCAAGTTACTAGAGTTAATTCTAAAGAAGAAGTTCAAAAGACTCAAGATCAAGCCTTGCCATCCCAAACAAGATCATCTAATCACCTACCACTTATCGTAGAATTATAATTGCTCCCATTTGTTCATAAGGTTAATCAAGACCAAGAAGTATCTCACTCTTAATTCTATTTGATGATCTTATTATTTTCATTATTGTTCAATTTATATTTCAATTAGATTAATAAAATATCTAAGTTAATGCAAGTTGGAAATAAAGATTTGCCTTCCCTTCACTTCGATAACCAAATACAAGTTACACATTGTGTGACCTTGGTTACTATTGGTGATTGGTAGTTGGTAGATTTTTTTCACTTCTTATCATTATCTTAGAAAATGAAGTAAGTATCAAGAAAGTAATATTTAATTTTTCATATATTTTTCTCACATATATCTTATTTGTAGAATAAGTAAGAAACAACTTCAAGTTCATAGGAGAAATCAAATTATTGGAGCACAAAATGATGAAAGAAAGAATTGGAGTTGGAAAAAGATAAAGAACATGGCATTGTTTGAGGATGAATGAAACCTAAGGAGGCTAGATCATCACATCATTATTCCCAAATGATGCTATTAACTAATGAATATGGTGTCTCTTCATAACAAGTGTTATTGTTATCTTAACAAGATCCAAAAGGGTAACTGTAATTGAGACCTAAAAGGGAATTTTGTAATAACAAACATGTCTCTTAAGGTAATTGTTAGGGGTTTGGCCTAAGGAATTTATACTTGGGGTTAGATTCATGCCATCATGGAATACTGGAGCCAGTACAGGTAAGTCATGGGGTGGTGTAACTTATATAGGCAAGTCACAAGGAGCCGAGTTAAGCAAGATAGGAAGTGGATTGGCCATCCCTTCTGGCTAGGTTATAGGCCTAATTTTGGTGGTAGTGCTAGATTTCTTCTAAGGAATAGATGCCAAAGGAAGAAAACCCCAAGGAACACTCTCAAAGCATGATTTGGATACACTTTTCCATATCAATAAAGCACTATTTTTCTTTCTCTTTCTGCATTTTTCCTATTATTTCCTTTATACATAATGTCAAATATCACTTATATTTCACATTCGGTATATTTTATTTGTGCACATAATGTCTAATATATCATATAGACATTCAAGAATGGGATGTCACATTGATGATATCCAAAACTTAAGAAAATGGATTTGTATTTCCAAAAATCAATTGAGGTAAGTATGATAAGAGATGAAAGACTATGCAATAATGCATCCTTTACAAAGTGCAAAATTCATTAATCATTAATATAATTGTGAATTTTTAATAAGGGCATTAATGATCTAGAGCTAAGCAATGAATATTGAATATCTTTTCTCTATACTAGAAACATAAACATTAATACCATCATAAGGTTAGAACTGTTCAAATATATCCATAAGGTCATAATTATTGTTCAATACCCAGGTTGCCTATGTCACATAAATCATAATCATATCACAAGTCACCACATTATATCACAATCACATATCACATCAAGGAGACATAAAATTATCCCCCCTTTTGGGCATTATCAAAAAGTGACTTGGACCATATAATAAGAAAAAATATTGAAAATAAGATAGATCAAAAGATTTTTAAGGATAACATCAAGACATATTATACAAGTCTTCATCTATGTAAAACCACATTAGATATAGTCTTCATATCATTTTCATAATCAAAAAATGAACATGGTAAATTCATGTGAAGAAAAATAGTACATACACATCCAACTTTTAAGAAATAGATCAAATTCCAAAATTAGATCAAGAGATCAAATATAGAAATTTCTCAGTAATATGTTCACATTAACCACATATGTCTTAAGGAAGCTTAAAATATCTTATCAATTCATTTTTAGAATTCCCTAGGATGTTTTGTCACAAAATAGAAATGTGAGTACTTCTTACTTTGATAGACTTGAGATCTCCTAGGTAAGAACTGTTTAGCTCATATCAACAACAAGAAACCTAACTAATCAAAAGACTATTCTCAGTATATAATTGATGTATAATAGATATATATAAATTCTAGAATCTTTCACAATTGATTATTACTTTTAGATAAAATACTTTCAAAGCTTGAATCAAAAAATAACTTTCTCTTTTACCTTAAAGGTTTTACCAAATCAATATATCTTCCTTTTTAGATATAAATAAGTCACAAAGTATTATGTCTTGGAGAAATTCTGCATTAACTCCCCCTATAATGATGCTCCAAAATAATTCTTGAGGTATAAGCTCCTCCTACATATGCTCTTATATATTCTTTAGCTCTCTTAAGATCTGTAGCTAATTTATCACAATCTTGCTTATGTAGGGATATTGAATGATCAAAAAAAGATTATAAAATGGCAAAAAAAATTAGAGAAAATTATTAGGGATACATCATAACAACTTTTGTCTTACTTGATCATCTAGTCATGTCTCGCTTCACCAATTTTTTTTTGCAATACTTGGAACAATTTCTCATGTTAGTAGTTTCTTATGATAAAAATAGAATAATTTTTAATGTAGATGCAATGCCTTTCTCTTGTTTCTTAAATAGAGAGTTTCTTCAAAAAATTTTAAGGACACATAAATAGCTAAATAAATGAAGAGATAACATGAAAGATATTCATATTACCTTGATCATTCTTTGAGACCCCTTTTTTTATTATAATATCATATATTGGATAATTAAGATATGTTTTTCTTTGATGATTAAAGAATTCATAAAGTATATGTATATAAATTTTTTAAAAAAAATTCAAAAACTAGCCTATATTTAATCTAGCAAGCAAGGGAATAAATACTTACAATGACTTACTTTGCTTATTGATATGAGAATGACTAAAGGAGTTTGAGATGAGACTTTCTATCATGGAGTACCTCATTATTTGATTTTCTCTCATTAGCTCCTTTGTTGATGTCTCTAACCTTGTATGGGAATCCTTCTTGTTCATGTTCCTCAAGACAAGAGAATCCATAATCTTTAATAGTTTCATTCATTCTTTTAGAATTTTTTCTAGCTTTTAGCTCATTCTCTTTAGAAGTTGTTGCATCTTGTAAAATACACTCACTAGATTCCTTTTGACAAGACTAAGTATTAATGTTATTTTGTTCAATGTGAGGACAATAATCTTGTTTATGATCACATTTTTTACACAAATATAAAGTGTTTTCTACATGAATATAGTTATCAGGCCTAATTATGCTTGAGCTAGTACAAGTATCCTTTAAGAGGTTTCTTCCAAGATTTCACTTTTATGTTGATTTTGAATCTTTTCTTCATTTTCATTAATCCCTTCTTCTTGTGTGTTCCTACATTTTTCTTTATCCAATGGGGTTCTTTGATTATTAGCTTTTATATCTAAGATTTTCCTTTTTAACTTGGGAGATAAGGCATGGATTTTAGAAGATTTTTAAGCATATTTTTCTTTACCTTTTTGAGTAGATAATGTAAGATAAGAATTTCTTCACGTAACTCACTATACCTTTCATCATGATTGCCTCTTAATTCATCAAAAATATTTGATGAATCTTCATTTGTAAGGGCCATACATATAAGCAAATAATCTTTCATAGTTTGATCAGCCTCTTCTTCACTTTTTTCTCCATCATCCCATCCTATGTAGAAGTTAATCCTTTTTGTATCTACTTTAGTCTTATTTCTTCATTGCAACTTGCTAGTCGTAGGACATTTGAAGGAAATATGACCTCTTCCACCACATACCCAACATTCTATTGAAAATGCATCAAAATTTGAATTTGAAAAATGATTACCTTTACCTTTACCTTTGGTGTTGGATTGGTTAGGCATTGGTTGATTGAAGCTCCTTCCTTTTCTTGCTAGAAGTCTTTGAATTATTTTGGATAGAAGAGCTATTACTTCTTTACTATTCATTTCTTGTTCAACTAGCTTCTTCTCTTTTGATACTAATTTCAAGATGATAGGATTTTCCTTTATCTCTCCTTTGCTTATGAGATTCATCTCATAATCAATGAGAGCACTTTGGAGCTCCTCAAATTTTAGAACTAAAAAATCTCTAATTTCTTCCATAGCTATGACCTTAGGTCTAAATTTGGGTTGTAGTGTTATAATCATTTTTATAATTATGTTACTTTTAGGCAAGTTCTTACCTATACTCCCAATTACTAAAATAAGATATTTCACCCTAGAGAAATAATCCTTAATATTTTCACCTTCCTTCATCTTAAGTTTGTCATACCCACTTTGTAAGACTAAAAGTTTTACTTATTTGACTATAGATGTGGCCTTATAGGTATCCTCTAATGTTTTATGAATTTTCTTAGTAGTCTTACACCCAACTATTCTATTAAATTTAGATTTATTTAATGCACAATATAAACAATTTTTTTCTTCAGAATCATACATAAACTTATCTCCTTCTTTGGCCATCCATTTATTCAGTGGCTTGAGAACTTTTGATGTGCTATCAACAAGTAGTGTGTAGCCCTCAAGGATTGATACCCATACCTCAAATTCCATGGACTCAAAGAATGCTTGTAGTCTTACCTTCCAACATGAAAATTCAAACCCATTGAACATTTGTGGCTTTGTATAAGATGTTCTGTGCATAGTTCACTCTTGAAAATTAAAGCACAAACTTGAGAGTATGTAACTAAATCCAAAAATTTTACATGGTTTCCCAAGTTGGGTATGTCCACACTTAGAGGGTAAAATTTTCCTAGATCTCTAGACTTTGTTTCATTAAGAAATGTGGTTGGAGAACATCACATCCTGTAGAAGCTCTCAGCTTTTCTCCATAGTATTTCATCATTGTGAAACCACTTAATCCCACAAGGTCCCAACAAGCTTAGAATGTGATTTCAAGGATCCCAGAATCATAACAAAATTAAGATCCACTTCAAAGTATTTTAATAATGCAAAACCACTCAATCATGTAGGATCCTAACAAGCTCAAAATAGATGCCTTCTCGTAAGAAGCACATCAACCACATAAAGCTATATGAAAGAAAGAAAAAAATAAGGAAATAATGTAACTAAATTTATAGATCCTTGTACTTGAATATTAGCACATATTACAATCAAGCAAATGATGTTACAATTAAAATCAATGAAAGAATTACATAGAATAGACAATGATAGATCTTTTTGTGAATAGTACTTTCATAATTCCCAAGATTTTATCATCATCTGATAGGCTTGGAGTTTCTCAAAACTCCTTGAAATTTATACAATAGCTACTAAATGGCTAGTGTAGAGTTCTACTTCGATGTTGAGACATCTATTTGAGATTGGGGTCACTGCAGGAGAGACATCTATCTACCAAGTGGAACATCTATAGTGGGACATCTATAGTGAGATGTCTATTGTTGAAGATATATGTTGTCTTTTTTCTTTTAAGATGTCTACTCAACTTTTGAACATTCAATTTTGAGCCATTCTCTTATCAAAATTTCTTCTTTTCTATCCTTGGAGCATCTTCATTTAACTTGTAGACTTTGTTTTCATCCATGCTTTCATCTTGCCCATGTAGCCTTCATTTTAATATCTTGATGTACATCTCATTTCCTTGAGTTATCAGAACTCTTTATGAAGTTCTTATTTATGTCATGTAAAATCATTTTCCATCTATATTCTCCATTTTCCTTAAGGTTTTAACATATCAAAAGAATAACAAGTCCCTCCTTCTAGTGCCAAAAACTTTAACACCTAAAAATTTTAATGTTAGAAGGCCAAAGATTTCAGGGACAAAAAAATTTAACTTTGGATCCATAGGCCTCCAAGAAAAGAATCTAAATCACCCTAGATAATCTTATCAATCACTCAAGGACTTAGAATTTGTTAATGGTGTGACTGAGTAAAATTGTAAATATAGATCTAGAAGCAAAGAAACTAAAAACGAATTTGCACTAAACAAATGAAGTAAAAATTTTTATTAAAGTAATAAAAATAATTTACAAGAGTAAAATTTTATATGGGTGCAAATTTTTGTGCTTTGAATGCACAAAGAGTTAAATGGAGGATGCTTGAAGCTTGATGAAGTCAATAGGGTGTGTTCTATAGTCAGCTTTGCTCTTTAGTAGTTCCAAGTTTATGATCGCAAAGCTTCTTACTAATTCTTTACTACTAGATTTGCAATTGTAGGTGGTGTAGATGGTTTTGGACTTCTAGTAAATCTACACCACTCTAAGAGTCTCTATGCTTAGCCTAAATGCAAATTATGAAAATTCATTTTGATGTGATCAACTTTGGTTTATATAGGTCATTCAGTGACTAATCTATTATTGCAAATCTCTACCATGATTACTAACATATTGCTATTAATTTCTTGTCTTTGCAAGTCATCCAAGCCCCATGTATTTATTTAATTTGGAAACTTTTATGCCTTTTTATTTTCCTAGCTTCATATTTTCCTAGTGTAAAAATTGAAAGTCTAGCATAAAAATCCAGCACCCAAAATTTATACATTTGTTGTGTATGTTTTTCCCAATGTAAAACTGTAGGTCCAAATTTATATGTTGTCTTTGCAATTACTCCAACATAAAAACTAAGAAAAACCAAAAGTTGGTTGTTTCCAAGGCATTTTAGCCTTTCCAAGCCTAGGTACATGAAAAACACAACTTTTCCCACCTAGAAGATGAGGCATTTATAACTTATGCAACATTTTTTAGCCTTCATAAGCCAAGATGTGTGGTATTTTAGCCTATGAACTACAATCTTCACATTTTACAATAAAAGTTTTGCCTCAAATTCTAGTGATGAAGGTCACTATGCTAGGTGTTTCGAAAAATAAGACACTTATCTTTCACCAAATTACAATAAATTTTTAATTATGAGTTGTAACATGAATTTCCCTTATGATGTTTTGTTTACAATTGGTATGGATGAATTTGCAAAGAAAATATAAGATGAGATCCCTAGAAATTGTATTTGCAGATCATTGCATTTTGGAAATATAAATCAAGAAAATATTACTCCTAAAATGGAGAATTGGAGACATGCTCTAGAATCAAAAGTCCTAAAAATTAGTAGAAATAACATAGAATATATAGAATTTAATTCTAATAATATCATAAACAATGGTAAAATAGAAGTAAAAATTCAAAGTAAAAGCATTCCTTATTGAAAAGTAGTTTCTCTACCAAGGATCAATCCCCAAATTAGATGGTGAAATTGATAAAGATATTAGAAATAGAATTGAGTAGGATGGTCAAAATGGAGATAGGATAGTGCTATTCTATTTAATAAAAGAACAATAATAAATTTATAAGGAAAATCTTATAGGATAATAATCAAACATGCTATCTTATATGGTGCTAAATGTTGGACAACATAAAAGAGGAATGAATAGTAAATTAGTATTATAGAAATGCAAATGCTTCAATGGATGTTGAATGTTACTAGAAAAGATAAATTTTATAATACAAACATTAGAATAAGACTTGGAGTGGCTTCTATTTTAAGTAATCTATAAGAATGGTAGCTTAGACGATTTTGACATGTGTAAAGAAGATTAGACAATAAGCCTTAAGAAACGATTACTACATCATTATTCCATGAAATCCATCAAAAGAAAGAACAAAAAAGACATGAGAAAAATAATCAAAATCAATTTGATGAAACTAAAAATAAATAAGAATCTATATCCTCATAGAGATAACTAGTAAAAAAGAACTTATGTAACCAACCCCATGTTGTTGGAACAAGGCTAGGATGATGATGATGATGATGATGTATTTATGTTTCTTTCCTTTTCTATGTTGTTATGAGATTTTTCATTTTATATTTTTATTTTTTAATGATTTTTGATTTCAATTCCTAAAGTATAAAATTAGAAAAAATAAAGTACTAGATAAAAATAATATTTAAAATGTTAAAGCTAGTGATAAAAACATAAATTAAGAAAAAGAAATAATATGATGTAAAATAGTGTAAAGTAAAAAAATGATTAAACATAGCTAAATAAGTTAAAAATAAAAGATTTCTTAAAATCATAAAGATAATAACTTATAGATGATATGATTCTTAGGTAGGACACATGATGGTAATGGCCTTTTTGACTTGCAAATAGATAGGATCCTTAATGCTATTAATGTATTCTACAATCTCTAGTTCATAAAAGGCTAGATCTATGAATCTATAAGAATTAGATAGTAATGGGATGTTAATTTTGAACCCATCAGTTTCTTTTAACGATGGAATTCAATCCATAGAAATAGGTTGGTATCCTAGTATAATTTTGTCTATCATGTGTATGTGGGAGATGGCAAGGACTTTAATATTAGTGCAAATAATTACTTATTTATTCTTACATGGAAAGTGTATCTATTAGTATGTAGCTAAAGCAACTACATGATGTAAGCTAACTAAAGCCTTCCTAAGATAGCATTTCTCCTTGAAACTTTCCTCACTACAGCAAAAATATCTTTTGAAGTAATGAAATTTTCTTCTAAGAAAGGTAATTTAATCAAGTCTATTATTTCTACTTGAGTTATAGTAAAACAAATTAAAGTAAAATTGGAGTTGAAGTACATGACCTATTTTTTGAGGATAATATACTCAATTACAACCCATGAAATGATGTAGGATGCAACTCCATCATCCATGTGTACTAGAGCTAGTATCAAGTTATCTCTAATATGTATGGTAATGTAGATAGGAAGCTATCATATAGTACTTATTATGAGATGAATTTTGATGCTCTCTCATTTAACCACCAAGTAGTCTACCTTATACCATGGAGTATCAAGCACTAGTAAGATTGCTTGGATATGGGGCAACATGTTTGCTAGAATGATGATGGACTCCAAGAGGTTTTTGAATGCTAAATAATGCTCATTAGAGGTACATATATGATCAAAAAGGAAACAATTTATTCCTTTTGACTTCATTACTACAATGGTTAATGGTAAATCCTACTACTTTAATGTTGAATCTTTGAAAGGTTAAAACATTGAAGAAATAATTAATAATAAAGTATTTAAAGTAGATCTTTAAGTATGCATAAATTTATTTTGAGGCTTCAAGAATACCACCTTCTTTTTTCACTATGGAAAAGATTTCTTGTTAGCATGCTATTTTACTTTTCCCTTGTTAGGACTTATCTCCTTTTGCATCTTGGTAAGAATGCCAATTGGAGGTGTGAGAGTCAGAAGTAATGCTAGTGCTTATGAGGTGGATGGGATAAGGGACATGATTGAAAAGGCACTGCATAAGGAAAAATGGAAAAGAAATCAATTGGGAAACATGGAGTAGACCTACTCCTTCTTGGTTATGGAGGGTTTAATTTCATGGAATTTCAAGGAATAGAAGAAGTATCATAGTATGGTATAAGATCTATGAAAAATGGATATGTTTGTACCATTCAAGCAGATAGAGAAAACAAACTCACTATAGAAAGATTGATGATAAAAGATTTCTTAGCTTTAGGAATGATTATCTTTGGCTTCAATATAAATGTAGATATACCCCTTTAAAAATAATTTAAAATATCTAATAATATTTACATGTCTTAATTATTAGGTTGAACTGGTGTGTTGCATCTTTTTTGGATCTTGAATATCATCTTTGAATGCATTGTAGTCATTTGTATCATGACCTATAATCTCATTGTAATAACAATTTTTTTTAGAATCATATTAATGAGTGGCGAGGTACCCCTACACTCAACCATACGAAACGAGCGTAGCACGTGCGATCCGATCGAACTCCACAAACTAAATGCCTAAACGCCCCATGGAACACTTGGGGTTAATCGTTCGTTGTCTTCCCAGACTTACTTGTTGTTGTCACGGTGTATGGTTAAGTAAGTTCGAGGTATATGATTTTTTTGGTATTTTATGGTTTATCTCCTATGCTAAATGGTGAAGGGTTGAGAAGCTAAACTAACTCTAACTATAGCACTAAGTCCTAGCGTCAGCATCCGTTCCCACTTGCCGTACACACCCTGAACTATGCAACTGTGGCTACCAAACACTAAT
>MNCI01004849.1:877632-894734 GCA_015680685.1 Gnetum montanum
GAGAAACTATCGCGATGAGTAGCCGATTCCTTGGCTAGCCGTACACGTTCGTCAATGCTCGTAACCAAGTTGTACTCATGCCGCGTTACTAGGAAAGTAGTAAATAACATTAATTAAACCTATCCATGCATAGAAATGTTTATCCACAAAGCTCGTCTTTATTGCCATACACAACTTGCGTTCAGGTACAAATCTGCTCGAATAAAGAACCGTTCACTTGGGGAACTCCTACTGCGGGCACATGGAAAATATTCTATCTCTGGGGTGATCAATCCGCCAGAGCTTCGCTACTTTACGCCTATTGTTGTGAATGAGGGGAGTGCTGCCTCTTATTTATAGATATGGCGGCGGACCGCGATATCGCAGCTTGTGCATATCGCGTCTCATCACATATCATCTTGGAATTGGAGGATACCCTTCCACATGTTGAGAAGGATCTATAGCTAGAGTTTGCAAGTGTCTAAATCTAGCTTGTGATTATTTCAAGATCTTCTTTGATGTTATGTACCCATCTCTTAGTGACATGTTATGGAACTAAGTGTAAGTCATTAACAACTTTTGATATTTGGATGGATACTTGGGCTATCTTCTTGGATGATGTTCTTTCAATAAAGTTTATCTAGAATTATTGTTGGAAGATAAGAATGCTAGTGATGTTTGATTTACAAGAACTACTATTTGTTCTATATTCTATTCAAGGAGAAGAATGAATTAGAAATTTTAAATCAATTGACACTATAAAAAATTATCAAATATTATAAAAGTTTTAAAAAAAAACTCAATTCACCATGAGTCATGGTATTATAACATGAGTGAATCATAAGCCATAATATCATAGCACTAATCAACCATGAGTCATGTTGATTATAAATAAATAATAATTCTTAATTGAGGATATCATGACTAAATCACAAGTTATGATACTAAACCATGAGTGAAACACAAGTTGTGGTCTAAATCTAAAGAATGTTATAATCATACCATAGGTTATTGTAAATCTATGTTATTTTTATAAATTAAGTTAACCATTGATCATGGTTAATAATTCTAATCAACTAGGATTCATGGTACACAACACAAGTTATGGTGTTTTTTGTAGAAGTGAACCATAAACCATTATCTAGATAGAACTAAAAAATTAGATACCATGAGCGATGATAAGCTCATTATCCTTTTAGTTACAATACCATGGCTTGATTATGATTCATGGTATATAAAAAATGTTAAATCTCTTGATATTTATAACTCAAATTTTGAAGAATTTTATGTCATTAGAATCACCTTAAAAAGAAGATTAATGTAGAACTAAAATAATTTTAACTAAATGTCTATGTAAATTAAAACAATGTAACAGATATGATTGACTTTTAAACTTGTTAAAGAGGGATGAAACTCCATTAAGTTTTGTTTTAGAAAAACTTTATTTTTTGATGATGAGTTGAAATAAGAAACTTGATTTGTAAATTTGTGAAAGAGACATGTGAAAGTTCAATTCAAGAGAATTTAGACGGAAGAAGCAAAATAGAATGAAATCAAGAATTAAAATAGAGGATGAGAGAGAGAAAATTTTGTATAACTAATTTATTGATTATTTTTCCAAAGTATACATCATCATATGACCATGAAATTTATAGAAAAGTAAAGGGGCCATACTAGGGAATAATGAAGAGATAATTTCTGCTAAAAATAGTAAGAAAATAACTTTAAGAATAGTGAATTAGTGTAAAATAAATATATATCTATTCATCAATTCAAAAAAGAAAATTTAATAAATTGACTTTTATTTTTTTAAATCCTGTGATCATTGTGACATCCCATTCTTGAATGTCATGGGAAATGTCAAATATATGTTATATTAGACATTATACACGTAAAAGAAACAATAGAGAAAGTGTAGAAAGAGAAAGAAAAGAATGCTTTATTATTATGAAATAGTGTATCTAGATCATGCTTTGAGAGTGTTCCTTAGGGTCTTCTTCCTTTGGGACCTATCCCTTAGGGACAATCTAGCACTACCACCATGGTTAGGCCTATAACCGAACAAAAGGGATGGCTAGTCCACTTCCTATCCCACTTTACCTAGCTCCCATGACTTGCCTGTATTAGCTTCGCCACTCCATACCTAGCATGATATCTAAGCCTAGGTATAAATGCTTTAGGTTAAACCCCCAAAGGTCACCTTGAGAGATACATCCATTATTACAACATGCCCTTTTGAGCCTTGTTAAGATAATGATAACACTTGTTATGAAGAGACACCATCTTTGTTATGCAACAACATCATTTGGGAATAGGGATGTGATAATCATGTTGGAATATCTTCAAGTATTTCATTGAATTCTAGCTATATTAGTCCCTCCCTTAGGGTACAATGTGATTATCTTCTTCTTTCTTTATTCTCTTCTTGATATTTATATTGTTGCAAAGATTCTCATGCTTGTGATATAAGAGAGGTTTAGAAAATATGTCCACTAACTAAATATTGGAATCCATATTATTGGATTTACTACTTCCTTCCTTTATTTATTTATAAATAAAATAGTACTTATGCTTTCATGCTTTGATTTCTTATGTAGGGCATGCTCCTTGAAAAGTTAAATGGTTGAGGTATTGACATATAATGGAACAATAGGTAGCTCTACTTGGAATCTAGGATGAATCATAATCTTTTCTATCCATAGAATGTTCTAAGTACACTTTGACATGACAATAAATTCTAGTTCATAATTAGAATTACTAATAGAAGATTATTTTTTTGATTTCTAATAGATGAGATTTTTTCCATGGAAGATGATAGCCCCTAAGGTTAATTTTCTATTATCCTTATCTACACTTCAATTTACATCTAAGTAAAGATGAAATTTATAATCTTCATTTGTATATAAAAGTCCATTACTAGTAGTAACATTTACATATTTTAACACATGTATGAGATATTTTATATGGAATTTTCTTGACTCATGCATCTAGTGAGATAGAAGAGAGGTAAAAAAATTTAAGATTAGTTCTAGTATGATAGATGAATCTAAGATCTACAATTATTCTTCTATATATTTTTAGATATATGTGAGATGTATTATCTTTTATTTTTAAATTTACATTGTAATGTAGAGGAGTTTTTGCTATTTTCTCTTTGTTCATGTGGCATTTTTAGAGCTTCAACATATTTATTTTCATGGATTTTGATTCCCTTCTTTACTTACTTAAGTTAGATATCTAGAAAATATTTATGTTCTCCAAGATCTTTTATTAAAAAATCCTTCATGTCTATTTTGAATTCTTTTATAAGTTTGTTATTAGTGAATACAAAGACTAGATCATTCACATATAGGACAATGATGATAAAATTCTTCTTATCATGTTTGAAGTAAAGAGTTGGTTCTAATATGCATGAGGATTAGTTCTTGTTTGGAAGAAATTCATTAATGTAATGAAACCAAGATCTATGAGCTTATTTTAGAAATATAA
The DNA here is from genome assembly GCA_015680685.1 of Gnetum montanum. NCBI lineage: Eukaryota > Viridiplantae > Streptophyta > Gnetopsida > Gnetales > Gnetaceae > Gnetum > Gnetum montanum. Next base: position 881,101 of record MNCI01004849.1, read on the forward strand.
AGGTTTTCTTAATTTGCAAACTTTGTTTTCCATTCTTTTTATGATGTATCTTTCAAGCTAAAGAACATATACTTTTTCATTTATGCATACATTTAGAAAGGTTGAGTTTACATAAATCTAATGCAATTTCAAATTATTATCAAAAATAATAGAAAGAATAAATTGGATGGTTTTTAAATTTGATACAAGAGTAAATATTTCTTCATAGTCTATGTGGTTCTTTTTTTCAAAACTTCTTTGCATGAAACTTACTTTCTATTTAGAAATTTTTTATTCTTCATTGAATTTTATTTTATATATTAATTTTTTAATCTATTATTTTCTTTCCTTTTAGCATGTCCAATAGCACCTAAGTGTTATTTTTTATAATAGCTCTATACTCTTCATTCATGACATTCTTCAATTTACAAGGCTACTTCTATGCATGAGAGTTCTTGGCTAAGAGCTAAGAAGATAATATTCTCTATGCCTTTTGAGTATGTGATTCTTCTTTTAAAATTTTTTCAAGCTTGATCTTAAGGATGGTTTCTTTGTATAAATGATTTTGGCTTGTTTTGGGGCAGATTTTTTCCTTGAAGAAATTATGTTATTCCAAATTCATTTCCTAGGAAGACTACATCTTGATATTTGTGTGTAATAGGATCATAGCATTTGTATCCTTTGGTTTGAGTGTCATAGCCAAGAAAAATACATTTTATTCCTTTGTCACTAACTTTATTTGTTGGATTCTTTGGGGTGTTAACATAATAGTCATAGCCAAATATTCTCATGTGAGCTATAATCGACAATTTATTATAGAAGAAATCATAGAGGATTTTAATTCCATCATTATTGTTGATGAATCTATTTAATATATGAGGTTGTGGATATGATCACACAATAATAGCCATTTGATAATTTGGTATGTTTGAGAAGACATCTCATCATGTTTTGAAGTGTTCTATTCTTTCTTTCTGCTATGTCATTTGATTGAGGTTGTATTCACATGTGGTTTAAAAAAATTCTAATTTTACTTCCAAAATCTTCAAATCTTCTATTAAGAAATTCTCCTCCTCTATTTTTCCTTATTACTTTGATGATCATACTCTTTTATTTGTTTATGAAATTAACAAAAAATTTCTAATTCATTGAAATATTCATCTTTTGTTCTAAGATTGAATCTTAGTATTAATCTAGAGTAGTTATCTATCATGATAAGAACATAGTTTTCTCCTCTTATAGAAGTGATATACATTGGTCCAACAAGGTCCATATGGATTAGTTCAAGTGGTTCCTTTATTCTATTCATGGGCTTAATGTGAGGTGAACTAGTTTTCTTATCTTAGATACAAATTTCACATTTGTCTTTTTCAATTTCTTTAATTTTAATGCCAAGAGCTCTATTCAACTTTTTCTTTTTTAAACTTTGGAGTAGGATGTATGTCCAAGGTTTTTATATCATGTTTTAGCTTCTTTATTCTAGATACTGATGATGAGGTTGATGGAATCTTCTTGGGTCTTGGTTATTTGTGTGATGCTTCTAATGTACACCTAATTTTTTGTCAAATCAACTATATTTTCCTTGAGATCAAAATGATAATAATCTAAGTAGTAGATTCTGTTGTTAAAGACCTAAATTTTTAAGAATTTCCTATATATTAGATATTAAGACTACACACCATTTAATTTTAAAGTATATATATATTTTTTCTATAATTTACCCTACTAATAGAAGAAAATTAGAAAATAGTTACAATAAAAAAGGCTACTTTGATAGAGATCAATTTATTATCTCAACGTTTGATAAAGTAATCTTCTATTCATTCTATGCTGAGGTAGTTTTCATCTTCAACTTTGATGTTTTCAAATTTATGAAGTTTGTAGTTAAGTAGTCCTTTTTAGGATTCACATGATTAGATAATTTACTATCCATTATCCAAGAATTTTGTTTAATCATATTTATTAAGTTAAATCTTAAGTGTGTACCTTGTTCTTCATTATCTCCATTTTCTATGTTTGCTTCCTTCAGTATGCTCATTTTCTTCATCTATTGTTGTTATTGAAAGCCTTAAAATCCAATTCTATCCTAGCCTCCTTTTTGAAAAATTTACAAAATGGGATGGTTGAGTTATAGTTTATTTAGTTGCAACTCCATCTTCTTCTATCTCTTGATAGTTGAAACCCTTTAATTTTGATTTTTTTTAAAGGCCAATTTTGTCATTTGTAATTATATTTTTATATTTTATAAACCTATCTTCATAAAGATATACTATAAACAAATATGAAACACATAAATAACAAGAAATACAAAAAACAATTCCATTGAGAATGATACATGGGTTGGATGACGTTCTGATCATTTCTTCCATCCTAAAATTTGAAACTTATTTTCAAGTTGGTTATACACTTGGGATATCATTAAGCCTCCATAAAGACAAGCATTTCTCATGAAACAAAATTGCATTTTCTAGTCCCTCATCATTCCAGTGTATCAAGTTCTCATGCATCTTTTGGCTCCCTATGCTTCTAGCTTCCTTTGATTGTAATACAACTAGTTTCCTTGATGTCTTGGATGAATTTTGATATTAAAGTACATATTTAAGGATCTCAAGAATATTCTCCAAGTTAGATCCATTAAAATGACTTAAATTTGAAACATTAAACATACAAGAAAATGGAAAATAATAAGGATTATCAAGCTCATATGCATTATCATTTACTTTATCCCTAATATGAAATTGACCAATCTTCTTAGACTTGATCTTGGAGAAATTTAGATTCATCAACCTCTCCTTTTCCAAATGGAATTGTAACATCCCATCCGTTGTTAAGGGTGGAAATGAATTATAAAAATTTCATTAACCTTCAAATGAAGAGGTACCTCATTATGAGTAGTTACAATTATTCATGTATTCCTCGAGAATGGGGTTGACCTATGTCATTTAAGGTTGAGTTTAGAGGCCATGTTGGCATGGAGTTGCAAAGGCTAGAAAGGCAAGTGATGGGAGTCAGGTGAAGTGAGAAAAGATGGAACTGATCACCCCTTCGGCTGGACAACCTAACTATGGTGGCACTACTAGATTGCCTCTAAGGCTTAAGTGGCATGGGAAGATAACTCAAAGGGTGTTACAGTATACCACTTTTATTAATAATTTTTTTTCTATTTTTCTTTCCTATTCCATGTACCAATTTTTCATTTATCACATATTTTATGGTATTTCCATTATAATGTTTATGAATGCTATGAATTAAGAAATCAACAATCAAGTTTTTATGACATCAAAGAATGGGATGCCACATCTAGTATTAGAGAAAACCATGATTCAAGAGCCAAAGTGGAAGAAAAATATTATATTATTATTATTATTGTAAAATAGAAGTACATCCAAGCAAAATACATGTAAAAAGAGAAGCAAAACGCAAGGATAGGGAAGAAAGAATAAGGAAGCACAACAACGATCATTTGTTTAAATAAAATAAGTTGAGGAGATCAAAGGCTATCTTTAATTGCACTTCCCATTCTTCATCAATGGCATCCTTTTGGCTGAGCACTACCTTGCATCCCACCAACCTATTACACAATTGCTTCATGTACTTAGTGGCATTTCTTTGTTGCAGCCATTAATTCCTCCCTTCTCTTAAGTTGGGCTTTCAACATCTCCACCTGAATCGATTAATCATCCATGTCTTTTTGTCATTCTTTCTCTTTTCTCTACATAAAACAAGATTAAAACCATGAGTTATGAATAAAAAGATCTGATAGAAAGAAGAAAAAGGAAAGAGAAAAGAATAAGAACTACTCACCTGAAGCCAATCATTATCAATTTGAAGAAACCATTCATAGGTCTACAAATGGCAAGTTAGACATGTAATGCTCTCCAATTCTTCTAAGAGTTGCTTCAAATACTTGACAACTTTTGAAGCATCCTCAAGAATTAGATGAAAATATAATGGAGCTCTAGCCTATATGAATTCATAGTCTTTCTTAAAGGTGCATGATCAGGACTTCTAGTGATAGATATCTTCGTGAATGGAGTAGGGTTTGTCCCTTGCAATTCATTGACCAAGATTCCAAAGAAGAATGAGTTCTTCATTAGTAGCCACCATCATCTATCCCACCAAATAGGAGGAACCTGAGATAGAAACTGAAGGAATTACTAGAACGAACCCAAGAACTAGTGTCAACACCACCTATGGTAATGAATCCCTTACAAGGGTGACATGAATTGATGTCACATGTAGTGATCTAGATAGAGTAGAAAATGAAGGAGTGGGATTTTGTTTAAAATTTGCTTCTATGGTATCATCTCTCTTCATTTCTTAAATGAAGTACCTCCAATCCATAGAGATTTGCAACATAGAAAGACAACATCACAAAAAAAGAAGGAAGAAAAACGGAAGTATTCAAACTATAGAATTAATTAAATTTACCTTTGGTTTCTTTCCTTTATCTCATCTCATATCTTTTTGTTGTTGGGTTTTTTCCATTTCATATAACTTAAAACTATTATGCTGCTAGAACCTTGCCCAATACAATGCCTTTGTAAAAAGAAAATTTTTCATTAGAAAAGCAAATATTCAAAGTAAAACAATAAAATAGGCTATTATACACACACACATACATATACATATACATATACATATACATACATGAACCTTAGAGTTGGTAAGTTTGATTTGTGCTATGGACTAAACCCTTCCAAAGGATGAAGCATCCCCACTACATTACATCTACGATGATGTTTGCACAACTACAATATCGTAGCATGACAACGAAAAGGTTTTATCAAGCATCTCTAAGTCTTTATTGAATGTCAAGTTAAATTCAACATTTGTGCTTTATGGTGGATTAACCTAGTTGTTGAACTTTCTTTTCTACAATTGTCAAATGGGTTTTGAGTTGTTCAATACCCTCGATATTTAATGTGCTCTTCACATTTGAAGGTATGTACAAATAAAGAGTTAAGCTTCAAGGACATTGCTTCTTTCAAGCTAGGGAGAGTGTAGGAAAACATGCCCTATTGGTAGATTAAAGGTTGTTTCCCTTTAGAATGATAGCAATAGGAGTGTGGTGATCTTCGTAAATTCCATGCTATCAAAACCATTACTAAAGAGCTACATTGATCCTAATTCCTTTATGTATTGCATCAAAGGGATATGTAGGCTTGAAGAGAAGCTTCAACTTCAATGCTAAGCCCACTACCATTATCTTCGGAGAGGGGCTTAAGGATAAATGCATTAGAGTAAGAATATATATTGGTCATGTGTAGTTGCTTGTCCTTGTTGTGGTTGTGTGTGTATGTGTGTCATATTGGTCATGTCACTTATATGATTTCATGAGGTGTACTTATTATACTCCTAACTCATAAACTAATGAGTAATGTGTGTTTATGCTTTGAACATTAATGAGTAATGTGTGTTTATGCTTTGAACTTTGAAGTGTAGTCCATCTTGGGTCACTCTAGGATGTCTGGTTAGTTTTGGACCTTAAGGGTAGTGTTGAATGGTGCCTTTCCATAGTTACATTGGATACCTCATAACATCACATACCCTTAGTAGTAAGAGTCTTGACTTGAAAACTCATATCACAGGTTCATTTCCAATGAACTATGCTGAATTATATATAGAAAAGAATTCTGAAAATGATATAAATAAAAATTCAGTTTGGGTTTCATAAAAAGAAATTTCCGTTAAAAAAGGAATTCTAAAAATGATGCAAACAAAAATTGAATTTCAGTTTCTTATATCCTGAACGCTATTGACATGTAATCATAATTTTGCCCCCGAAAAAAAGAAAACTTTAATTTTTGTTTTATTTTAAACCATAAACGCATTTTAAGTTCACACGCTGAATTGTTATTTTCTCTTGAATTATTATTTTCTCCGAAAGAGTAAGAAAATTACCAGCCCTAAAATATTTTCCCTGAATTTACATCCCCAATGACACAATCATACTAATTTTAGCAATACCCACCAAAACAAACGGGTGCCCTTTTTCTCATTTCAAAGTTCAAACCAAACAAGAATGGAGAAATGCGATCTGAAGCTGAGGGCTTTGCATGCCTGCCATTCAAAGTTTGGAGAAAGTGAAAGAGATGTGATGTGCAAACACATAAGGCATTCTCTGGCAGTATGCATCATATCAGTGGCATGTCCATCTGAGGCGGAATCTGTGAAAAACTTCTGCTCTTCTGGAGGAACTTCCCTCAAACGCAAGCAGTGCAAGGATGCCCAAATTGCTCTGCAGTTCTGTATCACTGCCCATCAGTCACCATGAGACCGAAGTCATGTCTTTGTTGACAGAAATACATATTTCTTTTGGGTTTCTGCAGCCATACCGAGCTGCAGTCATTTTCATTCTGTATTTCAACACAAGGGTTAGGGTTGGTTTTTTAATTTTTACAATAGCTTTGTTAATATTTGGTTCAACCCAGCATTTGCTTCAACTATATTGCAATAATCATTACAATACTTCAATTAGTTTTGCGTGCCTGCAAGGAATTTCGCAACTGTTAATTCTTAACAGATCCAAAGGAGGATTTTATGTTTTAGCATTTCAGAATATAGATTATTTGCATTACTAGCCAAAAACATCATTTTGAAGGCGAGGAACATTGCATTGATTATTTATTAATGCCATAGAAAGTTGAAAATCTTTTGTATAAGGGACAAAGTATGACCGATTTTCCAATCTTAACAGAAATCGGATTCTCAGTTATGAAAGGTAAATGCGGACATTTTTTTTTTCTGGGTCAGCATTTGATTTTAGGCCACCAATAGAAGTTGCAAGTGTCAATTGATATTTGATTAGGGTTAAATAGGAATCGGCTGTTCAATTACAAATAAGAGTCCTGCGAACGATCACGTAGAATGACTGAAATGTGCTGAATTGGGTATATCTCTGTTTGGAAACCTGCAGCCAATTTGCCCAGTGCAAATTATCAATCGTACATTAAAAACCCTACTGTTTGTTGAGAAGTTTTAAGAATTCAGACGTCGTAAACATGAGTTAAACATTTAGTACTGAGTCAAGTGCCCAAATTATGTGGGTTGGTATTTGGCTTCATTTATTGTTTCTGTGAGATTACCTATTTGAATTATGAAAAATCTCCTTCGTAGGTGTGGTATTATGGCTTCACGAAAATCGGTAGCTTTGGAAGTCTAACCTTCATCCTCAAGGAGTGAAATAGTAGACTTTGAAAGCAAGAGGATCTTGCAAGGACGATGATCCTAAGTCGAATTGCATCAATTTATTCGCCGATTGCAACTTGCAATGTCTAGATAATGAAGATACAGAAATTGGTACCAGAGGAAGTGATAAGGAATGAAGATTTATAATTCAAGTGCGGATGCATAAAGAATGAAGTCTTGTGATTATGTCTAAAAGGACCACAAAGCAATTCAAATTTGAGATGCATGAAGCGTGAAGCAAAGTTTGGTGCACCCCATAACGATCAATTTGATGATATAGTGTCCCAAATTTTAAAATCAGTTGATGGAAGTAGGAAAATCATGAGAATAATTGTTAGTAAATATGAAAATTGTGAATTTTGTTAATGAAAAATGATAGTGAGAACATTAAATTTGTAGTTATTTTTTAATTTAATTTTGACATCCACTATATCAGTCATTACAATGTGGAGGTGTGTTGTACCCGAAGAATAATATTAAAAGTAAACAAAAAAGATTCAAAGAATACCACATGCTTAACACGAAGTAAAAAACACCAAAAACAACATCGAAAGAAAAAACTTTTCAATTTTAAGTATGTCTACTTGTGTGAAATCTTACAATTGATATTTTGAAAAATCAAAAAATGAAAATTAATTTCAACTTTTGTGCTTGAACTTAAAATACCAAAATGATTTAAGGTAGCGATAGAAGGCTATGGTAATATCAACATTTGTAGAAAAGCTATAAATACAATAAAATAGTGCCATATATTTTTCATCACCATTACTTTGGTGTTCAATATTAACCTTATGTCAACAATCTTTACCATTAGCTATAACATATTTATCAATATTGGTTTTGATCTTTGAGTTAATATTGTTCTTGTTAGATAATGGCAAAGTTGTCTTATGAGCTATCTATCCAAATTGATCAATATTTCTTATAACATAAGTAAAAATATATATACAAGCTTCAATCTTCTTTAGTTTTTTTTATTGCCAAATGATTATTCTTATCGTTAATATTAACTTGATTTTTCATATCTTTAGCTTCGAATTGCTCTTTTATATATCCTCAACTTCAACATAATTTTTTTATCCTTAACATTTTTTTCTTGAACAAAAAAAGGACAAACTCTAAATAAATGTCTTTTATGATTGCAAACAATACAAAAATTAAGAATATTATAATATGTAATTTGATGAGGATATCAACCCACCTTCTTGATGTAACTTGTGGATCAAGAACTTAGAAGGGGGATGAATAAGTTCCCAATTAAAATCGTATTTGCCATACAACACACAAAATTTTATGTGGTACCCCAACTTGGGTACATCTGCACTTGGAGGGTAGAATCTATGCACATCATGGAACTTTGTTTCTCTATCAAATGTGGTTTGAAGGGCACCACACCCTCTAGAAGCACCAAGCTCCACATAGGAGTGTTTTGTTGCTGCAAAATCACTTAACCCTACAAGGTCTCAACAAGCTCAGAATGTGGTTTTAAGGATCCCACAACCTTTACAAAATTGAGCTATACTCCAGAGTGTTTTGGCGCTACAAAATCACTCAATCTTGTAGGATCCTAATAAGCTTAATATGGATGCCTACTCACAAGAAGCACATCAACCCTACAAGGCAACAAGAAAACGAAAAGATATAAGGAAAAAATGTCATTATTGTTGAAGCTCAATTCAATATATAAGTAACATACCACCAAGTAGATGATTGGACAATGAAGGATAAGAGTACAAGAGAATAGATTAGACAATGATTACTTCGATGTTAACAACACTTGCTCAATTCCCAAGAATTTAGCTTCTTCTTGAAACTTTGAAGTTTTTGAAAACTCCTTGGAATTCGTGCAATGGCTACCTAATAGCTAATGTAGATGTCTCCTTCAAAGTTGGGATGTCTACTTGAGATTTGCCTTATTCTAAAGAGATGTCTTGTTTTGAAGTGGGATGTCTCTAGGTGAATGCTTAGGTTTAGATGAAGATGTCTACTATTCCTTGGAGACATCTCCTCAACTCTTTGAACTCTAGTTCCTAAGGCTTTCTTTTTTTAATTTGGCTTCTTCTCAATCCTTGGAGCATCTTCATTTGGATTGTAGTTTTCAGTTTTAGTCTGTGCTTGTTCATGCTCTCATCGTGGCTCATAAGGTCTTCACTTTGTCAACTCATTGTAGATCTCCTTTTCCTTGGGTCTTTAGTCTTTATGTGGAGTTCTTGTTCATGTCTTGTAAACACATCATCCACAACAAACATTCTTTGTTCTTCATTTTCCTTAAGGCTTTGACATATCAAAAGGTCAACAATCTTCCTCTTTTTGGTGATGTCCAAAACTTAAGAAAATGAGTTAGACAATTGACAATTTAAATGATAGTAACTAATAAAGACTTTTAAGACATATGAATTTCATTACTAGGCAAGGTTATCACTGGGTAAGGCTCTAAGTCTCAAGGCATAGAATAGATATTGAGTGAAAATAACATGAAAACCAAGATATCTCTAACTATACTATTAAGGTAAAACCTATCTCCAAACAATGTAATAAAATACATAGCCATGAAATAGAAAGATAATAAGATAAATTGTTCACAATGCGTACAACCATAATCTATCCATAAACTATCCATAGTACAACAATGCATGCAAGTGTTGATATATCCTTAACCATGTACAAAAACCACATCATGAAAACTGTACTAGTCTCCTCCTTTTTGGACATCATCAAAAAGGAGAGATCACCTAAAAAGGCTAATTAGTAACCTCAATTGCATCATCTAAATCCTCATCAAAAATACTTGCAGCATGATAAGGTTTATAAGTCTCCTCCTCATCATCATCACTACAAGTATTGGTGTTGGTAATGTGCTACTCATCATCATCGCACTGAAGCTCTCCGTGGATGAAGCTTCACTCGAAAGCAAGATGAAGCTAGTGGATCTTGTTGGTACGAAACCTACTAAGAGGATGAGGAAGCATCCTTCCTATGATAGGTGATGGGATTGGCAGGTCTCCATTGAGAGAAAGTTCTAAAGATCCTATCCATAGCCTACTACTTAAATGTCTTCAAAGCATCATCCAAATGATGAGAGCTAGAGCTAAGCTACATGAGATGAAGAAGCTCCCCTTGGACATGCTAGTAATGCATTAGGCTTCTTGATATCAGAAGCATCTCCTAAGTCATCTGCCCAAGAAAGCCTAGCTGTTGTAGAATGTATAGGAGGGGCTGGACAATCCTTCTCAATATCTAATATGGGAGGAGTGGTGATCTCTTTAAAATACTATCCATTAGTAGGTAGAGGTAATTAAACTACATCCATATTCTTACAAAGGTAAGAGAGGTTCCTACTAATCATCCCAATGGTACGAGCAACTAGTCTAATTAGTTTATTTAGTGAAGATCTCATCTGGCTTGCAATTGATTTGGACCTTCTTAGCTAAGGAGAGGCTTGAGATGGTGATGCAGATCTCTTCTTTTGGGACATTTGTGGCTTGGTGTTGCTTTCTACTTTATCAACATGTGTGGAGCTCCTTTTTTCTAAGTACTCACCAAGGCTGCTCTTGCCTTTAAGCAAAGGCATGTCTCGAATGGGAACACCTTTCTATCAAATTAGCAAACTAGTGAGGTGAGGTTGCCTAAGGATTCTCTCCTTGTTGAACAAACCTAGCATGTCTTGGCAAAGAATATGATCCAAATCCAAGGATTGGCCTATGAGAATATAGTAGTGAAGAAACGCTTGGACTGGTAACAAATAATTATAGTTTTCACCTTTACAATGATGTTGTATAAAACAATGAGGAAGAGGATGGAAGCATTTGGGGCCATCTAACTTCTATAAATTATCCCATTACAAAGAGATATTGACTTTCCAAACAAAGGATAAAAAAAAAATCATCTTGGAAGATAGGAATTACACCATTCCTAAAATGCCACTCATGGAATGAATCATTATCCAAAATACATTAGCACTAAAAATCCCAAGAATATCATTAAAAACTTGAGGGGAAATATCTATAAGCAAACCCTCAACCATAGTAGTAAAGTGCTAATGAGTGGTAAGGTACCCCTACACTCAACCATACAAAACAAGTGTAGCATGCGCGATTTGGTCGAATTCCGCAGACTAAATGCCTAAACGCCCCATGGAACACTTAGGGTTAATCATTCGTTGTCTTCCCATACTTACTTGTTGTTGTCACAGTGTATGGTTAAGTAAGTCCGAGGTATATGATTTTTATGGTCTTTTATGGTTTTTCTCCTATGCTATGAGGTGAAGGGTTGAGAGAGCTATCTAACTTTGACTAACGACCTAAGTCTAAATTAACTAGTGTTAGCATCCGTTCCCACTTACTGTACACACCCTGAAGTATGCAACTATGGCTACCAAACACTAATCGTTACTGGGATCACCACACGAATGCACGTGCTCGAAGTGGTCATACCGAGGCACTTAACTAGCCTAAACGTGATGAGCAGCTAATTCCTTGACTAGCCGTACACACCTGTAGATGCTCGTAATCAAGTCGTACTCATCCCGTATTCTAGGAGTTGAGGGTGAGAGAGACTAATCACGATGAGTAGCCGATTCCTTGATTAGCCATACACATTCGTCAATGCTCGTAATCAAGTTGTACTCATGTCATGCTAATGCAGGTAATAAATCCTATTCCATGCACTGCAAGGTTTATCCACAAAGCTTGTCTTTATTGCCGTACACAACTTGCATTCAAGCACAAAGCTACTTGAATAAAGATCCGTTCACTTGGGGACTCCTATTACGGGCACATGAAAAATATTCTATCTCTGGAGTGATCAAACTACTAGAGTTTTCCTACTTTAAGCCCAGGATGAGAAATGGGAGGAGTGCCACCTCTTATTTATAGATTTGGCAGTGGACCACGATATCGTGTATGCGATATCGCAGGGGACGACGCGATATCTCATATGTGATATCACAGCCCATGCGATATCGCATCTCATCATACCCCCATGACTGAATGAAAACTTGTTCTCGAGTTTCTTACAATAATATCAGGAAGGTATGGAATTATTGAGGGAAATGGAACTAATGGGATGACATGTGAACAGATCATTATTACAAGACTTGACAAAACTGTTGTTCATGACAACAAGGGTGAACATCTTATTACAATAACATCAGGCCTTTGTTGACAGCTAAGAAAGAGAGAGAGAAAGAAGTATTGTTGCTACCAACACCAAGATTGTGCCTTCGTTGTCCATCCATAAGTGTGTCATCGATCTTGCTCCTTGCATAGCTACTTCAGCGCTGCTCCATTCCAACTGTTTTCTCCAGATCCAATCCGTTATTGCATGGTCGCCATCTGCACACACAACACAATCTTAATTAGCAAGGATAAATGAATCTCAATGTAGTTGATACCTTGCTGCAGTGTAAGTCCATTGGCTAGGTTGTGGTATGGCTAATATGGATCTAGGAATATGTTACTGATGACTACTGAAGGTGTAGGGGTTAGGAAGAAAATCAAAAATTTCATGGCTAGGAGAAAATCAAAAAAATCAGGCCCTGTACTCCCATGACTAATCACAAACCTCTAGTAGCGTTAGAATGGAGAAGGAAAAGGAGTAAGAAAGGGAGATAGAAAGGGAAAATTGAAAACATCAGTGAAATGGATGTCAAGATGGTAATGAACAAAATAAAATTAATTGCAAAAATGTTAGGGGAAAGAAGTTAACGAATGCTCCAAATAGGAATGTTAGTGGGTCCTCCCCAAAGTAGGCTCATGCCCTTAATGCCCTAACAAACCCACATTCAAAGAGTCCGTAGGCTCTGGGAATGTCAACTGGAACAAGAGTTAAAGTCTTAACCACAAGCGTTTACCAAAAAGAAAACAATGCATAAACCAAAATATATACACTAATGATACAACCAGCAATGAGGTGAACAATGGAGAGAAGAGAATGGAATGGAACCCCAAGAACAAGGTGGTGTATAGCCCCTTGTGTAGTTCATGATTAATGTGACTTAGTAGTTCTCATTCCAGCTATGGCCTCAAACCAACCACTTCCAGTGACTTCGCATCAATGCATTCAGCTAAACCATCCACTTGGATAACAAGGATGCATCTCCAAAGAGCCACCACCATTCCAACAAAACAAATGAGAAAATGGGAAGCGAGAAGAGCCTTAGTTAGAGAGAACACTTTTGGGTTCCATAACCAGTGCTTATAGTCCAAATTTTATTTTGTCTAAGGGGTGTGCTTTGAATTCTCACTTTTTTTTCTTTTTTTTTCTTGTGTTTTGTGTTTTTATGTGTGAGAACCACACCATGCAAAGACTTCTTATTTTTATTGTCTCAGCTTCCGATAGTTGGGTAACATCGGAATGATAAGAAAACTCAAGAAGAAGACATCTAAGCACCCAAGAGAATGACCAACGCAAAAGCATCAAGTTCCCTTGAAGTCACACCCTTTGCAATCCTTGAGTCCTTCCTT
>MNCI01004849.1:894846-916168 GCA_015680685.1 Gnetum montanum
AAAATGTGTAAAACAAAAATGTGAAAAGAACTGAGGGCCCCATATGGTTAGCATAAGTGGACATCTCCCCCATGACTGAGTTGTAAGGGAGAGATCCGAAATAATGAGCGTCTATTTGAATTTCTTAGAAGGGCCCAACTTCTCCCAATTGATGATCTTAGATTAAGGGATGGAAGTTGGCGACACTCATATTCCAATGTATATATGCTGTCGTTACGGGCATGGGTTTCCTCAGTTCGTTCCATGCATATTTGGTTGCTCCTTCGAGTAGCTATCAACCACAATGTGTCTACTACTTCTTGTGTGGTTGCTACATATAGGCATCTTTGGTTCAAAGTTTCATGGGAACACCTGTTACATGGAGGCATTTCCTCAATGTCATCACCCGATGAATCACTATATGTGATGCATGAAACTTTTCTCTTCTCAATCTTTCCACATATGTTGATCTTGGAAATTTCCAAGGATAGATTGCAGATCCTAAGGCATGCATCTACTATGCTTAGCCATGCCCTTCCCATTATAATTGGGAAGTCCCCTTCATTGTTGTTCACTTCAATCACCAGAAAATTAGCTGGGTAAGACCAACCACACACAGTGGTGATGATGTCCTTCACCAATCCCAAGGGAATGGTGATGGACTAGTTTGCCAGATCTAGTTGAATGTTGCTCTTCTTAAGTTGGGACAGGTTCTAGGCGTGATACATCTCTCGTGAAATTAAGTTAACTCTAGAACTTGAGTCAAGAAGAGCCCTATGTGGTTCATTTTTTGTGATCTGCAAATAGATTAAGGGACTCCCAGGGTCAGTTAGTTTCCTGGGAAGGTGACCTACCTTGATCCAATTAGTTATGGTATGCATTAACATAATCGTATGTGTTGCACTCTGTTGGACTGAAGGGTGCTCCAAAGTGTTAGATGGTGGAGGAGTGTACATGGCCCCAACCACTTGTTGTTGCGAGAGTTTGTTTAGGCTTTTGGTTTTGAAGTAGGGTCTTCTCTTTTTACAGTTGTCAGAACCAACAGCAGGTTGAATATTTACAGCTCTCACAGCGTGACGTTGCTGCGGTTGAGGAGGAAGTTCCCCTTGCATTGTTGGAGCAGGAGGTGTTATGGGAACTACTACTGGTGGAAGAGGTGTGGATGGATTAGGAGGATGGTGTGGATATGGAGTGTCTCCCAAAGGAGAAGGAGTCCTTTTGAAGTACTCTCGAACTTGGTAGTGATGGTTGAGGATTGAGTGACTCATAGAGTCACTTGGAGAAATTGGCTGCTGCACATAATAACCATAAGGGTCAGGCTACCGGTAAGGGTACTGTTATGTTGGTAGTGGCATTCCCCAGGACTATGGGTGTTTCCACTGCTGATGCTATCCGATGGGCTGTGGGGAAGTTCCACTTGGATAATACGTTAATGGTTGGTGGAACTACCTTGGGTTACCTTGTGGATAAGGTAACCTTCAGGGTGTTTGCCATTGATTGAGTCTTGGATTTAGCGCATACACCCCAGACTCCTGCAGATGTGAGATAACTGGGCAACATCCCTTAGGATGTCCATAGTAGTAGACCTCACATCCACTATCATCGTCTGTGTCAGAGTCCACAGCCACATTGGAGTTAGTGATTTTTCCCTTACCCTTGTTATGTGCAGGGCTTAAATCTCTCCACTTTTTCTTACCTTTGTTACTACTTTGTTCTACCTTAGACTCTTCTACAATTTTTAAGACAGTTTCAATTTTAGAGTCTAAGGAACTCCATACATCATCTACCTTAGCCGCTATTTCTGTTATGAGTTTTTGGATTGGCAAGGTTTTCCAGTTCACCAAATCTTTGAGTGGTGACTCATCCTCTTCATCACAAAATTTCACTCCCTTCTTTCAAAGGGAGGGATCGCAGTTGTACTCCTCTACACTTTCCATTTTTCGTAGCTCACCTTCTTCATTTGCTACTTGTTTCAACAAGCTTTGAACTTCATGGGCTCTAAGTTTTGATAATCGTCCTTGGGCATAAATTCCAAGGGTTCTTCTAGTTTCATGCCTTAGCCCATCCACGATGTGGTGAAGTTGATCCCACTGAGTGTACCCATGGCCCGGGCAACAATGTAACAATGTGTAGTAGCGGGCCATGGTAGCATCCAAGGGTTCAAGTGTACCTTGCTTCCAACCTTGGATCTGCTTATGTAAATTGGACACTCTGGAATACGTTTGATACTTTTCGTTGAAGAGTTCTAGCATCCTACTCCATCTCCTGATGGTCTCCGATTCTAAGGACTGGTACCAGCTCTCTGCTTCTTTAGTGAGTGTCCTTGGGAACAACTTAAGCTTCTGCCACTCATTTTCTATATTCTATAAGGCACAGGAATCATGGAATGCCTGTAAATGATTTTGCGGATCAGCATTGTATCCCCCTTCAAATCATGGGATATTGTTCATGTCTAATCGTTTGATCTGACTATCTTTCAAATGTCTTGTAAGAATCCTAACTGCCTCCGTAATGTTAAGCATACCTCGAGTTGCGAGTAGGGGCTCGTCATGATCATCTCTTTCATGATGCATGTGATGTTTGCATTGTTTCCTACTCTCCCTACGTCCTTGCCCTTCTCCTCTCTCTTGACTTTCCCATCGAGGTCTTTCGTCCTTCTTACTTTTATCCTTACCTTTGTGTTCATGGTGGCTATGTCCAGATGTGGAAGGAGAGGGTGAGTGATGTGAAGAAGGGGAAGAAGAAGGAGAACCATCATTGTGGTGATGTTTCTTATCCTCTCTTTGGTTGCTACGGCCCTGATCATGGTGACAATCAAAGTGCTCATCCTTAGCATAAGTGGTTGTTCCCTCTGTGAACAGTTGGCTTTCATGAGCATCAGAACCAAGGATATGTACCGTTGATCGTAGATTCTGATACCCTTCCTCCTCACCATCGTTAGGAGGGGGAACATCATTTGCTAGAGAACCCATGATAAGGGGTTCCTCATCTCCTATTTTGCTAAGGACGTGTGGGGCTTTGCCCTTCAGAAAAGCATGTTGACTCTCCTGCCTTAAGTCTCTCATACGTTGAGCATCTGTGGGATAATAATCCCTCATATCAAAATCTTCCGCATCGTATTCAGCGTAATGTTCTTGCATGCCAATCTGTGCCAAGGCATGGAAAAGCATGTGAGAGATTGATCGATCTGGGGGTAACACGATGTTACCTTGCAAATATCTCCACCAAAGTTGTTTGTCTTGATGAAGAATAAAAGTAAAATTAGGAATATACTCATCGGGATGAGTATATGTCATCTTATATTGTTTAGGACTTGGCTGATTTTGGTTATGTGTTTTATCTTGCCGACTATCTCGTGTATGGTCCTTAGGTGGTGAGTTGCTCTTATGAGAAGAAGGCATTTTTATCGGTGTGCTAATTTACCATTTTATAATTTTTATTTGATTAACCCGAAGGTTCATTAAGGATCACAACGATGTGAGTGATATCCCTTATGTTGTATTCGATGCACAAACACTTAGTCCTCGGCAACGGCGCCAATGATGAGTGGCAAGGTACCCCTACACTCAACCATATGAAACGAGCGTAGTATGCGCGATTCGGTCAAACTCCAAAAACTAAATGCCTAAACGCCTCATGGAACACTCGGGGTTAATCATTCGTTGTCTTCTTAGACTTACTTGTTGTTGTCACGGTGTATGGTTAAGTAAGTTCTAGGCATATGATTTTTATGGTCTTTTATGGTTTTTCTCCTATGCTATGAGGTGAAGGGGTGAGAGAGCTAACTAACTTTAACTAAGGACCTAAGTCTAAATTAACTAGCGTTAGCATCTGTTCCCACTTACCGTACACACCCTGAACTATGCAACTGTGGCTACCAAATGCTAATCGTTACTGGGATCACCACACGTAACGCACGTGCTCGAAGTGGTCATACTGAGGCACTTAACTAGCCTAAACATGATGAGTAGGGGATTTCTTGACTAGCCGTACACACCCGTAGATGCTCGTAATCAAGTCGTACTCATCCCGTATTCTAGGAGTTGAGGGTGAGAGAGACTAATCGCGATGAATAGTCGATTCCTTGATTAGTCGTACACATTCGTCAATGCTTATAATCAAGTTGTACTCATGCCACACTAATGCAGGTAATAAATAATAGGTAAGAAATAACATGTAATAAATCGTATTCCATGCACTACAAGGTTTATCCACAAAGCTTGTCTTTATTGCTGTACACAACTTGCGTTTAGGTACAAAGCTGCTTGAATAAAGATCCGTTCACTTGGGGACTCCTACTGCGGGCACATGAAAAATATTCTATCTCTAGAATGATCAAACTGCTAGAGTTTTTCTACTTTAATCCTAGAATGAGAAATGAGGGGAGTGCTACCTCTTATTTATAGATTTGGCAGTAGACCACGATATCATGTACGCGATATTGCAGGGGACGACGCAATATCGCATACGCGATATCGCAGCCCATGCGATATCACGTCTCATCAAGTGCCTAATAGAAGCATTTGTAATAACAATGTTATAGTAAAATTCTCTTATAAGAATTTCAAGCACAAAAAAATTCATAGAAATGAAAGTAGCCTAATTCAATACTTGAAAGAAACTCATCAACTCTTTCTGTCTATGTTGTGGAAAAGAAAGAGAGTACTTAGAGACTATAGAAATGGTTAGAGTTACCTCAAACTAGTGCTAGATTGTAGATATTGGTAGTGCTAGAGGAAGCTCCTTTTGACTTATCATACCTCTCTACTATGACAAAAGGAAACATATGTAGATGTATCATTTGAGAAGTAAATGTCTCTTAGGAGACATCTTCAAGAAGACATCTTAGCAAGGTGGGGTTTAACAAGATAAGACTCAAAGATGGTTGCCAATGATTATAGTGTTAAAAGATAGTAAATAATTTTTAAAAAAACTTATCTCTACTTACCTTTCTTGTTGAAGAGGAGGAAGAAATGTCTAGGAAGCTTGAGAATGAGATTCCTCTTTTGAGGTATCTCCTCTTACATAAATTTCATCTATTTCCAAAGACTAGCTCCCTTTGATAAAATCATTTGAGAGGATTTTCTTGTCATCATCTTCCTTCTTCTTAATTCTTCATATCTTCCTCATTCCTTTGCCCTTCATCTTGTTATCCTGTACAACTTCCTTTCTAGACACATTTTGATAAGAGTAAGAAGTTCTATGATATATCCAAGTATTCATATGATAATACTTCAAATTACAATCCCATTGCTTATGTCCAAATTTATTGTAATAATAGCACCTAAGCATTTTATTTGGATAGAATTTATTAGATCTTGAAATTACGTTTTGGCTAAATGGAGTGCTAGTAGTTACCTCAATCTTTGAAGGAGCTTGTTGTTTTGATGCTTTTTGTGGAAATTCTTGTTCTTGTTGATAGCAACCTTGTCCACTTGATGAGACGTGGTTCACATAGGCCGCGATATCACGTACGCGATATCGCAGTCGACACGATATCGCACCCCCCGTGATATCGTGTACGCGATATCGCGTCCTTTCCTATGATATCGCGTACGCGATATCGTAGTCCGCCACCATGTCTATAAATAAGAGGCAGCTCTCCCTTGTTTGGGGATCCTAGTTTTAGAGTAGCGAAGCTCTAGCCATTTGATCCCTCCAAAGTTAGAATTTTTCCCGTGTCTGCCTGCAGTGTGGTGAATGTAATTGTACGATGTCTTTATTCGAGTGTGCCGTACTTGGACATGCACATGACCGGCAATAAAGATCGAGATTACTTCATCATTGCAGCATTCACTTAGTTTATTTATTTGTTATTTATTTAATGTTATTTATTGCTTTCATAGCGCGGTGTGAGTACGACTTAACTACGAGCATCTACGGGTGTGTACGGCTAGTTAAGGAATCGGTTACTCATCGCGATTAGTTTCTCACCCTTAAACTCCTAGAAGCGGAACGAGTACGACTTGATTACGAGCATTTAAGTGTGACTGCTTGGTAGCCCAGTGGTGTAGCTAGGGGGATCTACGCTTGGTAACCCAGTGGCGTATTTGGGGTTTGCGCTTGGTAATCCCAGTGGCGTACCTAGGCCTATGCTTGGTAGTCCCAGTGGCAGTCGTGCACGAAGTCCAAGATGTGTACGGTTGATCAAGGAATCGGTTGCTCGTCGCACTTAGGCTAGATTAGATTTCTTACCCTTTTCCTCTTAGCTTAGATTAGTTAAATATTATTTTCCACTGCCTTCAGGAGTAGCGATAGAATTAGGAACACATCATACACCTCATCTATACTAAACCATACGTGACATATGCAAAACTAGTCTAGGTGGGAAGACAACGAACTATGACCTAAGGCTAACTATCTAGATGCCACAACTAGTCCATCTACGGAGTTCGACCGGATCGCGCGTGCGACGCTCATTTCGTATGGTTGAGTGTAGGGGTACCTTGCCACTCATCACCACTTTTATCATTTGGAATTCCTTCTTGCCTAATAACTATTTGAAGAGATTCCTTTCCTTTGACAAAATTTTTGTTTAAAAGGTTAGTGTCTACAAGTTCTTTCTTAGCTTGCTCATAAAACAAGGTTAGTTTTTCATTTCTAGCTCATAGGTCTAAGATTTCTTTTTTGAGATCTAAAATCTTTATATTTAGTGAAGATATATCTTGATCCTTTGTTTTTAATTGCTTATATAACTTTATACAGATACTTTGAAAAGGTAGAAGTTCCTTATACAAGAGATCATATCAACTTTTATCATTTTCAAATTGATCATCATCTAAGAGTCTAGCATTATCATGTGTAAGAGCCATACAGATGAAATGTGAATCTTTTGTATTATGATCCATTTCTTCTTCACTTGGTTGTTCACCATCCCAGCTTGTGTAGAAGTTGGTCTTTTTCACATCCATAGTATTCCTATTAATCTGTTTCGACCTGTCATTGCAAGGATAGTCAGAGGCCACATGGTCTCTTCCTCCACTATCCAACATTCTATTAAAAATGAATCAAAATCAGAGTTTGAAAAATTCTTATCTCTATCCTTACCTTTGGTGTTGGATTGGTTGGATCCTTGTTGATAGAAGCTCTTACTCTTTTTTGATAGAAGCCTTTGAAGCCTTCTTGATAAAAGGATAAATTCTTCTTGATTTTTCATTTCTTGACCTTTTGGGTTCTCTTTGGATGCTAATTCCAAGGCAATGGAATTTTCTTTTATTTCCCCTTCACTTATGAGATTCATTTTATAAGTAATAAGAGCACTTTTTAGTTCAAATTTTAAGACTAAAAAGTCCCTAATTTCTTCTATAGATATAACCTTAGGTCTAAACTCAAATTGTAGAGTTCTAATCATCTGTATTATTATATCACTTTCATGAAATTCCTTGCCTATGTCCCTAATTGCTACAACTAGATCATTAGCCCTAGAGAAATAATCTTTTTTCTTTTCACCTTCTCTAATTTTGAGTTTGCCATACTCACTTTGTAAGACCAAATGTTTAGATTATTTGACCATGGATGTGTCCTCATAGGTAGCTTCTAAGGTTTCCAAAGTTTCCTTAGTAGTTCTACATTCAATTATTCTATTAAATTTAGAATTAATAATGCACAATATAAATAATTTTTTTGCTTTGGAATCATACATAAACTTATCTCTCTTTTTTCTTATGTGCACTGGCTCTATTGTTTGATGGCTTTTGTTGCACTGTCGATAGGTGGTGTGTAACCTTTGAGGATGGACTCCCATACCTCAAACTTCATTGACTCTAGGAAGCCTTGAATCCTTACCTTCCAATAGGAAAAATCAAATGTATCAAACATTGGTGGCATTGTGTAGGATATCTCCTCCATAGTTCACTTTTAAAAATTAAACTTGAACATAAGAGCACAAGGTTCTAATATCACTTGTGGATTGAAAACTTGGAAGGGGGATGAATAAGTTCCTAATTAAATCATACCTAGCACACAATACAAAAAATTTTACATGGTTCCCCAACTTGGATATGTCCACACTCAATGTTGGACATAGAAAATTTAGTTGCTGGAATGAAAACTAGAATATCCCAGGTGCTAGAATAGTTTTAGCCTCAAATCCTTAAGGCCTCCAAAAAATGAAATTCAAGGATCCATGGATGGTCTGGCCAATCACCTAGGAACTTACAAAAATGTAAATGGAAATATAATCAAGGATGTAAATAGAAACAAAATTGCAGATCTAAAATGAAAACAGATACAGAAATGAAAACTCAAATGTAAATTTGCATAACAATGAACTATCATTTTATTGGAATTAAAAATGCATAAAGTAAAATGTTCAAAAAGTATAGACTTGTGTTTTGGATGCACAAGAAGTTACTTTGAAGAAGCTTGAAATCCATTGGAGCTTGTAGTATGCACTCAAAACTACATGATTTGGATACTTTCCAACCCCAATTTCTTACAACTCCTTGCTACTTTCCACTAGAATCTGCAACTATGGTCATTGATGGTATTACACCCTTGAGGTAGTGGTATCATGTTGGGAGTCTCTAATGCCCAAAGTGGATACCAATTTGCTCTCAAAGATGTTGCAAGGTTATAAAGGATCTGTTGGCTGCAAAATGTGCAAAAGGCTTTCAAGTTATGGAACTACTGTCTCAAGGTTTTTAAACTGCCTCAAAATTGTGAAACCATAATAAGGTCTTTTTGTTTGGTTTTTATAGGCTATGAAATTACCATTTTTGGCTTTGTACATCACTATCATGATTACTGATAGATTGATGTCTATTTGCATTTATAATGGTCATGAATTCTCAGTGTAGATGCTCGTTTATAGCAAGTATGGATATAGTGTAGACATCAAAGCTCATCTAGATACTATAAATAATAAATAGACTTTTGTGACTATGCTGGAACCATATCAACTACTTTGACCTTGGTTAACTATGCTAAATTTGCTAGAAACTATTAGTGAACTTAATGTCTACACTGGCCATATTGCAACTACTGAAGACTTGGGGTGACTATGCTAGCCACTGTTGGGAAAAAGGAAAATGAAAAATGAAAAGTCCCAACAATTCTAATGCTAGATATATGCATCTACATTGGGTTTTGCTAGTGACTATGTTATCATTGGCCACTCCACTTCTTGGTAATTTTCTTTCACCTTTTATATGGGATGAAACCTTCATTGTGTTTCATTACCAAGGCTGGTTTTGATTTGGCTTTTCCATTGAATGAGATGTGTTACATTCAATAGACATGTAGGTGGAGCATAATGAAGGGATGTCATATGGCCCTAATGCATGAGTATCAAACATAAGTCAACATTGTTATTTAGGGTGAGGAAGATCATAATTAGGCTACAGGGTTGGGATTATAAAGAGGTAATAGAAATGAGGTGAAATAATCACTCTTGGTATAACATCAAATCTTGTGCATTGAGGTCACGTGGTAACTTACTACCATAATGAGTTATACCTTTATGATGACTTCTAGGCTTCATCCTACAAGCATAACTCCAAAAGGATAAGAAAACCAATGAAAGAGAACATGTTTTTGCATGATAATACATAAGGCCATATAAAATGATCAGCAAACTAGGCTACCAAAGAGCACAAATGTTACAAAGTTTGATAGTTCCTCTATTATTAAAAAAGAGTTAAGAGGTCATGTAAGCTTGCTTGTTATTGGATGTCAAGGTTGTTAATGTTAGCTGTTGGTTCTTAGGAGCTACATTTAGTAAGGTTTTAGGTAGGAATCATTGACTAGATTGGTCAATTCATTCCCATCCATGTCCACTATCCTAAAGGCTCCATTGCCATAGGCCTTAGTGACCAAGAAAAGCCCTTTCTAGTTGGTTGAGAATTTGTCCACATGCTTGTAGATAGCTTTGAGAACTAGGCCTACTTTCTTGATCTTGTGCTTGTTTGGGTCATGGTGGTGTTTCAATTTTTTCCTATCCTAGTATCGCTTGATGTGACTAAACATTTGCACTTGTTGCTTCTCCACCAAGTTTAGATCCATGATGCATAGGTCCTTGTTCTATTCATCATTGATGAAGTCTGATAAGGCTACTTGAATTGATGACACTTGTAATTCAAAAGGAAAAACAACTTTAGATCCATAAACCAAGTTATTTGGGATTACATTGGTTACAGTTTGGAATGCTGTTTAATAGGCCCAAAGTGCATGGATAAGTTACTTGTGCCACTTGCTTTTGCTATTGTCAAACATCTTCCTGAGCATGTTTATGATGGCCTTATTTCTTGCTTTGGCTTGCCCATTGGCTTGAGGGTAATATGGCGATGAGAAGAAATGCTTAATGACTAGGTTGTGAAAAAAGTCTTTCATTTCTTGGCTACAAAATTATGGTGTATTATCTATGAATATCATTATAGATATACTGAAATGGACTACTATGTTACATAGTATGAATTTACAAACTTGTTTAGATGTTTTCTTCCTTATGGAAATAACTTCAATCCACTTTGTGAAGCATTTGGTTGTAATGATGATAAAGTTATGTCCTATGGAAGACTTAGGTGTTATAGGTTTGATGATACCCAACCCCTAATGTTGAAATGATCAAGCTATATAAGTCGTATGTAACTTGATTAGTGGTATATGTATAAGGTTTGTATGCTATTGTTAAGTATCACAAATTTTAACCTTCTATAGGTAGTCACTTTCCATATAGGACCAATAATAGCCTAACATTTTGATCTTAGTGACCATAGCTCTAGGTCCCATATGCCTCCCACATACACCTTTGTGAACCTACTCTAGGACTGTGTGGGCTTTGACTTTGCCCAAGTGCACTAACAATATGCCATCATAAGACTGTTGACATAATGTGTTATTACCTACTATGACATACTATTTTGATCTTTTCTGTTCAAAATCCTTTTGAGCCATAGTTAGGCCTTGTGAAGGTTCACCATGCATAAGGTAAAACTTGATATCATCATACCACTCCTTTTCAAGAGTAGTATTAACTATGACTATGGAGTTGTCTTTAGTTTCTTGCATGATGGAAATAACATAGTTCATTGTTAAGGAGGGTAACTTTCTAAACACATCTAATGTCACACTAAGGGCTAGTGTTGCAATGGCATTGACTATGGTGTTCTAATTTTAGGGTATGTGCTAGATATTGATGTCTATAAATTGTTGTAGTAGTTTCCTTTCTAGATCATAGTAAGGTTGCAAATGTTTGGCTTTACATCCATAAACCTTGGTTATTTGATTGATCAGTAGTTATGAGTCATCTTTGATCATTGAGCATTTTATTCCTTGGTCATGAGCTACCATGATTCCCCTGATCAAACCCTTATACTTCACCATGTTGTTGGTACATGAAAATTTGAAATGATAGGTGAAGGGTTGGATTTCACTAGATGGAATGTTATAATGGTAGTGGCACTAACCCCAGGGATAGTTGAAGCTTTGTTAAAGTTCATGTCTACCTCATAATCCTTGGGCACTTGGCTAACAATGTTGATTTGTTAACTAGGGAATTTAGGATTTATGATTGCATGGTCTTCTATCGGTGAAATAGTGAGTTGTGTGGCTATATCTTGATCTTTCATTGAAGTTTGGAAAATGTAATGAAGATTAAAATTTGCTGTTATTTCTTTCCAACAAGCTATGTAGATACTTTCATAGATATTGATATTTATGGCTTTAAGCACGTTGTCTTTGCAAATGATGTTGACTTGGCTTCTAAAGAGATAGTGTCTTCACTTCTTTAATTAGAAGACTAGGGCTAGATAACACTTCTCTACTTTGATGTATTGGGTATCATGGATAAATAATGCAAGAATTAGGTAGTATATAGGAAAATCTACTCCATCATCCCATTTTTGATAGAGTAGAGAGGCAATAGATGTGTTAGAGATAGTAAGCTAGATGTAAAAAGGTTTATCCTCTTGCGGTGGATAGACCATTGATAGTTGTGCTAACTCTTGCTTATGGTTTTCAAAGGCTTCTTGGCATTGAGCCCTTCACTCATAGTGAACTTAGTTCTTAAGAAAGTGTTGCATGGGTTGTAACTTACCCATAAGACTAGTGATAAACCTACAAATAAACTACAATTTTCCTTGTAGCCCCCAAAGCTCCTTAAGGTTAGTTGGTGTTGCCAAGTTGGATATGACTTTAACCTTATTAGGATCAACACATATCCCTGCTTTGGATACTACAAAGCCAAGCATCTTATCAATTTTAATTTCAAAAACATAATTTTTAAGATTAAGCCTAAGCTCATACCTGAGGCATCATTTAAGTACAAGGTCAAGGTCATGTGCATGGTTGTTGGCCACTTTGGACTTAACAACTATATCATCTATGTAATCATTGAGAAAACCTAGCATATAATCACTAAAGATATATGTCGTAGCTCTTTGGTAGGTTGCTCCTACATTCTTTAGACCAAAGGACATCATAGTGTAACAAAAGGTATGTCAAGGAGTCATGAATATCATATTGAGTTGATGTTTTGGGTTAATCCTAATCTAGTTATGTCCCGAGAACCCATCCAAAAAGGATAATCAGGCATGTCCAGTTGTAATATCAATAAGTTGATCAATACTAGGTAAAGGAAAATAATCTTTGATAGTTTCCTTATTTAGGTCTTGAAAATCAATGCAAATACATATACTCCCATTTTTTATAGGGACTACCACTATGTTTGACACTCATTCTACATAATCAACAACTTTGGTGAAACCAACTTGGTATAGTTTTATGATTTCATCATGAAGTGCCAAGGCTAGGTCAGGTCTAATCTTATGAACTTTTGACTTAACTGGTCTAATGCTAATATCAAGTATGATGTTATGTTGGACTAAATGTGGATCAAGACTTGGCATATCTTCATATTACTAGGAAAAAGTCATAATGTTGTCCTATATAACATTGGTGATATCTTGAGTCTACTGAGATTCCAGTGAGGAACATAGTTTTAGTAATTACTCCTCAACATTGTGTGTCATGATAGAAACCTTAGCTAGAGAGTCTTCGGTAATGTCGCTATCCTCAAGGTCAAGGGTTTTCACTAGGTTTTTAGGCCACTCTAGAGGTTTCTCTATTAAGGCTATATGGACAACAAGACTCTTAGGCTTAAGATCTAGGTAATTAGGATTGATATACCATTCAACATCACCATGGAGCCTACTTAGACTCAAAGGCAAATTGATTTGTTCCCAAAAATCCATATTTCAGTCCTTCATATGAACCATAAGCACATTAAGTGGCACCTATGTAAAAATGAGTAAATAATGCCAAAATGCTATAAAATATCTTAGTAACTATGAAAACACATGCTATTTCAATAAAAAAAAATGAAAATAGGATCAACCAATGCTATAAGAGGTAGGTGAAAATAACTAAGATGGAGCAAAAGTCAAATAAAGGCCAAACAAGGTCAAAGAAACTTGAAGCACAATGAAAAGTATGGAAAATAAGATCAAATATGGTTAATTGAGGTTACACTTTTGCCAATTTTAGGCCTTAGTGAGCTGTGTTGCTAGTTTAAGGCCTTGGTAGGTCACAGTTACATGGTGTCAAATGATGGTAAAAAAATGATCAAATCCCATCACCTAACACCAATCAAAGGTTAAAAAATTTTAACTAAGATAATAATAGAGAGAATAAGGTAAATATAATGAAACTAAAATTATGTAGAAACTAAATGAGATCAAATGATGATAATAAATCAATAATGCATGACAAGATCAAAACAAGTCAAAACACCATGAAAAAGGACAAATCAATCAAAGTGAAATACATGTGGTAAAAAATGATTAGTATTGGTTAAAATGGGCTATATTTTGCCAGTTTTAGGCCTTAGCGGGCCATGGTATAAGGCTACATGGTTGCTAGGGAAGTTTGGACATATGATGAAGTCATTCTAGGGTAAAATTGATACCGGAAATTTCCTAGGTTCAATATGGTTACTTTTGAACTCCTGATGGTCTAGAAAACTCATGTAGAGGTTTGGGATTAAAGATTGACATGTTTCAACTTTGTTTTCACCTTTTGGAAGTTGAGAATGACATTTCCATTGGTGACTACACTAGGCTAGCATAGTCAAGATAGGCCCTAATGTAGTCACATGGAATAAGTAAATCGTTAGGATTTTAGGGTTGGAAAAGTTTCTTTGCTAGCTTTCTAGGTTAGTGTAGGTTCTTGGAAGGTTTGAATTTGTCATTTGAAAGTCCCAAGTGGATAAAAAAATTGGTTTTTATGGTATTTTCCATTAGACTAGCATAGTCATGCATGACTTCAATGTAGTCATGAGGAATTTAGTGTTTTCGTGGCTAAAAAAGAGTGAAATTGTAGTTGGGTTAAGTTGAACAAGATTCTAGGCTTCCCAAGTTACGTTTTGGGCCATGTGGAGTGGTATGATGCTGGTCATCCTTGTGACAAAACATGTCTACAATATGATTGCATTGCGCTAGCATAATCACATGCTTCCCCAGCGTAGTCATGCATAAATTTGGAATTTAGGTGAGTTCCCATGACCAATTGATCAGACTTATGGACTTATGGACTTATGGGATCTCTAGTGCTACTAGCTAGGGTTTTGGAATTGAAATTATTAGTTTTGGTAGTTTCTTAAGTCTTGGAGAAGCCATATACCTCTTGACTACATTGGCCTAACATAGGCATGCAATCTTTAGCATAGTTGAGAAGTTTGTGATGAAAAATGATGAGTTTTGGCTTGATTCCTAGGGTTTTTTGGTCTTAGTCAACTCTAGTAGGGTTATAGGTCTTTTTGAAAGTCATTTTGAGTTGTTTATGGCCTAATTTAGGGTTTTCAATGTGGACTATGTTGGGCTCCACTAATGACTATGCTAGCCTAGCATAGGCATGTGATTATTAGTGTAGTTGGCATGCTTGGGATGAAACGTGGTGATTTTTATGGTCTTGAAAAGCTTTGGTAGGGTTCTAAGGTTTTTGAAAAGTCAATTTGACTTGGAAATGACCTTCTTTGAGGTTTTCTATATGGGCTACATTGGTCTCTACTAATGACTACACTAGCCTAGCATAGGCATGAAATTCCTAGCATAGTTAGCATTAGAATAGATGTTTATAATGGATTTTGACTTCATTGGTTGTCAATCTATGGTAACTAGGAGTCCTAGGAAGGTGTAGACATTATGAAATGAAGTTTTGAAGGTTTTTTGTTGTTTCCATGATTAATCCCATTTGAATACCCTATTACTACACTGGGCTAGTGTAGTTATAGATCAACTTCTATATAGTCATAGGTCTTAACCAATTTATGACATCATTTGATGAATTGGATGGAGTTTTGAAGTTGTAGGGAGTTCTAGCTAGGATTTGGAAACATGGTATGGATGTTTGGTGTCAAATGGAATCTTGGTGGGTGGGAACAAGCTTATTTCATTCTTGGCTATGCTGGGCTAGCATAGTAATACTCCTAGCAAGTGTATTCATCCATAAGAACCAATCTACACTAAGGTTTAAAGCTATTTTGATGCTTGGTGGCTACTAATTCTAACTCCTAGTAGCTAATTTGGTCACAGGGCTTCATAGGTTGATGTTCAATGTAGATGGACTAATGGAAGGTGGTAAAAAACATCATATTCCATTTGACTATGTTGGGCTAGTGTAGTTAGCTCCAAGCTAGAGTAGTCACTTGGAATAACCAATCTCTTCACGAGTTTTAGAATTTTTTGATAGCTTAGTTTACTTCCACATCCAACTATCCCAGGTACATAGCTATAACCATTTGTTTTCTTAGAGTTTTTTTTTTTCATTCCTATTTTAGCACCTCTACATTTTCTTAGTTCTAGACCTATGTACTAGATGGATTGGAAATTTGTAAACTTCCCACTATAGATATAGGTCATGTCTATGTGTTTTTGGTGATACTTGGGTTTTGTTTATGTTGTGGTATAAATGCTATTTCCATGAATTCCATGGGTTTTCTACTTTTCCCACCCAAAAAGCAATGTCACTTTTAAATTTTTTGTAAGAAAACAACTATGTATGTTAATTTTTTGTGGCTACAGAATTATTGATTATTATTATTTGGTCAATTTTGTTTTTGAACCACTTAAAGTTTCCTTACGATTAATTTTTTATGGTTTTTTTTATGAGATAATGTAAAGTTGAGTTTTCAGTTTCCTAGCCATTTTAAGGTGTCAATTTAGTATCTTTTTACAATAAACAGTTATGAATTTTTTAGTTTTATGGTTGTGAATTTTTAGTTTACTATTCAAGGGTTCTAATGGCTATGAAATCATTAACTTTGAATTAATGGTTAATTTTTGGCAAATTTTTTGCATAAACTTGTGTGAAATTAGGTTTTAGCTATGATGGTCATGGTTAGGTTCCTTTTGAAATTTTGTTAAAACAATTGTTAATACTTTTTATATTTTATATTTTGAGTTTTTAGTTTATGGTTTTACAATTCTAATAGCTACGAAATTATGAAATTTAGATAAGTGATTAATTTTTAGGAATTTTTTGGCAAAGTGATGTAGAATTACATTTTATGACTATTACAGATTTACCCCTTTGAAGATGGTCAACATTGAGACTTTGGGAAATTCTTTCCATCAAAATCCCATGTTCCTAGGGATTTTTTTAAAGTGTTGAGAAGGGTTTAGAAGCAGTTTGAGTAAAATTAAAATTTTTTTGATATTTTTTATCAGTTGTTTTGAGTTTTTCCTAAGTTTGGAATTCAGCATGGAAACCAAAATCTTAGTTCAAAATTATCATTTCCATGCTTTTAGTTTTAAACTGTCATTTTTACACTTTTGGTTGTAAATTTTCATTACCATTCAAGTGTGAACTCTTCCCTATGGTATTTTTTATAGTGTTATTTTCCTTGGTTGAAGTGTTATTTGATTGTAAAGGCTAAAAATTGGTTGTTATGTTCATCTAAAATTGTTAACATGATAATTGTAAGATTTTTTGATATTTTAGAATTATTAAGTTTTACTACAAGGTTGTGATCATTATTTGTTCGATGGTATAGGGCCTTCTTAAAGTCCATCTCAATAGTAATGGAGCTGGTGGGGCTCTCATGCTATATTCATGTTCTAGGCCTAACATTTCACCTTCTAATATGAAGATAGAGCATCGATATTTGTGGTTTAGGCCAAGGTCTAAGAAGTTACTAGCCTAATTTCTATAGAACTTTAGTGTGATAGTTTGGTCAAATTTGGCATGGCACATAGTGGTTGTTATAGTGAAAATCCTTTTACCCCACTCTTCTAGCATGATCATGAAGTTCCTAGTTGACAATCATGAGATCCATGTAGAGGGTGACACACATGATGACGTGACCATAGTGAAAACTCGTAGATTGTTCAAAATTTTGGAGATGACCACATTTAGCCAATACAACACTAATAACGCCTTGCTTGTTGGCCATCACATGCACACATTGTTTCAAACCCCCTTGGCATTGTCTACTATATAGAGGGGTATGTGTAACTATTAAAACTTTATTTTCAATTTATCATTATTTTTATTTTTTTATGTAATCAAGTTGTAATAATTTTCCTTATTTTCACTTGCCTACAAGTATAGGATAAATGATCAAGGATTGATCAAGGATGATGAGATTTTACCCTTAGCCCAAACAACATTTGGTGTTTTCACCAAAAGCCTAATAGTGAGGCTTGAGGTGATGGAAAAATTAAAGGATGAATTTAAGAATTACATCAAACATCATCCTAATGCCTACCAAAGGTTCCTAGCTAATGGGATGATACATAGTTAGTGGGAAAACCCACCGTATGATGTGGAAGCGAACCCATCTCCTAGAGCTCATATGTTGCCTTTATCATATAGGTGAAGTGAGTATACTTGCTTGTTTATTTTAGTTATCCTCATGTCCATGTTTTCCTAGTTATATGGTCATTGAGTTATTTAGAATTTTTTTGTTTAAATGGCTACATTATTTTTGTTCTAACTTGGTCATACTTGTTATATTTTTTTTTTCATGATGCACTTACGTCAAGGCTAATGGGCTAGTTTTTGATATGTTTTAGGGGTTGTGCTAATATCCAAAGTTACTATAATCACTTTAGTATGTACTATGGAGAAATTAATAATAAATTTTGGTGATGTGGAAATTGCACATCATTGGTTGGCTGACTAGGTATGTGAGGCTATTTTAAGTAAGGATTATTCATGTGCGCTTGCTAGATATCTTCATGGCCCCAAACCCAATTATTTCTACTATGGAGATCATGAAAATCATTGACTTATTTAGCTAAGGAGTCAAGAGGTTCATCACCTACATTCATGGTGTGATGGTTACTTTGGATGTTAATAAATCCAAATTTAGCGACCACTTTGGTGTTCCTAATGAGGGCATGCTAATTGTCACCAAAGTAGGGAAAGAGGTGGATCGTTGGGAGGAAGTAGAGGAGTGGCTAAACACTCATTGCAGCCATAAGGGGTTCTCTCTAAGCCAATTCCAAGTTTTGGAGGCTAGAGGGATGTATCCTCTTTTTTGATCCCATGCATTTCCTAATTTGCTGTCATAGGGAAAAATAATGGATGTTGAGAAAACATGGACCATGAAGAAGATCCTTACTAATGACACCCAATTTAACGGGGTTGCTCATTTGATTTCTAGGCTACATGGGAAAATATTAAAGCTCCAAAATAATCTCATAATAAGTGCCATGTGCATTTCCCATTTTTTGTAGCTTACTTATGGAGATTTGTGGAGTTCCTCATAGTGAGGAAGGATGGGTGATGAGTAACTAATACTGATCCCAACTTACTAGGCCTTGGTAAGGCATCTTATTCTAACCATGTAGGCCTAGGATCCACCAGAGGATGTGGGCAAATCACTATCTATCATCACCAAGGGATTTGGATTTAATCATTATGCATCTCCTAAAAGCATGGGGAGAGAGCCCCATGTTGAGAAAGGAAACATTAAAAAGGCTAAGAAGTTGTGTGCCAAAGATGAGGGTTTAGCTAGAGCAAAACTAAAGGGGCTTATGGTTGATGAGATAACACTAGTCATTAAGGAACCCTTGAAAAGAAGATTGATCATTAAACTTAACCATGTGAATCATGAAGTTAAAGGTATGTTATTTTTGTTTTATTAGTTTCCATTGATTTATTTTGAAGTTATGGTTTAAGTAATTTTATTGAGTTATGGTATTGTTCTATAGTTTTTGGTTGTTGTTCTTGTAGGCATGTAGCAAGAACAAATGGCCATAGTAGTAGTAGTAGTAGCTAAGGTAAAACAAAGGCATCAAGAAGAGGAATCACTATAGAATCATGAGGATGAGGACCTATCCCATCATCTATTAGATAGCTTTGATGCCTTGTTCAGGGATTCACACCTAAGTGAACCTCTTTCCATCACACTAGAGGCTCTTTTAGGTACTTATGAGTTTTGGTTTTATATGTTGTATATATTATTTTTTTGTTGTTTTATGTTTGACCTTGGTCATAGTTGTTAATTGTTTATTATGCTTGCTATAGCTTCTGAGCCTTAGGCTAAAGCTTTGACCACAACCCTCCACATGCAACCATGGGTGGATACCCTTGATAAGATTGAGTTTATGTGGGGTGTGACTGAAGACATCATCAACTAGTTACAACAAATAGCTCCTAAAGTTGGTGAGAGTTCTAACCCATTTTTCCCTTGTTGTTTCCATGTTGTTGAATTTTACATGATTTCTAGGGTTATATGGCTTTGTTGTTTTTTTTGAGTTGTCAAATAGTTTTATGTGTCTAATGTTTTTGTTGTGTCATTTACAATGCCTAAGTTGAAATGGGATCCTACCACCTCATGTGGTAAATGTTCCACATAAGTTATACAAGAGTACCACTTCATGTGCACTCTCATGGGTAAAATATTTGTGGAAATGTAGGCACTCCAATGAGTTATTATGGGAATGGGTTATGGCATTAGAGTAAGATAACAAGAGGCTGATTGAGGAGGTGAAGGATGTTAGGAATCATAAGGAGTTCATGGAAATCCAAGTAACCAATAGGAACTCCTTGTGCATTAAGGAAATAACTTGAGCATGATATTGAAATGCTATTCATTGCAAGGTTTCCCTTGCCAGAGAGGTCACAGAGTAGAAACTTCTAATAGACTTAATGAACTACAAAGCTCATGAGTGAAAGGAATATTGCACTTGGGTGCTTGAGTAGGGTTGAGTGTAAAAGGATCATAAGAAAAAGTACAAGGCTGAGTGGGATGCATACCTTAAATGGTTATAGGTTGAGTCTACTAAATGGTGTTGGTTGAAGTTATTCATGAAGGGGATCCATATGGAGGCCATCTATCAGTTGTTTGTAGATAATGTGGTTGTAGCTAACTCCCCTAGTCATTAGATGATTACTATCTTAGGGGAGGTAATTACCACTAGTTTCTCACAGGAGCCACCTACATGGAGTGACATAAACAAGAGCAACATTCTCACTAATGTTAATCTTGGGAATGTAGATTGGGCTAACATGATTGAAGATCATCTCATTCACTATCTAGAGGTTGGTCTTTGAAATTTCTGTGTAGAGTATGTGGCCCTAAAACCCTCTTAGGTTTGCTAATTTTTTTTT
The DNA here is from genome assembly GCA_015680685.1 of Gnetum montanum. NCBI lineage: Eukaryota > Viridiplantae > Streptophyta > Gnetopsida > Gnetales > Gnetaceae > Gnetum > Gnetum montanum. The sequence goes on from MNCI01004849.1 coordinate 915,379, forward strand.
TAGTTTTTATTCTATTTTAGTTTAGTTTGATTTAGTTTATTACTATGTTGTTGGCCACTTAGTTTATCTTTTTTGATTACACATTTACATTTTATATTTATTATTTTAGGCCACATATGATGTTAGTGGCCCTAGTGGTGATCATCATGGAGACACTCATCCTCTTCCAATTGCATCTTAGATGCACCTGTTTTGATCATGCTTTTGATAATTTTTGTTATTATTGATGTTGTTATTGATGTTGACATTATGATGTTGAGGCTAGTGTTAGCCTTATGGATGTTGATGGTTCATTACTTTAGAAATTGTTTAAACTCTTATTATTATGGTCATATGTTATGATATTTTGATTATTGTTCTTAAACCTCTCTAATTTTGTTTATGGTTTCATAATATTCAATGTTTTAAATATTTCATGTGTTACACATTTTTGCTTAGGATATAGGGCTATGTTGGCTACCTCATAGTGCCATAAAATGCTAAAAATGGTAAAATAGCTAGGCTATAAGGATGTAAACTAAGTTATAAACAAGCTATAGGTATTGAAATACCACAAAAATTTGCATGTTATAGCAAATCTTCTTCATGTAGCTTTCACCCCATGAAACTCAAGGCAAAACTTCATTGTGAATGTCAAGATTGTAACCCATAGTGGTCAATTTCACATACTTTATACTTTTGGGACTAAAAAAATGCCTTGTAAGTGGTCAAAGGCTTATTCCCCAAGGACAAAAAAAAGATTTTACCTAGTATCTATATTTGAGCTTTGGGGTGGGCGGGGAGAGGGGCG
>MNCI01004849.1:920247-981047 GCA_015680685.1 Gnetum montanum
TCATCCCCCTTCTTTCCCCAATTCCATACCTAGCATAGAGGTAGTTGGAAGGCCAAATTTGGTGAGGCTTGAAACCAATGTTTCCAACATTTCATTTCTGGTAAAGGGGTAAACCCTCCTTATCCCCCACTTACTAATTATAGTAAGTACATCATTTTTTGCCATTTTCATTTCCTTTAATAGTTTTTAAATTTCATCATTTATAGCCTATTTTAAGCCATTATTAGCCTATTTTTCACTATAATTTACTCCTATTTTATCATTTATAGCCTATTTTAAAGCCATTCTCAGCACTAAAGCCATGTCTTTCCAAAAGTCCACCAAGTTGCCCTTCACCCTCATTGGTGAAGATCATAGCCAACAAGCCATGAGGGTGTATGATCCCAAAGACCATGCCATCATTGAGTGTAGGTGATCTTTAAGGGTCAAAGGGGAGAATCCTAATTTTGCAACCATAAATGAAGATAATTATAACTTCATTTATGCTAAAATACAGGTAGGCATGCTAATTCCATGAAATTGAAGCCAAGGCCAAAAGGGAGTTTGAACTCATACATAGGAGTGGGAATGAGTACATCCCTTCCCCGTATGACCAAATTCTCTTTAACAACATCTACTCTAGCATCCTAGCCTAATTGATTACCATGGAAGAGGAAGATGACAAGCCTAGCTTTAAGGAGCAACAAGAAGAGGAGGATGAATTTAAGGTAGAATCTAAGCTTGAAAACATCATGGGAGGAATGTTCTAACAAACATCCCCCAAATTCACAACACCTTCCTTTAATGCTTTTTTTTTCTCCATTGGCATGATGCCACCATCTTCCACTCCTTCCTACCCTACTATGGCAAATCCCACATTGGTTATAGTCATACATCACACTTATCCAATGCCACAAACAGCCAACTATAGCACATCAATGGAATTTACAACACAACCTTAATACATAAAATCATCAATGATGGTTTTTGCCATCACAAATCCATTAACTACTCATGTAGAGGCCACCATAGGACCCTAAGCAATAGAGGGTTCATATACCCCATTTTTCTTATTTGTGCTTCAAGTACAGATACAAACATTTTTTTCTTTGTTTGGCCCATAAGCCACAAACATAATGCAACCTATTCATTCTATCATGCAACCCATAATGAAGCCATAAGCCTCACAAAAAATGCCACAACCTTATGTACAAACCTTACAACCTATGGGGCCACTACAAGGCTTGGATCAAGCCTTCTAAATGATCCAAGACCTAACAGAGGAGTTAGAGAGGCTTAAAGCTTCTACCACACAAACTATCAAGATTATGGACTTCTACTAGGATGATCTCATAAGTCTTATAGTCCCACCCTTGACACTTACTCTAGGTGTCTTCATTCCCTAATTTATCAAATATAATAGGGAAGGTGATCCTAATGCCTTATTACCATTTGAGTTAAATGTTAACTTTTGCAGCCATGGCCTTCTACCATTATGAGGATGTTCCCTATGTATTTGACTAGCAAAGTGCTTCATTGGTACTATGCATTGTCCTAAGATGCATATCCTCTTTGGAGGACCTAGTAGCCTAGTTTTTCAACTACTTCAAGTATAAATTGAAGCCTGACACAATGCATGATCAACTCATGAAGATCAAGCAAGGGTGGTTACAACTTGTATAGAAATTCATTTAGTGGTGGAATAAACTATTGAATGAAATACAAGAGTCCATAGCTAAATTCCACTTGTTAGCCATATTTAGGGAAGTAGTTAATGACTTCATCAAGACCAAACTCTACTACCTTGATCCATGGTTCCTTAACCAAGTGTTCTTGCAAACTAAAGATATAGAGGATGCTATGGAGGCCAGTCATGATCTAGCCTATATAGCATATAAAAATTAACATACTTAAATAGAAAAAGAAAATAGCAAACAAAAAAACCCTACCATAGCAACTATAATCAAGAAAACAAAGATCAAAAACCAAGGGCCAAAGGTTAATCTACCCAAGGCCCCCACCAATGATCGTAATAACCAATCATCAACTTCTAAAACCATTGCATTGACAACAAATAGACCTAACTTTGAAAGGAAGGATAGGTATAAATACACTACATTGCCATTAAAACTATCTAAGTTGCTAGACCAACTACTAAGAAGTGGGTGCATGTAACACAAAAAAATGATCAAAGCTACTCGAAAGAAACACAAGTGACTATGTGAAATAGCCAAAGATCCCACTTTGGCAATGAAGGATGATCCCAAATTTCCTAGATACTTTAAGCTAGACTACTTTTGCCATTATCATCAACTTCCTAGTCATGATACAAACTTTTACCTTGTGCTAAAGGATGACTTGCAAAGAATGATAGATAGGGGGAAATAGGTCTTAGATGCTTCTAACCCTATTCGGCCACAAAACTAGTTGATGTAGGTCTACAAAGACCTGTTGAATGCTAACAATAGTTCCTATGTTATTTCAACATTCAACATTGATGATAATTAGATATCTACAAGAGAACCATTCATGATTCAAGTACCCCTTTATAATGAAAGGGCTTCTTTGGCTTCCCATAGCTCAAGATCCCTGAATGCCTCTAAGGGAACCTTTTGTCATCAAAGTCTCCCAACCCAATACAACCCAAATAGATATAGCTCAACCAACTACACAATGACCCCCTATGGTAGCCAATGATATTACTCTTTCTTACACTCAATGGTTGACCACCAAAAAACTATATCCAAATAAGGGAAGAAGCATAAGCAAAAGTCTCACAAGAAGGGAGATAATCATATAGAGGTATGAAAGTAAGTGGGACCACTGAAGCCCACTTCCATTTTAGCTATAACCATGACCTCCTCTACCCAAACCTATTTAACCAACAAGCCACAAGATTACACCAAAATCTATAACCAAGAAAACAAGAAAGAGACACATCAACCAAAGCCTAACATCAAAGTTTGCATTTTGAGGTGCATGGAGAAAGTGAGGCATAATCAGGGTGACAAGCCCATGGCTAATGAAAAAAACTTCCTTAGTGCAATGGACTAAGTTAGGCAATCCCTCAAGTAGAAAAATAACCCTAAGTTTATATGACCTGATCATGACTTATACCACACATCATGAGGCACTAGTCAAAATGTTGACTTCCATACCCATTAGTGAGGATATTCTTGCTAATGAGGAAGCCATCCATGTAGTAATGATTTCAACATCCTTAACATTTTGTGATAGAAAAACTAAGGTTAATCCTCAAAATGGTGAAGTTACTATAGCCCCTTTATTCATAACCATACAGATAGAATAATTTAAAATACATTAGGTGCATGTTGATGATGGAGCAATGACCAGTGTTATTCCATGCACCATCATTAAATGCTTAGGCTTAACTAAGCAAGTACAACCTACAACCACTGCAGCTCTTATGTCCTTCAATGGATCAAGAGTTACCATTAGGGGGTCTATCTCCTTAGATTTTGTAGCTAGAGAACAACTACCCACAACTACCAACTTCTTGGTGATTAAAGAGACACCAGGATTCAACCTGATCCTAGGAAGATCTTGGTTGGCTTAGTTACAAGTTGTGTCACACATCCATCAAGAAATTCAAATTCCTTATGAGGAAGGTAAAATAATCATTCATGATGATAATGCAACTCCCCTAGCTGTTAACAACATAGACATAGAGTAGGGGATCAAAGTGGAGCTTCAAGAAGAAGCTCCTAGCCATGAAGAGCAAAAATCCAAGATAGGCAATGATGACAACGATAGACAGTGGGATACATTATGGGATGAACTCCATTTTAACATTATAAGCAAAGGGGATGGTGAATAAAAGCTTGTGCAAAATAGGCCTTATTCACTCCCTAAGATTGCAAAGATTAGGAAGAATCTGCACAAGGGAAGTTCACATTAACCTTCCCATGCCCCTATGACCAAATGCATTAACAGCCAAGTAGCCTTACTTTTCTTTTGTAGTTTATTATATCTTTATTATTTTATGCACATAGCCTATGCATATAGCCCAAGTTTATTTGCATTTTTTCTATTTATTACAACCTTTATTATGATACAAAAAGCCTTATAAATATACATCTCTTTGGCATCTGCATCTACTAAGATGTTAAACTGGAACTATGATCCACTAAGACCTTAAATTAGCAATGTAACCACAATCATGCAATATAACCTATGCCTATAATGGCCAAAAACTAGCAAACATCTTGTTTATTATGACACTTCCATTTTTTGAAACCAAAAACATCAACATATTTGCTTTCAATATTCATACTACTATAGATGCATTTAGCCAAAAATAAAACCAAAATTTAAATTTAAAGTTAAAATGTTGATAACATACATAGCCATGGCCACATCATGTGGCAAAAATATCAAAGAGTAGCAATCATCCATAACATAGTCTTGGCTAATCATAGCCATCAACATAAAAACAAAAACAAATAGCCAACAAGCTAAATTGAAGGAGGCTGCTAAGTGGCATTCAGAGGAGGGAGTGGTGGGTCATTCCTACGCTTACCATTTGGGCCACCAATGTCTCTTGAGGCCTTAAATGCAAAACATATAGCCAGTTAGTAACCTATAGGCAAGATCATGACTCAAAATGAAAACATTATGATCTATTGAATTTTCTTAACAAACTTAGGAAAAAAATCCTAGTCGAAGGTGAAATTAGCTTTTGTAAAAAGCTCTAAGGTGTTTATCTAAATTAGCTTAAGAAATTCCAGAAAAAATGGTATTATTATAACCTTTCAGAAAAAAAAACATTATGGCCAATTAGAATTACTTAGAAATTTTAAAAACAAACATCTAGACAGAGGTGAAATTAGCCTACATAAAAAGCTCTAAGATGTTTATCTAAATTAGCTTAAGGAATTCACAACAAAACATTATTACAACCTTGTCTTGCCTTACATTATGAAATTACTTAGCAGATTTTGGAAAAACATCTAGTCAAAGGTTAAATTAGTCTCTATAAAAAGCTCTAGGACATTTATCTAAATTATCTTAAGAAATTCCATAGAAAAGCATTATTACCATAACCAAAATATCATAGCCAAAACATTATAGGAAAAACTAAAGCTTGGTCTATGTTATGCATACATTTAGAAAATAGCATCTAAATTATGCATAAATGTAGAAAGATCAAGCATAAATTTAGAAAAAAAAAACATCTAAATTATGAAAAACATGAATAAATTTGGAAAAAATCATCTAAGCTATGCACAAATTTAGAAAAAGCATAATAAACTTAGAAATAGCCATGTAGCCATAGTAAAAGCTTATTTAAAATAGAAAAAGCTTTTACTCTTCTTAAAAATCAAAATTAAGAATTAATTTTACTTGTTCACAAAAGAAAAACATAAGTTACACATGTCAACCACTTCCACTTCCAAATGGGTAATATACTACAACCATGATTTTAGCTTGATCACATAGCGATAGCCAAAAAATTCATCAAAAATTCATTGAGCTCCAAACAAAGTGATTCCACCACTTTCTGAAAGCTTAAATTGAGCCCTATGCACCCATGCTTAGAAAAATTCAAACAGTTTTTCATTTATGTAGGAAAAATTCATCAATTTTGATAATAATTTCAAGATGGCACAAACATCCTTATTACACATGCTTAGCAAAAAATAGATAGAAAATATGTTTTAAGTCCAATTGGAGTGATTCGACCTCCATTGGAAAGTTGAAGCCAATGCCTAGGTAGCCATGACTAGAAAATATTAAAAACCTTTGTTGTTTATTTAATAAAAATTCATAAAATTACATAAAATTACAAAAGTGGCACAAAGAACCTAACTACACAAGATTAGGAAAACAACCATAACTTCTTTGTTTTAAGGTCAAAATAAATAAGAAAATAGCCATTGAAAAGATGAAATGAAGGGATACAAGTGCATAAATTTTAACCTTACAAATGCATAGCTGTTATACCAAGAAAAAAATACACAAAATTGGTTTCTTGTTCATGGTAAAACTTAAAAAGACCTCAAAGCCTAGATTTCATATAGCCATGAAAATAGTTGAAATAGTAAAAACCATTCAAACCAATTAAAATTCACACTAAAATAATGGGATGGGATTTTGTTAAAATTTAATTTTAACAAATCCTAAGGCCTAGATCTAAAAAATGACCTTAACACACGGGAAGCAAAAAACTAGAAAAAGCCACAAGAAACAAAGGCAAAAATAGGTAGAAATGCCTACCTTGGCACAACAATAGAGGAAGCTTAGATGGACATGGGTAGGTACCTCGTATAGATATTGAGAATGTTCATCCACCTTCTAAATCACTAGGTTTTAGCTCTTTTCCACTCTTTTCTTTGGTGCAATTGTAAGCTCAAAGCTGGGAATGGCTGGAAACTAAGAAGGATGAGAGATCAACGTTGGCTATGGAAAAGGTAGGAGGCCTCCACACTAAGGATTAGTTTTTGCTACCATAAGAACCTTTGCTAGATCTCTCCTCCAAGGCACTATTGATGCAGGATGAAAATTATGATGAAAACTTGTAAGATTCCACAATAAAATCACATCTAAAACCTAAATGCACAACTTAAAACCCTAGTCGCCAATTTAGTGCACCATAACTACAAGTGCATTGAAGTGTAAGGGGGAAAGTCTAGTTCACATTCATTTTGGATGGGAAAAAACTTCAATTTTCAAAATTTTAAATTTTTTGGATTTTGGGCCCAACCTGGCACCTTTAGTCTTGACCAAAACTTGCATCAACACTGAGATTTTACCAATTTTGACTCTTAAAACCTTATGGAAACCTTAACCCCATGCATCCATGCTAGGAATACCATGTCCAACGTTGAAAAATGTCTATTATTTTATAAATTTATTAGAATTACAAATAATTTTTTATTTTTGGTAATCCAAACCTACCTTTTTCAACCTTGGGTTTCCAAAAGTGGGTAAGACATGCGCGAGGCTAGATACCATGGATTTCCATGCTAGGGTAGCAATGCCTAGTGTAGAAGAAGAGGGGTAACACTTACTCTCATCTCCCAACACCCAGCTAGCATAAGTTTGATCAAAAAATGGATCCCACATGACCTAGAGCCCCTCCAAGCATCTTCGACAATGTCAGAACCCCACCAAACCTTATCAAAATTGGTTGAAATCTAGGATTTGGTGTTTTCCATAGTGGGGAAAGCTTCATCCATGCTAATCCTCTTACCGTCAGTGTGGATAGATGGGGAGGAAGGCAAGCCAAAAAATGACCTAAATTGATAACCTAATGACCATTTCTTGATGCCTAATGATCCCTAGATCTTGTTGGAACCCTTTGGAGTTTCTAGAAGCTCCAAAAGTGGATAAAAATGACATAAAACTACCCTCTCATCCACACTTGGGATACCATGCCTAGCATGGAAGAAAGGGGGCATATTGCATGAGGCACTTAGAAGCCTCCAAATTATTAGATCTTGACACCCAACATTGACCATTAACACTGGTAACCCCAGAGGTTGACATGCATGATTGATCACCTATTGATTTGGCCTAGATCTAACTTTATTCACTAAGGGAGAGCTTTTCCATACTAATCCTTCCACTATCAATGTGAAAAAATGGGAAAATCTTGAAAACCTCATCACAACCTCCAGAACAATAATATTGTTGCCTTAGGCAGTAATGGTCAATACTAGCAACCCTGTGAATAGTCATGCATAGCCAGAATGACCATAAAAAGCTAAAAGGCCCTTCCCCACAAATGTTTTACACTAAGCATGGAAGCCCTAGTATGGAAAAATGTGAAAAGCTAAAAAGTTACCTAATGACCCTTGAAACAACCACATCTTAACATCAGATATTAGCAATTGACATTGGCAACCTTAGAAGCCTACATACATGACTGAAAGTGATCACAAATGGAAAAGAAGCTTTCCATAAAATTTTCAAAGTTGAGCATGGAAGTCCCAACATGGAAAAATGGGGGGAAGCCAAAAAATTACCTAATGACCCTTGAAACAACCAAATTTTAACATCAAGTATTAGCTATCGATGCCAGCAACCTTAGAAGTCCACATGCATGATCAAAAGTGATCACACAAGGCAAAACATATTTCCCCCTAATTTTCCACACTTAACATGGAAGCCCAAATGTGGAAAAAATGGGGTGGGAGTCTCAAAAACCACTCATTAATCTTTAATAGAAAAGTTTTACACCAAGCATTAACCATCATCACTAGCAACCTCAAGGACCTACATGCATGATCAAAGATGATGCAAAAAGATAAAAATCTATTTCTCCCCATTTTTCCATAGTAAGCACACTATCCCTATTGTGTAAAAGATGGGGAAGTTCAAAACCTACTTGGAAAACCTATAAACTAACTAGTTTTGACTCCAAGCCCTAGTCTTCAACCCTGACAGCCTTGAAGGTTGACATGCAGGGTCGATTGAAGTCAAAACTAGGCTAGATTTGAGTTTTATGATGCCTCCACTCTAGGGATTCCTCCCTTCATGTTTTTTAATGTGAAACTAAGGAGGAGACCCATTTACTATCCATAACTACCTCAGAACAACATTAACTTAACTTGCATGCACTCTAGGATCCTACCAACATCATTTGGAACCTTGAAACTTTAAGAAACTGATGTTAGAAGGATAAAAATTGATTTCCCCTAGTTTTCCACATTGGGCACCCTAGTATAGCATGGAAAAAATGGAAAAAATCCAAATATTCTTAGAAATATCCAAAATGGCCAAAATTTAACACCAAACCCTAGTCCTCGACTCTAGTAGCCTTGGAGGTTGACATGCACAATCTATTAAGGTTAAAATTGGCATAGATCTGAGTTGCATGGTTCTTCCACTCTAGAGATCCATTTTTACATGCTAAGAATAGTATCCTTGGTGTGGAAATTCAAGGGGATACTTTTTTGGAGCTCCAAAACACCTCATAATGATATTAAATGACTTTTCATGCTCTCTAGAATCTTAATAGCAATCATTAGAGCCCTTAAACTTTCCAAGATTGATCCTAGATGGCCAAAATGTGGTTCCCCATAGTTTTCCATGTTGATATCTCCATCCCTAGCATAGAGAAAATGGGGGAAGCCAAAAAACCACTTAGGAATGTCCAAAACTACTACAATTTGACATGGATCCATGGCCCTTAACCTTGGCAACTCCAAGAGATAACATGCACAGTTGACTGTGATCCAAATTAGCCTTGATCTAGGATTATTTCTTCTTCCACATTGGAGTAACTTCCCTAGTATGAAAACAAGGGGGGAATGTTTCTTTTCAACTTTTTCTCATAAGATGACACTCTTGGAAACCAACGATCTATGCTAGAGAAGCCCAAGACCTCATTACCTCAAGATTTTTGTTTTTTGATCTCATTTCAACCTATAAAATTCATTTTCCCCATTCTTCCATGCTGGAGTAGCTCCCCCATCATGGAAACAAGGGGGAAGACCTTAAGTTCCCTTAAACATCCTTCAAATAAAAATCAACCAAAAACTTGTAGAATCGAAGTCTATAGCCCTAGGGATCTAGAAACCTAGTTAGAGTGCCCCTAAATCACTCTAAATTCATAAAATAAGTTTCCCCCTATTTTTCCATGTTGAGGATACTATGCTCAACATGGAAAAAAGGTGGGGGGAGAAGCTATTTTGACACATCTTAACACTCAAAATTACCTCACATTACCTGAGAACAAAGATAGGAGATGCATAAGTTCTAGATCTAGACTCTAGGTACCTATTTGATCATGTTTGATCTTATTCTTTCTTTGAATTTTGGTTCACAATTTTGAATCTCCTCTTTTCTACGCTGGCTAGTGTAAAAACAAGGAGCGAAGGCTTTAGAACCTACGTTTTAGCCTTTACAAACCTTTGGAGTGCCCAATTTTGATGGATATGACCCTATGATACATTGGGAAGGTCTTAGAACTTACATTTTGGAAACCTATTTTCCTTGGTTTCCACACTAAGGGTCCTTGTTTCCATGCTGAGCCTAGTGTGGAAGCCTTAAAACACTTTATTTTTGGGTCCAAATAGCCCAAAAACAACCTTGATTAATGCTTGAATTCACCTAATAGCCTTGTAGCCTTAAAACATGGTCCACTAATGCCTAAAACTATCAAGACCTAATCATTTTGACCTATGTTAGCCAAATTTTATCATTTATAGCCCATTTTGCTTGATTTTTGTCTTACTACATAATGTTTTGGCTTTTTTTTGACTTATGTGGCCTTGATGACTTGGTTGACCTTCATGCAAGCTTATATGTTAATTATTTATCTTGGTATAACTTTATTTACCTTTGTCTAGCATTTAAATGGTATCAAATAATGGGGTTTGACCTTCCTTGACTACCATTTGACACCATATGACCATGGCCCACTAAGGCTTAAACTGGCATCATAGTCTACCAAGACTATAAACTAGCATCATGGTCCACTAAGGCCTTAAACTAGCATCTTAGTTCACCAAGACTATAAACTAGCATCATGGTTCACTAAGGCCTTAAAGTAGCATCATAGTCCACCAAGACTATAAATAGGAATCATGGCCTACTAAGGCCTTAAACTAGCATCATGGTTCACTAAGGCCTTAAAGTAGCATCATAGTCCACCAAGACTATAAATAGGAATCATGGCCTACTAAGGCCTTAAACTAGCAAAATTATCATCTTTATTAAGCATTTGTAGCCTTATAATTTCCCTTGTTTGACCTTTATGTGATATTTTTTTGCATCTATTCTAGTTTTTTGAATTGACCTTATCTTAATGATGACCCTAGATGGCCTTGGTTGCATTAGATTTGCATGTGTTTTACGAAATTTAAACATTATTTATTTACTTTTACCTAATTGCAACTTAATATGATTTTAGTTGACATGCATGATCAAAGTATGAATACCTGGGAGTAAATCAATTCACGTTTGTGTCTATGTGGACCTCATGATGATATTAAATAGTGTATCGATGCTAATTACCTCGATCTTGAGCTTGAGACTCTTGTAGACCACATAGCCTTAATAGAGAAACTCTAGAATGGCTTGAAAGCCTAGTCAAAATCCTAAACTTAGAAGTAGGAGACATAATCAAAGACTCTCTAGTTGAGGTTCCTATCACAACACATAGTGGCTAGGAGAAAATCCTAAACTTAAGTTTGTCACTAGAGCCTCCATGTCCCTAAGACATCACCAAAGTATTATAAAAAAAAAATTAAGGTATTTTCCTAGTCATATGAAGATATTCTAGGCATAGAGCCATGTTTAGTCTAGCACAACATGATACTGAACCCTAGCATTAGACTAGTTAAGCAAAAAATTTGCAAGATTAGACTAGATTTGACCTTGGCAATTTACGATGAAATCTCAAAGGTCTACCAAGTAGGTTTCATTAGGGCTATCAATTAAATACAATGGGTATTCAAAATGGTGTAGTCCCTAAGAAAAATGGGACTATCTATATTTGCATTGATTTTTGAGACCTAAATAAAGCAACTATCAAGGATGACTTTTCTTTACCTAGTATTGATCAACTTATCAATACTATAGCTAGATATGTCTTATTGTCCATTATTGATTGATTCTTAGGATATAACCAAATTAGGATCAACCCAGAGCACCAACTTAGCACACCCTTTCATGATTCCCTTTGGCCTTAAGAATGCTAGAGCAACATACTAGAGAGCCATGACCTATATCTTTAGTGATTACATGTTATGTTTGCTTAATGATTACATAGATGACATACTCGTGAAGTCTAAGATAGTTGATGTCCATGATAATGATCTAGATCTTGTGCTTAAATGATGTCTCAAATACGAGCTTAGGCTCAATCCTAAGAAGTGTGTATTTAATGTCAAGAATAGTAAGATGCTTGGGTTTGTAGTCTCTAAAGCAGGGATACATGTAGATCTTGATAAGGTTAAGGCCATATCCAAATTAGTAGCACCTACCAACCTGAAAGAGCTTCAAGGATTACAAGGAAAATTACAATTTATTTGTAGGTTTATCACTAGGCTTACGGATAAGTTACAACCAATGCAACACTTGCTTAAGAAAGGAGTTCACTATGAGTGGATGACTCAATGCCAAAAGGCCTTTGAAAACCTTAAGCAAGAGTTGAGACAACTATTGAAAATCTATCCTCCACAAAAGGGTAAATCATTTTACATTTATCTCATCATCTCTGATACATCCATTACCTCTTTACTCTATTAGAAATTTGATGGAGCAGATATTCCTATATACTATCCTATCCACACGTTAATTGCACATGAGACCTAATACACTAAAGTGGAGAAGTATTATCTAGCACTAGTCTTCTCTTTGAAGAAATGGAGACACTACCTCTTTAGAATCCAAGTCAATGTAATTTATAAGGATAACATACTTAGAGCCATAGCAACCAACATCTATGAAAGTAGTCATATAGCTCGATAGAAAGCCATATTATGTCTCTCAATCCTGAACAAAAGGTCAAGCTATAACTGTACAGCTCATAGTTTTACCTATTAATGACCAAGGAGCCATAGATCTTGAGTTCCCTAATGAATACATTAACACAATTAAAAAAGTACCGAAGGGTTATGAGGTAGTCATGAACTTCAATGGAGCTTCAACCACCCAAGGGGCTAGTGTTGTTGTCATTATAACATTCCCATCTAGTGAGATCTAATCCTTAGCCTATCATTTTTGGTTCCCATGTACCAAAAACATAGTGAAATATGAGGGTTTAATCAAAGGAATGATGGTAGCTTATGACCTAGGAATTAGACACCTAGTCATCAAAGGCAATTCACAACTTATGGTTAACCAAGTAACTAAAGTCTATGCATGCAAAGCTAAGCACTTATGACCTTACTATGACCTAGGAAAGTATTTATTACAATAATTCATAAACATTGATGTCCAACACATGCCTAGAAATGAAAACACCATAGCTGATGCAATTGCAAGATTATCCCTTATTGTGACACTAGATGTGTTTAGCAAGTTACCCACCTTAACCATTGACTATGCTAATCCCATTACACAGAACACATAGGATGCCTTTGTCGTTGTTGTTCATACTGCTCCTTCCAAGGAGTGTTATGATGATATCAAATTTTACCTGATGCATGGTGAATTCTCAGAAGGCCTGACTAATACTCAGAAGGATCCCATATGCAAGTGATTGAAGTAGTATGTCATCATAGGTGATAACACATTATTTTGATGATTCTATGATGGAATACTCCTAAAATGATTAGGTAAAATCAAAGCCAGAATAGTCCAAGAGGAGGCTCACAAGGGTGTTTTTGGGAAACATATAGGACCTAAATCCATGGTTGCTATAATTACAAGGTTAGGCTATTATTGGTCCCATATGGAAAATGAATGTTACAAAAGGTTAAGTGATGTGCACATGTAAACAATATAACAACCTAATACATGTATCACCAAGTGAGTTACATACAACCCATATGGCTATTTTAGCAATGGGGTTTGGGTATCATTAGACCTATAATGCCTAAGTCTTTCACAAGACATAGCTTCATCATCACCATAACTGAATACTTTACCAAGTGGGTTGAGGCTATTTCCCTAATGAAGACCACATCTAAACAAATTTGCAAATTTATTTTAGATAACATTGCAGCTTGTTTAGGATACCCATGATCATAGTTATGCACAATGGACCTTAATTTAGTAGCCAAGAAACTAAGGATTTATATCACAACCTAGGACTTAAGCAGTCTTTCTCATTACCTTACTACTCTCAAGCCAATGGACAAGCAGAAGCAAGCAACAAGTCCATCATCAACTTGCTCAAGAAGATGCACAACAATAACAAGTAGAAGTGGCATGAGCAGCTTGTCCATGCACTATGGGCATACAGAAAAGCCTATCACATTGTAATAGGCATGACCCCTTATAGCCTTATTTATGATTCTAAAGATATTTTACCTCTTGAATTGAAATTTCCATTACACTAAGTAGCCTTGACCAACTTCATCAATGACAAGTAGAACAAGAAGTGGTGGAAGGTAGCCCTGGATTTGGTGGAGGAGTGGCATATTTAAGTACTTGCTTACATTGAGCACTATCAAAAGAATTAGAAGCGATGACATCACCATGACTTGACCATGTGCAAGATCAAGGAAGGGGTCCTAGTCCTCAAGGATGTTCTTGAGCACACAGATAAAATCTTAGCCAACTAGGAAGGATTCTTTATTGTTACCAGAGCCTATGAGAATGAAGCACTTAGAATAGCTAACATGAGTGGGAATGAGCAAGCCAATCTAGTCAATCATTCCTATCTAAAGCCATACTACATGTACCTAACAATTATCAATAGGTGAGCTTTCCTTCAATGGTTTGCTATTATCTTAAATAGGTAACATGGTTTGCTAGGGCCTTAAAATGGTACCATGACTCACCACTGCCTTAAACTAGCAAATCTGGTGACTTGGATAGCCTAATTCTCATGTGGCCTGTATTCCTTGTAGCATTATACTATGTAGTGGTGTTTTGTATTCTTTTTCATTGCCTGTTAGTTCAATCCTCTTGGAACCAATAAAGAGGGGCCAATGAAACACCACAAAAATTTCCATGTTATAGCCAATCTTCATCATGTAGCTTTCACCCCATGAAACCTAAGGCAAAACTTCATTGTAAATGTAAAGATTGTAATCCATAGTGGTTAATTTCATATAATTTATACTTTTGGAGCTGAAAAATGCCTCATAAGTGGTCAATGCCTCATTCCCTAAGTAAAAAAAGTCATCTACTATCTATATTTGGGCTTTGGAATAGGGGGGAGGGCGGCGGGGTTCAAAAATGCCTTCTAGAATGCCAAAAAAGGCAATTTGATGGGTTTTATGAGGGGCATACATTTGTCTATGCTAGAAACACATGTAGTAGTAGATCTCACCTACCCCTAGCATGGAAGGGTGGGGGTTTTAAAAACTTTCCCCCTCAATGTGAAGACCACTTGCACAACCTAGCAACTTTTCCTTTCCAGTGTGGAAGTTTTCCCCAACATGAAGTCTTCATCCCTAGCATGGAAAATTCAATCCCCTAGCATGGAACCCAAAAAAGCCAAAATTCATCACTTCATGCACTTCAATGTTGACTTGCCGCTTAAATAAGCATGGTGAAGAGCTCAGTGTAGAAGATTCATCTCCAGAGTGGAAGGTGTGCCTTAGTTACTATTTATAGTAAATGGAATGGCCATGGGAGGAAGCACTTACTATGTATAGTAACCCCCCAAATCTAGGCACCCATCTTACTTGAATTTGGTAGCTAATTTGTAGCCATTCTAGCTAATTTTCAGCCAATTTATAGTCAATCTACAGCCATTTTTGCAGCCAAATCATAGCTATTTTTCTACCCCATTCATGTCCCAAAGAACCTATAAAAACCAACCTCAAACACCATTTACAGTTCCAATGATTTTCTCAAGGTTCAAAAATTTAGAGCAATCTTAGCATTATCAAGTAAATTTTGGCATACATACAACATTGTTCATAATTTCACACTTGGGGCATTCTCAAGCACTCAAGAGCTCTTGCAAGTTCTCATACTTGCATTGTCTTGAACCCTAGTGTGGAAGCATTGTAGCCTTGAAATTTGTGGATTCTGGTTGTCAACACTACACTTCTAGGATTTCCAAACTCCAACATGGAGTAATCTAGCATCCAAATTTTCCATTTTTCTCACCCCCAGTAGTGACTCAATTGGCAGATTTGAGGTTGCAATAGTAAAGGAATGTTTGATAGCATCAGGAGTGGCTTAGCACCCAGATCATAGAGTAGATCACATCAAATTCAATAGGCTTTAAACTCTTGCATAAGTGAACCCCCTTTCTACTCATCTAGGCACCATTTGTACACATTTCTCTAACTTATTCTTTATTCTTTCTTAATAAAGTTTTAATTTTTGAATTTTATGTTTAAAAATAAATTTATTTTCTATGCATTATTAGGATCTATTTCTATTCCTAGGTTTTTCATTTCATAAGTCCTTGGTTGATTTTCTAGATCAACCAAGTTACCTTGAATCCCATTTTTATCATGAAGGCCCTGGGAATTTGGGGTTGGGGAATTACTACACCAAGGATCCTTGGTTTTTCTAGTGATTGAGGTTTTTTGTTGCAACAAGTATTTCCCATTTTTAGACCATGGTGGACCATGCAATATGTCAATTCAAGACCATGGTGAAGCCTGTAATTTGCTAGTTTAAGGCCATGGCAGGCCATGTGATATGATAGTTTAAGGCCATGGCAGATCATGTGATATGCCAATTTAAGGCCATGGGAGGCCCTATGATTTGCCAATTTAAGGCCATGATGAGCCATACAATTTGCTAGTTTTAGGCCATGGAGGACCATGAAATATGCTAGTGCAAGGCCATGGTGGGTCATGCGATATGCCAATTTAAGGCCATGGTGGGCCATACAATATTGCAAAGAAAAACATGTTTTTTTTTTGTATTTTGTGTTTTAAAATTTTTATGGATATTTTAGTTTTAAAGTTTAATGACACTTTTGTATTTAACAAAACAAAAGGAAAAGTAATTAAAATTAATAATTCAAAAAAATGTAAACTTTTAGGCTAAATACAAATTTAAACTTTAACATAAAACAAATAAAATGATAAATATAGATAAATTGTAAACTAGGCTACTAGGCTATACAGTTACATGGCGATAGGTGCATAGGGTAGGCAGATTAGGGATACACATGACTTGTGCAAATGTTTCCTAATCTTTGAAAGATTAGAAAATGAATAAAGTCAATTTTTTCATAAGCTTGTATTCTCCATCTCCTTTGCTGATGATGTTAAAGGGGAGCTCTTCCCATGGTGGATCAATAGGTTCATTGTTGTTGATCTTAGTCTCTTTTGCTACCTTGGGATTTTTGACTTTGTCACTAACAATAGGAGTTTCTTCCTAGAACTCCACTTTGGACCCTTATTCTACATCAATGTTGTTAACCATTAGAGGGATCAAACTATCACTATGAATGATTATTTAACCTTCCTTGTAAGGTAAGTGAATTTCTTGGTGGATGGGTGAAAACATATCTTGTAATTAAGCTATCCAAGGCCTTCCTAGAATAAGGTTGAATCTTGGTATTTCCTCTATCACCAAGAAGTTTTCAATTGTGGGGAATTATTCCCCTACCACAAAATCTAACAAGATAGAGCCTTTGATAGCAACCCATGATCCATTTAGGATTTAAGGGTTGAGGTCATCATGTGTTGCATATGCTCTATCAGGCCCAAATGCTCAATGATGGTATAAGATATGACATTTGTTGTGGATCCATCATCTACGTGCACTCTATGCACTTTGTATTATCCTACTCTTATTGTTATAAAGAGGGGTTCCTTGGTTACCTCACTATTTTGGGGATTAGTTTTGATTTTGCTATCATGAAGCACTAATGATGTCAACTTCATTTCTTCCCTTGGTGAAGATAGTACCATCACCACATGGATGGATTCTTTACTAGTGAGGATGTCCTCCTTAAAGAGAATGAAGGTCAACATCTTGACTAGTGCTTCATGGTGTGTAGAAAAATTCATGACTAGGTCATACAAAATAAGGGTTGTATGCTTATGTTTGAACAACTATTTGACTTGTTCCATCACATTTAGGAAGTCTTTGTTGTTTTTCATGGGCTTGTTATCCCTATTATTCTTAACTTCTCCCATGCACCCCAAAATGTTGACTTTATGTTTAGGTTGTTGGGGCCTAGCCTCTTTTCCCTTCTCTTGGGGCTTAGGTTCCAACTATGGTTTATTACTCAAGGTAGCATGATGGAAATAAATGATATGAAAGTGGAATTCAGTGGGCCCACTTCCTTCCATGCCTCAACTTACTTATTATTGTTGGTTGAAATGGAAGGAAGCACTCTGATTATGAAAGGATCCTTGAAAGATGTTGGTGATGGAATCCTTAAAAAAAAGGAGAGCCTTGAATTGGTGGAAGTTAAAGGGCCCCTTTCATTGTGAGGAGGTACTCAAATCATAAAGGGATCCCTCACAAGCCTTGGATCATTGTTGACATTAAATGATGCTATGGTATACAGGTTGTTGTTGGTGTTCAATGGGTCTTTATAGACATGCATCGACTAATTCTGAGGCCTAACCAAGTTGGAGGCATCAAGCACTAGTTCAACATTATCTATCATCTTTTGCAAGTCATCTTTTAGTGTAAGGTAAAAGTTAGTATCTTGGCCTAGAAACTAACGATAGTGATAGAAGTGGTTAAGCTTTAAGTATCTAGCTACTAGAGGGTCATCTTTGGTACATGAGTAGGATCTTTGGCTACCTCACATAGCCTCTCATGCCTCTTACAAGCATTTTCTATCACCTATTTATACTATATTTTTCCACTCTTTAATAGTTGATTAAGAATTTTTGATGCATTTAAGGGTAACCTAGTATATTTTGACTAGTCCTTTCATTTAAAATTAGATTTAAAAGTAGTTGATGTAGGGGCCCCAAATGTTGAAGGTTGGCTATTATTGTTAATAGGGGCCTTGGGTTGGTTTGTTCTTGGCCCTTGGATGGTCATCTTTCTCTTTTTTTCCATAGTGACCATTGCTATGTTGTTTTGTCTTACCTTCTTCTCATCCTTTTGTGCATGTTGGTTTTTGTATGCCAAAGAGGCTAGGTCATGGCTAGCTTTCATGGAATCCTTTATGTTCTTGATTTGGGAAAAGGCTTGATTGAGTAACTGTGGATCAAGGTAGTACAATTTCAACTTGATGAAGTCATTAACTACCTCCTTGGAGATAACTAGAAGGTGAGTTTCATCTATTAGCTTTGGAATTTTGTTGAGCAAAGTGTTCCATCATTGGATGAACTTTTGCACCAGCTCAAGGGATCCTTTCTTGAACTTCATCATTTGGTCAAGGGTTGTATTAGGTTTCAAGTTGTACTTGAAATGGTTAATGACTTGTGAAATTAGGTCTTGCAAAGAGGATATGGATCCTCTTAGTAGGTCATGGTACTAGTCAAGGGCTTTTTCCATAAGAGACATAGGAAAAATTCTCATTATTCTATGCAACCAAGCTTGTAGTAACAAGCACTCAGAGTGAAAGGTTATGAGGTGTGAGTTGGAGTCATCTTCATCATTGTACTTGATGAACTATGGAATGGGGACACTAGGGGGAAATTTTAGTTGTGGGACTGCAAGAATAATTGGATCATCTTGATAGAAGTCCATTATTTTGACGATTTGAGATGTGGAAGTCTTGAGCCTCAATAACTCTTCCATCAAGTCCTAGATCATTTGGAAAGCTTGATCTAGGCCTTGAGGTGCCCTCGTGGGTTGTGGGGTTTGCACAAAAGATTGTACTATAATCTAAGAGGCCAATGGCCTCCCGATAGGTTGTGGCATCAAGGGGAAAGGTTGGATCATCATTATTGTAGATGGGTTGAACAACAAAAAAGAAGTTTATGCTAGTATGTTGGTCACAAAGGGGAAAAAAGATGTATGTGATCCTTAGGTCACCTAAGGTCCCATAGTGAACCTCATGTGGGTGGATAAGGAATTGGTAATGGTCACAACCATTGATGGCAGCTGCATAGACTATGGTTGGGTGGAAAAAGACATGGAAAAGTGGAAGGTTATTTTATATGGTACTAATTGTGTTTGATGCACTATTATAATGGGTTGAGGCCCAAACATGGTCAAATAGGTGGAAGATGAGGACTAGGGGACCTATCCCATTGAAGAGGTGAGGGGGATTAAGGTAGGCATTGTGGCTTTGGGGGTTGATTGTAGGAAGAGTCCATAATGAGATGCTCATGCTCAAACTTAGCCTCAAACTCATCCTCTTCTTCTTGCTGCTCATTCAAGCTAGCCTTCCTATCCTCTTCATCCATCTCAATTAATTAAGAAAGGATGCACACATAAGTTTTTGTTAGAGGTATCTTATCATATGGGGAACATACGTATTCCTTCCCATCATGGTGAATAAGATTGTATTCCCTTTTTTCTTATACTTTCACTCTTAAAACTAGCATGCCAACCTAGAGTTTGCACAAACAAAGTTGTAGTGATCACCATGAGTGATCACCTTTAGTTAGCTATAGTAGCATCCTTGGGGTCATATACCCTTATGACCTATTATCTGGATTTGGTGTTAGTGAATTTAAAAGGTAAAATAGTGGATTGGTGGAATGACATTGTTAAAAACAAAATGGTCTTAACCCTTCTACTATTTTTAGTAAAACCTCTAGTCAATGAGATTATCCACTAGTGTAGTTGACTAAAAATGGAAAGGCAGTAAGAAAACTATTACTATAAAATACTACATAGTAGATGGTCATGTACTATTCATTAGATAGGGTTTAAGATAGCAGCACTAACTACACTGGCCTTTCCAACATAGTCTACACAAGAGGTTGGTGAAGTAGATTACTAGGATTCCCAATCAGCTACACTGAGTTTTGAGAGTGGAAAAGTGGTTTACACTAGTTTGTTTTCACTAAATTTCATAGAAATTTTGGTTTTTGAATAGAAATTGGATTCTTGAATAGCAATGGATTTTAAAGATAAAATATGCTAGTTCCAAGGAATCTAGCAACTGCTGTGAAAGTAGAGTGGAAAGACAAGTCACTTACCACAACTACACTAGGTTATTTGGGCAAGGATTTCGGTAGTAACATTGGCTTTAATGGAATATTTTCACAAGTTTTAAAACTAAAAATGTAATAGAATCGGTATTAAGAAAATATTGGAAAATGATTTTTGGGCTAAGAAATTGAACGAAGGCCCTCCTTCTAGCACTAGAAAACTATCGAACCTAGAAAATTTAGTTGCAAGAATGGAAACCAAGATATCCTAGGCACCAAAATAGTTTTAGTCTCAAACCCTAAGGGCCTATGAAAAATGGGATTCAAGGCATCCTGGATGGTTTAGTTGATCACCTAGGGAATTAGGAAAATGTAAATAGAAATGTAACCAATGATGTAAATGGAAATAAAATTATAGACCCAAAATGAAAACTTAAATGTAAATATACACAAAAATAAACTATAACTTTATTAGAACTGAAAATGCATAAAGTAAAATTTTCGTAAAGTACAAATTTTTGTGTTGGATGCAGAAGAAGTCATTTGGAAGAAGCTTGAAGTTTGTTGGAGCTTGCAATTTGCACTCGAAACCCCATCATCTAGATACTTTCCAACCACTATTTCTAGCACCTCCCTGCTAGTTTCCATCAAAATCTAAAACTATGGTCATTTATGATATTACATCCTTGAGGCAATGGTATCATGTTGGGAGTCTCTAATGCCTAGCATAGACACCAATTTGCTCTTGAAGGTGTTGTAAGGTTACAAATGTTCTATTGGTTACAAATTGTGAAAAAGGCTTTCAAGTTATGGAATTGCTCTCTCAAGGCTTTGGAATTTCCTCAAAATTTTAGAACTATAATGAGGTGTTTGTGCTTGGTTTTTATAGGCTACAAAATTTCTATTTTGGACTTTGTACATCACTATCATGATTACTAATAGATTGATGTCTATTTGAAGGTATAATGATCATCAATTCTTAGCATAGGTGACCATTTATAGTAAGTTTGGATACAGTGTAGACACTAAAGCTCATTTGAACACTATTAATAGTAAATGGACTTCTGTGACTATGTTGTTACCATCCAAACTATGCTGATCTTGGTTGACTACATTGAAGTTGCTGGAAATTACTAGTGAACTTGATGTCTACACTATCCATGTTGCAAATGCTAAAGACCTGGGTGACTATGCTGGCCACTATTGAGAAAATGGAAATTCCCAATAATTCTAACACTATATATATGCAACTATATTGGATTTTTCTATTGATTATTCTAGGTTTTGTTGGAAATGAAAACTCAACATCATATATGTTGGAGGTTGATGGTTCTAACATATTTAAGGCTATACCCCTACAAAAAACAATGAAAATGCCAAAATTGACAATTGCCAAAGCATTTTCAGCCTTTCCAAGCCTAAATATAGACATGAGATAACAATTTTCACTTGGGAAATGAGGTAGTAGCAACTTTTGAGGCATTCTTCAGCCTCAAAAGTTAAAGTATGCAAGATTGCAACTCATGGGATACAAATCTTATATTTACAATAAAAACCTTTCTCAAGTTGGAAAATGAAGTTTACAACTTGGAACATGAAATTTTTGGGGGTGTTTCACTCAAAGGATAGAATTTGTACACACCTCCAAATTTTTTTTCTTTGTCAAATCTTGTTTGAAGGGCACCACACCATGTACATGCACTGACCTCTACATCAAAGTGTTTTATCACTGCAAAACCACTCAATCCCACAAAATTTCAATGAGGTTAGAATGTGATTTCAAGAAACCCATAACTTTTACAAAATTAAGCTTTGCTCTAGAGTGTTTTAACACTAAAAAACCACTTAAATCCATAGGATCTTGACACACTCAATACTAATGTCTTCTTGAAAGAAACAAATCAACCCTAAAAGACAACATGAAAAGAAAACGATACAAGCCAAGAATGTAACTACAATTACAAGTCCTTCTTGTTGAAGCTCAATTCAACATACAATTAACATACAACCAAGCAAATGATGTGATAATAAAGGACAAGAATACAATAGAATAGATTAGACAATTATTACTTAAATGTTAATAAAACTTGCTCAAGTCTAAAGAAGTAGACTTATTCTTAGAACTTTGGAGTTTCCAAAAACTCCTTGGAATTCATGCAATAACTTGTGTAGACATCTTCTTCAATGTTGAGACGTCTACATGATATTTGCCTCAATTTTGGAGAGACATCTTGTTTTGAAGTGGGACATCTCTAGGAAGATGTCTACTTTCATATGGAGACATCTAATATTTTTGAGAGACATCTACTTATGATTTATTTCTTTTTAGCAAAGATTTCTACTATTTCCTAGAGACATCTCCTCGACTCTTTGAACTTTGGTTCATAAGGTTTTCTCTTGTTAATTTGGCTTCTTCTCAATCCTTGGGGCATCTTCATTTGGTTTTTAGCCTTCTGTTTTAGTCCATGCTTTCATCTTGGCTCATAAGGTCTTCACTTTATTAACTCATTATAGATATCATTTTTCTTGAGTCTTTTTTATATGGAGTTCTTGTTCATGTCCTAGAAATGCATCATCCACAACAAACATTCTTTGTTTTCCATTTACCTTAAGGTTTTGACATACAAAATGGTCAACATAATTATCATTATCATTATGTCCTAGGATTCTTAAGAAGTTTGTGTTTTCAATCTGTAGTTGTTTTTCGCTCAATTAACATGTTTTCATTGTCTAGATAGGAAATTGTCGATTGCTATGAGTCATAAGTAACCATAGTTGAGACTACAAGTTGATCATGAGTCATAGTCAATTGCAGTAGGTCCAAATAGAGAAAATAATAAATTTTTTCTTGGTCTCTATAATTTATGTTACTACAAGTCATAGGAAGTTTTAACTTAAGTATGCTATAACTTCAAGCAAATCATAGCCATCTTGTAAGTGGGCTAGCTTCTTCTTGGATGTTCAAATAGTTCATAGTAGCAACGAAGAATTGCAAGTCACTGTGAGTCACAAAGAGCCACAACATGAGCTAGCTATGAGTTGGTGTGCATTGAAATTTCTTATAATTAGATAAAAATTTATTTTTTAAAATTATGGACTAATGGAGAAAATTCAAATTTTCACTACTAGGCCTATATAAAGGCAAATGAAGGTCCAATTATAGCACCATGTTATCTTATGAGGGGGAGGCTTAAGTCCTTAAGGTAGGGTTTGATAACTTTCATCATAATTCAATTAGGGTTTAATTAGTTCTTAAATAATGATTATTGGATCTTTAAATTCTTTTGTGGGTATTAATAAATTTTATCTTTGAGGTTATTTTCATCATGGAATCAAAGAAGAATGGAGCCTAAGCTTTGGATAAGAACATGAAAGACATGAAAAATTCTTTCAAGTGCATTATTAATAAACTTAATAAGATATAAGAGAATAAAGAGTAACCTCCATTACCAATGGCATCTAGACAAGAGATCCAATCTAGTGCATCTTGAAAAAGGGCTTCTTTACCAAGGCATTCATCCTTGCCAAAACTTAAAGATGGCATTCCTTTTGAAGATGAATACTATGGAGAAAATGAGTAAGAAGATGAAGTTTCTTATATTTCAACCATTAAGGAATTTACTTCAAGGCCTCAATGTAACTCAACTAAAGGGATTGAGATTAATCTTGCTAGAAAATTTAGACATGCTTCTAGATTTTCTCATGTTGAAGTGAAAGGATTTCAATGGAATGGAAGGTATTAAATTATTATTATTATTATTAGGCTTAACACTTTGAATAAGTATTTTGATCTTGAAGAACTTGAAGACCATCAAAAGATGTCAAATGTTGAAAGTAACCTTGAAAGTATGGTACAAGTATGATGGAAGAAGAAGAGTCATGCTTATCTTATTAGAAATGGTATTCCTATTAAAGATTAGAAGCTTATGCAATTCATGATCTAGCAAAGATTTGAACATTGACCATAGGAAATAAGCCATTTAAAGATTAAAGTATATGAGATAAAGTGACAAAAGTGTTAAGGAGTATTATATAGAATTTGCAAGGCTTTCTCATAAGAAAAAGTTCATTAGGATGAATATGAGCAAGCTTCTATATTCCAAGGTGATCTAAATAGGGAATATCAATAAGTGCTTACATTCTATGAGCCTCAAACATTAGATAAGGCTTTTGATTTGGCTCTTACAGTTGAGTAGAAGATTTATGATTAGAATAAAGAGTCAAAAAATTCTAAGATTAGAGACTCCAAGGCTTATAAAAGAGATAAAATAGCAAAGAAGAAGAGTAATGCCAAAGAAGACTCATATAAGAAGCAAGATAAAAACAAGAAATGTCAAGATTCTAGAAAAGAAAATTCCAAGAAGGAATGTGGTTAAGAGAATGAAAATTCTTCTAAGGTTTAATTCTTTAATTATGAAAAGATGGAACATAAAAAATGGAAGTATAAGAAACATAATGTTTTTAAGTACAAGGAGCTTCAAACTTTGAAGGATGAGTCTTCAAATAAAGGTAATCTAATTCTTGTATGATTAAAGATGTGATTAAGATTAATTCATTTATAGGAATTATTAATGTAAATGAAGATCCTTTGAGGACAATGCTCTTTAGAATTGTAACTACGTGTCTTTCTAGTAGTAAATGGATACAAGCCTTGATAGATGGTGATTCCAAAGATAATGTGATTTTATTTAAGATAGTTGCAAGACTTGGATTGAAGAAAATTTCCCATATTAAGCCCTATAAAGTGTATTGGCTTTCTAGAGAGTGAACTAAAGATGCATTTTATCTTTTAAAATTGATTCATTTAGAGATTAATTACAATGTATCATTTGTTTCATTAATAGCGTTGATGTTATATGAGTAGACCTTGGAAATATGACAACAAGACTACTTTAGATGATGCATGGAATATTTTGTCAGTTATTACAAAAGATGGGATACATTAATTAATTCTTTGATATTACAGTAATACAAGAAGAAAATTCCAATTGATTTTTCTTTGATTTTGCTAAGTAAGAAGGAATTTATTCAGGAACATAAAGAAGTTAAGCATGAATTTATGATTGTCTTTACTATGGCTACATGTTAAGGGGAGCCACAAAATGAACATTCAATGATAATAGAGCCTTTGACATAAGAATTCATTGTTGGATTCGTAGATAAGTTAAAAAGGCTTCCTCTAGTAAGATCCATTTAATATTAAATTTATTTCATGTTAGAAGCTACCATATCAAATGAGAGAATTTACTAGATGATTCCACATCATAGGGAGTGATGAGGACATCACCTAGCCCATGTAACCTATACAAACTATCTTTCTTGTATGTGTTGTTTATTTCTTAAGTGTATCTATATTTTTGTACTATTTTGCATTGCCAAGATGCAAGAGAAGGCAATTGGAAGTACATTTTACTTGTGTGACTTTCTAGAAGAGTTTTCATCTTTGATATTTCTTTCTATCAAGACATCTCTAGGTAGGGCAAGATGTATTGTGCTAAAGAAAAACATCTTTTGAGTTTTGTGATAACTCAAAAGAGATATCTCTTCCTGACCTAAGATCTCTCCTAAAAGATGTTTTCTCTAACTCAAAGATGTCTTGTCTAAGATTTGCCTATTTTTGGGGAAGATGTCTCCTACTTTTTAAAGATGCCTCATGTGATTTCCAACAAACTTTAATTTGAATTCTAAATGGAAGGAAAGACAAAAGCACACTTCAAAGAGACTATAAAAATGGATCCAAGCCTTTTATTTGAAAGGGAGAGAGAAGTGAATTGTGAAAATGTTTTATGAGAGAGTTAAGAACAAAGGGTTGAGATCTAATTAAGCTTTCATTGAGTCTTCATGTTGTAAGGCTTTTAGCCATTATGAGTTATGTGTTATGTGAGAAGTTGTGAGTGTGATTCTCTTGAGCCTTGTCTATCCTTGGATAAGTTGCTTTCAACCTTTTAATTCTATTATGATTTTTCAAGAATAAAGAACTATTTTTCTTTCTTGTTTTAATTCCTCTTGCAAGCTTGAAGATTTGGATTTTAATTTTTGCCTTGAAGCATTGGAATACTTACTAGATTGATATTAGAGCACTAGGATTTGAAGATAATTAACTCAAGGAAAGAAATCCACTACGATAATTTCCAAGAATTCACTTTTCTTCAAGTTTATTTTGGTTTGAAATTTTAATTGATGTTAATTTCCATACTTAATTATGGTTTAATTAGCTTTCTTTTGGTCAATTGGTATAATCAATTGAACTAGGTATTGAGAAATCTCATTGTTCAAAATACCCATTAACCTTCTTTAGTTAGGGATTTTTGGAATTATTTGAGTGCTCCAACTTGGATTATGGGTACTCTTAATATTTCTATAATTTCTTATGGGTATCTATTCAGTTTATCATTTAGGTATACTTGACCATGTCACCAAAGAAGAAATCAATATAGGGCTTAGCCAAGGATATGAAAGACTTGAGTGATGCACTCTAGACTCTTGCCGATAAAATGAAAAAGTTTGAAGAAAAGAAGAATCAACCTATAGCACCAAGAAAAACTAGGCATGATGTTAACTCTAAGTCTTCTACACCAAGGGCTTCTTCATCAAGGAAACCATCCATGCCTAATCTTGAAGATTATATTTCTTGTGGGAATGAAGACATTAGGGAAGCTGAGGACTATGATGAAAACTCTCATTCTCCAATTATTGGATCAAGATTGCATAGGTCTAGATTTTCAAGATGGAGGAACAATGAATTTACTTTTAGACCTCAAGGAAACTCAAGGAAAAAAATTAGAGATCACACTTGCAAAGGATTTTAGGCATGCCTATGGAATGCCTCATGTGAAGGAAAAGGCCTTCTATGGAATGGAAGATGCTACATATTTTCTTTCTTGGATCAAGACTTTGTACAAGTACTTATAGCTAGAAGATAAGGCAAATCATCAAAAGGTACCATATCTTGAAATTAAGGTTGATGTAATAGCATAAAGTTGGTAGAAAAAAAATAGATCCATGCTTACCTTGTATGTAATGGATATTCTATCAAAGATTGGTCCCTAATGTAGTTCATGCTCAAACAACAAATTGAGAAGTTCCAACATAGGCAAGAAGTAATTTAAAATTAAAGTATCTAAGTCAAGATGATAATATTATTAAATACTTATATAAGAATATTTGCAAAGCCTTTAAACTTCAAAAATTCATTGGGATGATTATGAACAAGCATCCAATTTTGAAGGAGGATTAAAGAGAGAATACCAACAAGAGCTAATATTATATGAGCCCAAAACATTGGATGAGGCTCTTAAGGTTTAGAAGAAACTCCAAGGCTACAAAAAAGATAGAAAATATTCTAAATTTAGGGACTCCAAAGCTTCTAACAATGAGAAGGGAGTCAAGAAAAAGGAAAATGCCAAAGAATAAAAAAAAGAAGAATCAAGAGAAATTTAAGTAGGGCCAAGATTCCAAGAAGGACTACTCTGAGAATGAATGGGAACAAGAAAATTTCTATGCATCCAAAATTCAATTGTTCAATTGTGGTGAAAAGGAACACAAGTAATGGGAGTGAAAGAAGCTAAAGATCTCCAAAGACAAGGAGCTTCAAATCTTGGAGAAGAAAGAATTCTCTAATGTAGGTAATCCTAATGCACCAATGATTGAAAATATCATTGAAATTAATTACATATTTTGATTAATGGTGGTGCTCAAGAAAAGGTGATCTCTTCAAAGACTATTTCTAACCTTGGGTTGAATATAATTTAACATCCTAAATCCTATAGAGTTCATTAGCTTTCCCAGGATCATTTATAAGAGGTAAAAGAAAGATGTATTTTGTCCTTCAAAATTGGATCCTTTAGAGATAAGGTACATTACGATATCTTTTTGATTGATTGTGCTAATGTTATTTTGGAAAGACCTTGGAACTTTGATAACAAGGCTTATTTTAGTGGTGCAAGAAATTTTTGGTCTATCCTAAGAGAAGATGAGATACATGAACTCATCCCTATGACTTAGAAGTAGTACAAGAAAAATGTTCCTATTAATGCTTCATTAATATTTCTTAGTGAGAAAGAGTACCTACACGAACATGAAGAGGTTGGACATGATTTTATAATCATGTTAACTCTTACAAGTCATGAGGAGACTACAAATGAACTTCCTCCAGTAGTGCAAGCTTTGGCATTGGAATTTATTAATGTTTTCAAAGGAAAATTTGAAGGGCTTTCATGAATGAGATCCATACAACACCAAATAGACTTCATACTAGGAGCTACAACGTTAAATGAAATAGCCTACCACATAACCCCAAATCAGAGAGAATAATTAAGGAAGTGAATTACTCTCTAATGGTTTTATTAAGTAATCCATCTCTCCTTGTGTCATTCCAACTATGTTATTTCTAAAGAAAGATATCAATGAGTTAAGGATATGCATAGATCTTGTGACTATTGATAGGATTACAATCAAGTATAGATTTCATGTTCCTAAGATGGATGAAATTCTTGATGTGCTTGCCAATGTTGTGATTTTTTATAATATTGATTTAAAAGTGGTTATCATAAAATAATGATTATACCTAGGAATTAATGGAAAATATCTTTTAAGATACTAGATGACTTGTATGAGTGGTTAGTCATGCCTTTTGGACTAACCAATGCTCCAACCACATTTATAATGCTCATGCATGAAGTTCTAAGTGATTTTATTGGTTAATGTTGCATTATTTTCTTTGATGACATTATTGTAGACAATTCTAAATAAGAGTATCATTTAAAACATTTGAGGATGATATTATCTAATGTAAAAGAGGAAAAATTGATTATTAATGCCCAAAAATGCCACTTCATGAAGAAAGAAACCATCTACCTAGCTCATGTTGTGTCCAAGAACTAAGTTATGATGGAATCAAGCAAGATCAACTTAATTGAAAAATGGCCTTCACCTAGGGATGAGGGAGAGGTTAGATATTTTCTTAGTTTAGCTAGTTTCTATAGAAGATTTATTAGTAATTTTAGTTCTATTGCATGATCTATGCTCTCTTATTTAAAGAAAAATTTAGTATTTATGTGGAATAATAAGAAAGAAAAATATTTTCAAGAATTGAGAGAGAAAATTTGTAGTGCTTTTATTTTGGAAATTCTAGACTTGTTAAAACTTTTTGAAGTAGAGGTTGATGCAAGTAGGCTTACTATTGGAGATATGCTCTCTCAAGAAGATAAGCCAATTACATTCTTTGTCAAAAAATTTAAATAAATCTAGATAAAATTATAGGGTGCATGAAAAGGAGTTATATGCTATACTTGAAGCCATTAAACATTGGAGGCATTACTTACTATGATCAAAGTTTCTTCTATTTACTGATCATAGGGCCCTTCAATTTTTAAGTTATGAAAATAAATTCAATGCTAGGCATATGAAATGAGTAGAAAAATTGCAAGAGTTTCATTTTTTAAAAAATATAAAAGTGGGAAAAGCAATGTAGTACAAGATGTTACTTCAAGAATCCATATTGTGAATCACTCTTGTGCTCAAGAATAAGGTATTGAAATCTTGAATTCCTTGTATTCTCATAATGCTAATCTTGGAGAGATTTGGAGGGACTAGGCTCCATTGCTTGGTAGAATGGTTAGGTGAAGAAACTATCATTTACAATAGGGAATCCTCTTCGAAAATGGTAAAATATGTTTATCAAAATGTGATTTTAGATTAAATATTTTGGAAGAAAAACATAATTTTAGTATGATTGGACACATGGGTAAGATAAACATCTATGAACATATGGGGAAGAGCTACTATTGGCTAGGTATAAGAAATGAAAAATAAGTTTGTTAGAGAGTGTCTTTTTTGACAAAAATTCAAGGGAGGTAAAGGTATTGCTATACATTACTTACCTTTACCCATTCCTAATGCTCCATAGTAAAGTATCTTTATGAATTTGATTTCTAGGATTACTAGGACACAACTTGGTCATGATTCCATTTTTTTTGTTGGTGATAGATTTACTAAAATGGCCATTTATTCCTTATAAAATAAGCAATGATGCATTCCATGTTGCTCACTTTCATTTTCAAAATGTTGTAAGATTACATAATCTCTCATTGAAAATTTTAAGTGATAGGGATATTAAATTTACAAGTTATTTTTGGAGGTCATTTTCATAATTTTTGGGCACCAAATTATCTTTTTCTAGTGCATATTATCCACAAATTGATGATCAAACTTAAATTTCAAACAAATCATTGCTTAAAATTTTAAGGTATATCTTTGAGAATCAATCTAATATATGGAAAAATATTTTGTCACATGCTACATTTAGTTACAATAATTCTTGTTACTCTAGCATTGATAAGAGTCCATTTGAGGAAAAATATGATTATACCCCTATAATGATAGATGATTTGAAGTAATTTAATGATTTTACCCATGTTAGAATTGATTTTGTGAAAAGCATGCAAGACTTGCATAAGCAAGTAAAGATCAAAATTGAAGGCAAGGCCAAAGAAGTTGTTACTACAAAGAGCTTGGGAAAGAGAAAGTTGATCTGTGTGGCTTCATTTGGACAAGGAGAGACTAAGGAATATAAACTTTTACAAGCTTCAATCCAAGAGGATTGGTCCATTTCAGATTAGGGAAAAAGCTATTGATAATGCTTATGAACTTGATATTCCTAATCATTTTCTAGTTTCTTATGTATTCAATGTTTTAGATTTGATCCATTATCATGGCAAGGTATTTACCTCTAACTTGGAGAATAGTATAGAGATCCTCAAAGATGCACTTAAGATCCAATGACATCTAAGTCACCGAGAAAACATGTTGTGTTGCAAGAAAGGAAAGATAGTAGCATAATAAACCAAAATTTGCATGAATATTTGATAAAATGGAATGATGTGTGATCTAAAGATGAAATTTGGATTCATGAGAAAGATTTGGCATTATGGGAGCTTAATACTATCCTAAGTGATAATGAGAATATCACCTAGCCTATGCACCATCCTCAAACTATGGTTTTGTGTATGTTGTTTATTTCTTAGGTGTGTCTATGTTTTTTTATTATCTTCATGTCCAAGAAGTAAGAGAATAAAAATTGGAAGTGCATTCTTCTTGTGGGATTTTGGGAAAAAGTTTGGTGTTTTGATAGTGCTCATTGTCAAGACATCTGTAGGCTAACCAAGATGTCTTTAAGCAAGCGAAGAAATATTAAGTAGGAGAAAGATGTCTCCTAAGAATTACAAAAACATGGGGTAGATATCTCAAATTGAGGCAAGATATCTCCTCTAAGACATATCCCCTATTCAAAATATTTCTTGTCTAAGATGTGTTTGTTTTGGGGAAGATATCTCATGCTTTTCCAAGATGTCTCGTATGGATTCCAACAACCTTCAATTTGAATTTCAAATAGGAGGAAAGATGAAGGGATAGTTGGAAGAGGCTATAAAATGGAATTCAATCCTTTTATTTGAAGGGAAATAAGAAAAAGTTGTGTGAATGTCTTGATAGAGAGTTGAGCTCTAATTGAGTTTCCATTGAATCTATAGACTATAAGGCTTTTAGGCATTATGAGTTGTGTATTTTGTAAGAGTTTTGAGTGTTATTCTTTGGATCCGTTGTCTATTCTTGAGCAAGTTGATTTTATCTTTGTAATTCTATCATTATTTTGCAAGAATAAAGAACTATTTTTTGTTTCTTATTTAATTCCTCTTGCAAGTTGAAGACTTGAATTTTAATTTGGGATCTCAAAGCATTGGAATCCTCATCAACATAGTTGATTTTAAGCTAATTTTTAATAAATTTCATTTTAAACGAAGTTATAGAGTTAGAACATATATCCACAATATTTAAAAGCTATAGTTTATAATGTAGAGCTCAACTAGAGGATTCCTAATATAATTTATTCCTTATAATTTACTAAAAGCTATGTTGACCCATAAGCACTTGAATTTTTTATGAGTTGTGTCTATACAATATTTTTAAAAGTTATTTTAGGGGGTTTTTAAACCAAAGGTAGATTAATAAATAATAGAAAAAATCAAAAAATATGACATGGAGTTATTTTTCTTCATGTAAGATTCACAATTTTAATGGTAGTTAGTTTTGAAGGTTAGGCTAGATAGCTCCCTAGGTTTGTTTCACCATATTTATCAGCTTTGAAGATAAAGAGATAAATGTGGAAAAGTCCTATAAGATATGATTACAATTGTAGAAAAGTTTTTTTGGATGAAATTTGAATTCTGGAAATTCAACGATGTGGGATACCTAAAAGGGTTGACAAATAGATATGTGGATCAATGTGATTTATTATTTTTTTCAAAAAGGATCTATTTAGCAATGAAGACCAAAAATGCTCATCAATCTAATGATAATACCATGTATGTTAGAAAGATTCAAGCAAAGAAGTGAATAAGAAAAAGGATGAAGTAGATTAAAAGATAGAAGAAGCTTATCAATGAAACTTCCAACTATGTTATGAGGAAAGCCCACCATGGATGTATGTCATTGGCTAGATATGAAAGATCACTCATTGGATAGGTATTTATTCAATGAGCATCTTATAGTAATGAAAAAGAATTATTTCTCTTGAATGCTAAACAATCCTAAGGAGGCATTTTTAGATAGATATTTCTTCTCGATAATGCTAAAATTTTAATTTTTTAGACAGAAAAAAAGCTAAGATTCAAGAAATTAAAATAAGAAAAGAGTAACAATAGAAGCTACTTGAATAGTAAAGAAAACTAACTAATTAGCAAAAATAGCAAGAATAATAGCAAAGTATGAGCTTAAACCTTGAATCTTCATTCTTATCTCTAACTAATTTGGAGATTTTAGAAGGATACCTTGTGAAAGGAGTTTTATGATCATTTCGAGAAAAGGGAAAAGAAGGAAGAATAATTTTAAACTAGAAGCATTAAACATAGTTGAAGATAGGCTTAGGAATTATTTTTTTAACAAAGAATAGGATGTATTAATAGATGGTCACAATCTTATGTGATGTCACATCAGGATATGTCCAAGGAAATAGTTGTTTTAATTAAAGACATGGGACATGTAGCTAATGATAGAATTATTAGAATAAAGCAATTCTTAGAGAAGAATTAGAAATAGATTAGCAAGCTGAAAAATGAGTTCAAAGATTGTAAGAAGATTAATGAGCAAATCACGTTAGATATAACAATAAAAGAATTTTTACTTGAAAATTAAAA
The DNA here is from genome assembly GCA_015680685.1 of Gnetum montanum. Taxonomy (NCBI): domain Eukaryota; kingdom Viridiplantae; phylum Streptophyta; class Gnetopsida; order Gnetales; family Gnetaceae; genus Gnetum; species Gnetum montanum. The sequence continues at coordinate 953,990 of MNCI01004849.1, forward strand.
GCAATTTTATTAGAATTTAGAAGAATAAATAACATCCATGAGCTTAGTATTAGAAGAAGCCAAAAAGAATATAGCCCTCAGCTAATTTTTTATGGAACAAAGAAGTTTTCAAGAGCTAATTTTGTAATTTAAATTTCAAAAAGAGAGGTTTAAGGATGTAATTGCAGAAATAGAAGAAATCAAGCAAAAGAAAACTTTTTATGAGTAGGTAGAACAACTACATTACAATATAGTCATAACTATTACTAGAATAATAGAAAACTTGTTGCAATTTTAGAGAGACTGACTAAACAACATAATGATGACAATAGGTAAAGCAATGATTGAAATTAATTAGTAGAAGATAGAATTTGAGAAAGCTTGTATAATAATAGGAGCTACATTAAAAGAATTAGTTAGCTCACTATCTAAGCTAGGTGCAAATGAATTAAGTGCTAAATAAGTTATCTAGAAGGTCGACCTATTAGAGCTAGAGAAACTAAATTTAATGAACAAAGAAATTAATAGTTCCCATAAGATTTTTTAGTAACTACCCATTGAAGGATAATTGATTTAGAAAATAACAATAACTTTTAAAGAATTTCAAAAACCTTCTAACAACTAATCATCATATGAGAAAGCTATCTAGATGTTAAGGTGATACTTTACATTATTTATTTTTGATAATTGCTATATCTATCAAATCCAGCCTATATAAAAATCTTAAGGTAAATTTTTGTAAAAATAGGAGGAAGAAACAAAATAAGAATCTTGATGGAAGTTGTAATTGATATTTCTTTATTTTGACTTTATAAATAGGTTCCATTTTTTTCTTTTAGCTTATGTTTTTGCATTGATTTTCTAATCTTTCATAGCTTGGTTGATTTCTTTGCCAGGTCATCACACCTTTTAGGCTACTAGCTAGAACCTTTGGGATGATATAGTTTTTTTGTATATAGAGGTTTAACTCATTGTTTACTCTACTTATTAAATGCTATACCATTAATAAGTGTTAATTTTAAATAGAAATAGTATGAAAAGGTATTATTTTAGGCTTTAATTTTAAGGTAACAATTATAAATTATTTCCTTGAAGTCTTTACTTTCTATAATGTTCTTATTATAATTTATTAATTAGGGAAGCTTGTTTATAGATCGATAAAATTTTTTAAATAGCAATTTTTCATAAAATTGTTGTAATTATTATTATAATGATTATCAGATTTAAAGCTTAGTGATTTAGAAAGCTATGAAAAGTGAGAATCCAATGCATAAAAGATGGTTAGAAAAGAAAGCCTACTTAATTATTTGTATAAGACAAATTGATATTTTTTATTAAACTTAGATTCCATAGATGAAACTGAAAATTCAATAATTAATCAAATATTCCAACTATACCAATTTGGAGGTATCTATGCCTTGATGAAACTAAGAATCAAAAACCACTAAAGTGAATAAATCCTTAATTGGTTACAATCATTTTTTGTGGCAATAGTTTTATGTATTTAAACTATGGATATTATGTATTGTTTTGGTACTGCTGGATAATTTTGATTATATTTCAGATTTTTAGATTTATATTTTTTCTATATTATTTTAATTTAGCTTCAATTTTCATTTACTTATGTAGTTACATTAATATATCATATGCTTATTTTCCTTTAGGTCATGGCTTCATCGTATTTCCATTTTTTCTTCATGATTGTTGATTTTCTTATAATAACCAATTATTTATTAGGAATTGAAAATCCAATGTAATACTCTCCAACATAAGGTTAGGAAAGAGGCTATTACAAGCTGATATTAGAGTGTAGGTTTGATGATTTGATTATTTTATGTTGTTGTGTCTAGTGATGGAAGATGCTAGAGGTGGATATGGCCATGGTAGAAGGATGGATGTTGGGCTCAATAATATATCTTCCATACTTAATTCCATTCTTGATTGAACAAAGGAGCCCATAACAAATTTCTAAGCTAAGCATGCTACTCTTGCTTCTACTCCTATTTCAAATGAGGAGATCAATCAAGCTAATATCAATCTTTATCTATTCTAATTTCTCTATTAACATATTAATAAGAACTTGAACTCAATATTGATGCTTGTTGCTTCAAGGAGCATGAGCTTATTGAACAATTCTATAAGGTAGAACCACCTATCTTTTATGATAAGGAGGATCCTACTACTACCATGGAGTGGGAGAAGGTTGTGAAGATCTTCAAGATAATGGATTTTACTTTCACATAGAAAACTTAATTACCAACCTACCAATTCAAATGTTCTACTAGTCATTGATGGATTGCTTAGGTGAAGACATGTCATTGGAAGGATTTTGATGCTAATTAGAATCATTTATTCCTTACTTTCATTGATAATTATATTCCTTCAAAGTAAGTGAAGGCTAAGGTTGATGAGTTCTATTAGTTCTACCAAGGAAACTAGACCATGAAAAAGTACAAGAGTAAGTTTTTAATGCTACGTAATATGTGATCTAAATACATTCAATTGAGAGAGTTCGAATGAACCATTTCATCCTTGATCTTTATGCATCCATTAAGGACTTCCTACTTCATCTTTATCTCTAGATGTATAAGGATGTATATGTTTATGTGATAGACTTGAATCATGGATAGTTGGTGGAAGTAGTGCATCATAGTCATTTTTAAAAGAGGGGTTAAATCTCTTCCGAGAAGTTTATTGAGTCCAAGTAGACCTAGGGTTCTAGAACTAGTGAATAGTATTAGTAGTAGTCTTTAGGTATTAGGAGCATCCATGAATCCATTAGTTATCATACTTGTAGGAAGGATGAACATAATTATAAAAGTTATCTCAATTGTTGCAATTTTAGTTAGTTAGATTACAAGAGTTTCAATTGTCTAAAGCATTAAGTGATGGATATTCTTAGTAAGGTGGTTAACTTGTAGTTGATGAGGATAGACCTAGGATATATGCATATGTGTATTCCTTAACTAACTAGCTATTTGATGCTTACACCAAGACCATGATGAAATCTGGGGGTATAATTTCAAACATTTTAGTTTTTCATTCTTTTTTATCTTGATGCTAGTCATTTCTCTATTGATCCATAGATAGTTAGGCATTTTGGTTCAAAAAATTTAACCTCTTGTCTAATGAATTCCCATTAGTATAAATAGTAGAAGTGTTCTTACTATGAATCAAGTGTCCAAATCTATACTCTTGGTAATTTATAATGTCTTCTAGATTAGTGATATTCATGTCATGAATCTAAGGAACTATGGCATCATCATGGATGTGGATTTTGTATCTCACTATAAGAATAGCTTGGATTACTATTGTAAGATACTTTCCTTCGTGGTAATTGATGTTGTTGAGATGACTATGCATACAAGGCATTACAATGTTAAGTTGAGTATTATCTCTTAAGATCTTTTTACTATTTATTATAGAAGGATCATTCCTATTTTGTAATTTCAATTAGTGAATCTTCTTTCTCACTAGGAATAAATTAGATTCCTATTGTTTTTAAGTTTTCTAATGTGTTTCATTTAGAATTACTTACTTTGTCTCCAAGGCATGATGATGAGTTTGAAATTTCTCTCAAATATAGTGTTGAATCTATCATTAGGGTTTCACATAAGAAGTTATGTATTGAGTTTATTAAAATAAAGATTTAAGTTTAGGAGCTATTAGATAAGGATATGATTCATCCAAGTATGTCTTCTTGTAATAATTCTATTATCTTTGTTAAGAAGAAAAATAATATCATGAGATTATGCATCAACTATTAATAGCTAAATTAGGTGATTGTGAAAAATAAGTATTCTTTCTCTTAACTAGATGATTTTTTCAATTAATTAAGAAAATATTGGATATTCTTGATGATAGATTTAAAGTTGAAATACCAACATGTTTACATTAGAGAGGAGGATATCCTTAAGAAAATATTGAAGACATGATTTGAACATTATAAGTACTTAGCCTTTCCTTTTGGGTTTACTAATGATATAGTTGTGTTCATACATCTCATGAATAGTATCATGAAGATATACTTGGACCATTTTTTATTGTGTTCATTAATAACATTTTGGTATCCTTTTCATTGGAGAATCTTTATGAGTAGCACTTAATAACAATTTTGTAGATGCTTATGGACCATCATTTGGTCTCTTAACCTTCAAAGTATTTATTTAACACTATAAGATTAAGTTCTTAGAATAGATCATTTTAGATAATGGTATAATAATGAATCCCACTAAAATATCATCTATTAAGAATTGGCCTATTCCTAAAAGTGTGAAGAATATTCATGGTTTTCTAGATTGACAATATATTATAAAAGGTTTGTTAATACCTTCTTCTACATTACATCACCTCTTACGAAGTTATTATAGAATGATGTTGAATTCTTAGGGAGCCTACATTATTAGACTACTTTTGAAAAATTCAAGAGTAAATCTATTTTGAATCCTATTTTAATTTCACCTACTCCAAGTAAACCATTTGATATTTACACTAATGCATCAAGCAAATGTTATGGGTGTGTTCTTATGGAAGAGGAAAAAGTGCTAGTGTATGCTTTGAGATAGCTAAAGGCTCATGAGATATGCTATCTCACTCATGATCTTAAGTTAGGAATGATGATATTTACCTTAAATTTTTTGTATCACTATTTTTTCAGTAAGAGGTTGATGATTTGAACTGATCACAAAGGCCTATAGTACCTAAAGAATCAATCATAATTGAACCTCTGTCAAAGAAGATGGACTAAATTGTTGGTTAATTTTAACTTTAAATCCAATATTAGATAGGAAAAAGCAACATTATCATAAATTCGTTAATTCATATTGGTGATAAGCTTTTTAAATTGATGATTTAGTCAAATGTTTAAGATGATATTTGAGTAGAGTAACAACATGTTCCTTGGTATGTGTAGCTTAGATAGTTTGGAAATTTTTCAATAGTAGTGGATGCACTTGAATAACTGTATGTACAAGATTAGATGTGTGTGCCTAATTTCTTAAGGTAATATCTATTATAGGAGGCTTTTCTTAGTAGGTTTTAGATACATCCAGTAGTAATAAGATGTATTAGATGTTAAAAAGGTTGTACTCATAGTTATAAATGAAGATGTATATTAGAGAATTCATCAAAGATTCTTAATCTACCAAAAAGTTAAGCTTGAGAATGAATGATGAAGTGGCTAATTGTATCCTTAAAAGCTTGAGCATGAATGATCAAGTGGCTACTTGTATCCTTAAAATATTTTAGAGTGAAAGTGGAAGATGATTGGCGTGGATTTTATTATTGTTTTACCTTACATTAGGGGTGGAAAATATATCATTCTTATTATTGGTAGCTTCTTAACCAAGTTAAATTATTTTCTTGGTAAGAGGAATATAACCAACATAAAAGATGTTACATAGTATTCATCTATGATATTTTTTAATTGTGTGATATTCCTATCAAAATTATCTCCAATATGATGATAAATTTAGTTCTTGATTTTAGCAAGCATTCATGGAATACTTGAGTACTAGGCTAAATTTAAGTTTTTTATATCATTCACAAATGAATGGGTAGGTTGAAAGAGTTAACCAACTTTTGGAGGACATGCTTCAATCTTGCACCTTAAAAGATTTGGATATTTTCAATTGTTTGTTGTCATTGGTAGAGGTTGCCTATAATAATTGCTACGAAGTGAATCTAAAGATAGAATCATACAAGGTCTTGTATGGTAGACTTTAATAATTTTTTTGTGTTGGGACATAATCAAGGATAAGTAATGAATTAGTTGAAATATACTTCTAGAAATGACAAATCATATCAAGGATATTTTTAAGTACCTTAAAGTAACTTAGGATCATTGGGCTAGCTATGCAAATCATAGGAAGAGACCTCTCAAGTTTATAGTTAGTGATAAGGAATTCATTCATATCAATATGCTAAAAGGATTAATGCATTTTAGTTAGAAATTTAAGTTTTCATGTTTTTGCATTAGACCATTCGATGTTCGTTAGTACATAGGAGAGGTAACATATTACATGAGTTTGTCTTCATAGATTTCAAGCATCATGATATTTTTTAGATATCCATGCTTTAGAAGTATGCTTTGAATGATAGCCATGTTATCAATTGGACTAAGGTATAGCTTTAGGTTGATACTTCATATGTGAATCATTGTGTTAGGATCATAGACTAGATGAAGCAACAGTTACACATTAAGGTAGTTCCCATGAATAAGCTTTTGTGAAGCCATCATGGTTTTCAAGCACCAACATGTAAACTCTAATATATGATCTTATGATGAAATCAATTGCATGTTATGTTATGGTTTTTTATGCTTCTTAGTTAACCTATTTTCCAACTTCATATTTTACATTTTTGTATGGATTATTATTATCCATTATTTATGTATCTTTAGCTTATATTCACTAACCTAGTAGATGAATTTGGTAGATTCTCATGGAGGCTGTAGTATGATCATGGCATGAGCATGTGATGGCATGGTTGATTTTTATGTGAGCATATTATTTTATTTTAATAATTAATTGATAAATATAGTTTTTTTCCTTTTTCACATCCTTTTGATATGTTTTTGACTTTGTAAAAGGTTACATACATTCCATCATATTTTTATGATATACTTCTTTTACTATGTTTTCAATTTTAGAAATTTTGTTAGTTTTTCTACAATGGAGTTTTTGAAAGGATTTGCATAAAATCTCCATTCTATTCAACTAGGTACTTTTCATCCTCCTGGACATGGAAGTGTTGAGGTTGAAGGCTTATGATGATGCATGGATCTTTACTAGTTCATGTGTGTAGATTGAAGAGAGAGCATAGCTAAGTTCATGTATTGCTTATAGATTTACACTTCAATCTTCCAAGTAAGAGATCTTAATAATCTTTTGTATCTATTTTGGTTCATAGGTTTGTATATATTTAGCATGGAATGATTTTTTAAAATTTCTTTAACTATGCATGGATTATGTTTGTAACTGAGTCTTGCTTTGCTCACTTATTGTTACCTAATTTTTTGTGCATAAATTTGTGTTTCTTTTCTATTGTAATTTTTTGTTTTCTCTTATTAATTTTAGGGAAAATAGCATGGTAAGAATGATCATATTACTATTTTAGGATATGGGTATTGCTCATTCGATCCAGGCTTTGATATTAATACATTCATATTAGTGTGGTTTCTGTTGGGTTTTGTTCATTTTGATAGATTCTAAGTCTTCATCATTTTTTATCTTCCATTGAATTTTCTTAGGATTTGAATTGCTTATGCTATCATTATTTTATTGATCATGATTTCCCTAGTTTGATGACTTAGTTATGATTTATAGATCATTTTCTTAGTTCTCTAAATGTCTATTGTTAATTATTGATCATTTTCTAGTTTTTATGTTATTTTCAATCTTTTATAATTTTCATGCTAAAAAAATCAACTATAAGTCGTGGTGAGACTACCAGCATTGACCACGAGTTTTAATATGATTTTGATCTACTCTAGCTATTATTTGTATTTTTAATTTCTATTTCCTAAAAACCTATAATATTATAATTTGATTCAGGTTATGGTCTACCACAAATCATGGTGAGGTCATCATTAATCTTTCCTTATTATCTTTGATTACTTGAGAAATTTCTTCTAAAATCCAGCTAGCCATAAGTCATGGTGATATCATGGTTAAGTATTCTTTGTTGTTTTTTGCAATTTTAAATAATTTTGTAAGATTTCTCAATCAACCATGAAATTTTATGAGATCATGGTCTACCTACCACAAGTCATGATGAAGTTTTGATCAAGTCATGGTTAAGTATTTTCCTCAGGGTTTTTATAAGTGGTTTTTCTATCAATACCATGAGTCATGGTCTAATATTGATCACGTTATGGTTAGTCATCAAGGATGATGGTGAGATCATGGTTAGGTCATGATATCTCAATTTTATCATTCTTGGTTTATAATCTCAAATTAACATGTTTCAATAATTTTCAATATTATATAACATAGTTGGTTAAACTTGGAAAATGTTGCTTTTGATTTTAAAGCTGATTGTAAGTTCATTTAAATCATTTGGTTCATCATCAAAATTTGGTTTCTCTTATTTGGTTGCTTCTATGAATATTGTTTATCAAGAACTAGCATTAAGTTATGTGGCTAGTTGAAGATGAGTTCTCTAAAGATGTTTTCTATTTGATCACTACTGGGATGCAACAGTGTGGTTCTTATTTTAGATCTCATCATACATAAAAGAATGATCCATGGCTCATTGGCCCTTTTTTTTTAGTGCTTCTAGAATATTAGAGGTAAATCTTTAATGATACATATACTACTAATTAGTAAATCTATGCATACATTAGTTTGGTATTTGATTTGGCATTTGGTTTGAAAATTTGAATAGATACAAAATATAACAATTTACACATTTGCAAATGAATATAGTACATACTAGTCTTCTTATTTTTAGGTTAATAGATTCAACAAAAAATTTGATTTTAACAAATTTCATTTAATCTTTAGATAGGTGTATGATGTATGTTCTTTGATGTTTGGATTATTTGTACATATTAACTTGGATTGCAAGCATCATGCCTTAACTTGTAACATGAAACTTATTGTTGATTTAGATTGAGAAGATGCTAAGATTTCTTACTCACTATTTACTCTCAATTCAAATAGAAGAGATACTAAGGTTTTTTTTACTTAGTGTATATTGATCTTCTCTTTTATTTGTAGGTCATCAAGTCTAGATGGAGTAAGGAGTTTCTTTGGTATTTGCTTCTAAATTTGGATTCCTAATCCCACTTTCCCTCTATGTGGTGGACAAGATGACTTTGTCCATGTGTTTTGGCAATGTCCCTTTGCTCAACATGTGTGGTAGTGGACTTCTAAAGCTTTTCCATCCTACAAGCTATCTCAAGAGGATGCCATATTCGGATTCTTGAACATTACTTCTACTAATCTTAATTTTCTGTGGAAAGTTATTAGGCCTACTATTTTATATTATATTTGGAAGCGAAGATGCAATGTTCTATTTCAAAAGACAGAGTATTCTAACAAATGTTTGCTTACCAGGTTGGAGAAGTTGCAGATCTTTCGCCTCACCTATTTTCAACTCACATCTCAAGCATCCAAGTTCAATCTGGACAGTCATCAATTGGTTCATCTCCTGCAGCTATGGGAAAGACCTATGTGTTTTAGTTACACTTAGCATCAATAATCTCTGCAAGGAAGTTTTCCCTTTTATTATGTGGATTCACCATTGGCATTCCCTCTATCCTTAATTGAGAGCTCTTTGCCTCATCTAATTCTATGTCATTCTATTTTGTAAAAAGCCAGTCTGTGCGAACATTTGGTTGTGCCCCAACTTGGGGTACCTCCTCTAATACTCGTTTATTTCTAAGGTGTTTCCCGAGTGTCATTCACGATGCTCTCATTTTCCCCTTCCCTTAACCCTATGACTTATTCAAGTTTTTGTAATTGATGCACCTTTAATTTCAATAAAACTTCTTTTCAGGGTCCGACACCCCCCCCCCCCTAAATTTGGATTACATGCATATTTCTTGGAATATTTATGATATTTTATAAAGTCTTATTATACTATTTCCCTTTCATGTTTCATGTATTTGAATTTTAAATGTTATATATTACTAAGCATATTTTGGTATTTTGGATATTTATTATTATATTTCAAATTCTAAGATTTATATTTCCTCTATCTCTTTTTAGTTTACCTTTAGGATTCAATATATTATACACTAATCTTCTATGATTATTATTTCTTCTTTTCCTTTGGATCATGGATTCATCAAATTTCCCTTTTTTCTTTCTCATCAATACATTATTTTTAAAAGATTTTTTTGTTTTCTTATCATAACCAATAAATGATTAGGACTTCTATATCCAACATAATGCTCTTCAAGCTAAGGTTATGGAGAAGGGGATTATAGAATTATAATAACTTGAAAATCCACATTAAGACATTTACATTTGCTTGGGCCTCATCATAACATTACATCAAAAAGCAATGGAAAATCCATATTCAAGGCCAAATTACAAATTCATTAAGGGACATAACAAGAAATGAAATACATAAAAAGATGATCATCATTCAATGTTAATTCTCTTCCTACCTCTTCTTTTATATCTCCAATGGACTAAATTTGCATGAAATACATGCACGAAGTGTTAGAACATCTTCATAGTAGAGGAAATCCACCATGAAACTTCATGGAATAAGACTAGAAGATGGAGATGATGTTGCAAAACATACTATTAGAACCAATATCAATTATCAATTAATCAAATTATTAATTATTAATTAATAGTTTTCATTAATGTATTAATCTAATATTAACTCATGATTTTCATTTACTAATGTTACTTCTATGAGTTTCTAGCATTAGACATTAAATAACTATATCATTGATACTAACTTATATAGTCATCAAGGATTGTTTTTTATAATATTGTACCTATCTAGGCTAATCCTCATGCAGGAAAAAATGACCAGTTATTGACTTAGAATCTTCATGTATGCCATTACCAACTTTTGAGTTATGTTTTGATTAGTGTCTATCCTATAGCTACCCTATGCCCTAGTCTAGACTATTACCTAGGTTTGATATTAACTACATATTACTAAGGCTAATGGTCCTACTTTGAAGTCCATTATACCATAACTTCCTTAACAATATTAGGACTCTATCATTGTCTCCTTGCCTTTTGGCATGTCAAACAAGTCCATACATGACTAAAATATCCACTAGACCCCATTGATTGCAGATGTTGTTTCAACTAGGTATTATCACCATTGCATCTTGCTAGCAAATGTGTGAAAAATATGTTACACCCTCTAGTTTCATTATGACTTGGAACCTAAAACTCTAATTGATTAACATCATCAATACCACTAGAAGGAGATGACAAAGGAGAAAAAAGCAAATGAAACATGGTATATACAATATAAAAAATAATCAATTTTAGAAGAAAGATAAAAATAATATTAGATATATTGAGAATAATATTGAAAAGGTAGCTCTAATAAGGGTTGAGATGTAAATAAAATGGTAGAATAAGGAACATTTTCTCTACCTTGAAGATTAGTTAAGAAGAAGGCTTCATTAAAGAAGTTCAAATGTAAAAATAAATATGAGATTCACCATGCATAACCATGAGAAAGAGAGCATGAGAGAATGAGATGCATAACTAATGTAAAGAGGGCTAGCATTGTAAAGTATGTATAGATATATAAGATAAGGTTCAAGAAATTTTAAGAATAAAAATTAAATAATTTAATTTCTAACATAAGGTCGCATGTTTTCATAAGAAGATACTAATGGTCAATTAAAGGGTTTTAGTTGTCAAGAAACATTTAAAATAATCCATATTACCTAATAAGGGATTCCCAATATCCATGATAAAATAAAATGCAATTGAAATAATCTCTCCATTTACCATGTCTCATAACCATATTCTTACCTTATACTAAAACCTTAAAATAAAATAAATTATAAAAAATAGAAATATAAACATAAATAACATACCAACAATGGAATACCACTATCCTTATAGTCTATTCATCTAAGAGTAATAAAAGTTTGTAAGATATTAAAAAATAATCCAAAAAGTAAAAGAATAAAAAATAAAAGAATAAAGGATCAATAAAATACCAACATATTATTACATAAAATGGGATTAAGGGTTCAAACCTTAAGATGAATAATGAATATCATTTAATCTAATAGATCTCAAGTTCTATTATTAATAATCATAAAAGAAGGAGTATAAGCATATACTAAAATACATTATAAAATATGTTATAATTAAAATAAAATATTATTTTTAAAATGAAGCATATAAAATAATAGCTAATAATGCACATGTTATAGATTCTAAATAATAGGATGTTACTACCTAGAGCAATCTCCATCTTGGGTAGGCTCACATTTGTAGTAGGTTAGATAGGTTCTATTTCTCCACCCTTTCCTTCTAGCAAGCCTTCTCCACTACTACAGTTCATCACCATGCCAACTTATCAGACCATCTTCCTATCTCCATCTCCATTAAGATTCATGGTAGCCCTCATCGAAGAAAATTCCATCTTTGTTGACTACACAATAATTTTTTTTCTTCTCCTGCAGCCCAACTTCTTCTATCCAACCTTTGGAATGTCGAACCTAGGCCCCTAACTCAGGTGAGTTGGATTAATTAGTGGCACCAGGCTTCATGTTGAGTGCGAAACTTTGCTTGTTCATATGGTAAGGCAGTGGCTACTTGGGCTAGACAAGAATACAACAAAATTCACCTCACTATTGAACATCTCACTAATAGACTAGCTCAAGACCCCTTCAATACTCTAGTTCATGAGGAGCTAGCTAGAGCAAGATTAGCCTTTCAACATTGGGATGTGTACCGAGCACAAAGTGCCCTAACTAAAAGTTGGCTCACTTGGTTAAATATTCAATATGAACACTGTAAAGAATTTTTCAAGTATCTCAATTCTTCTTCCCCTTTGCACTCTATAGATAAAATCTCTAGCAATGGTACCACAATTACTGACCACAAAAGTATCCTCTCTTTTCTCAAGAATCACTATGAAATCCTTTTTGCAGCAACCCCAATGGACATCTCTTTGTTCAAGGCTACCACCCCTAATTATCCTCACCTTATCAACTCCACTATGCTACAAAGTCTTGATGCTGATATCACTCTGGTGGAGCTACAGGTGGCCTATTCTAAGTTAAGTCAGGGTAAGGCTTCTGGTTATGATGGTTTCACCATCGAATTTTTTCAAAATCATTGGTATTTTGTGGGAAATGATCTTTTGCAGGTCATTAATGAGGCTATCTTAACTGGTTCCCTCGGGCCCAATCTAAATCAAGGGGTAATTTGTCTCCTCCCCAAGTCTAGGGATCTTGTTAATATCTCCAATTGGTGTCCCATAACTCTCCTCAATGTAGTGTATAAAATTTGGGCTAAGTGCCTTTCCTTACGATTGAAAACAATTCTTGGCCAACTCATATCTCCCCAAAAAATAGGATTTGTTCCTAGTAGATATATTTTAGACAATGTGGTTGCAGCATGGGAAGGTCTCAAGTGGGCCAAGGATGATGGACAAGATATTCTCCTAGTGAAACTTGATTATGCTAAGGCTTATGACAACATAAAATGGGATTTTATCTTGCATACCATGACCAAACTTGGTTTTGGATCTAAGTTCCTGCATATGGTGAAATTCTTATTCTCAGATGCTATCGCAAGAATAGCCACTACCTTTGACATTACCTCTCCCTTTCCAATACATAGGTCAGTGCGACAAGGATGTCCCCTTGCCCCCTATCTCTTTATCATCGTTGTAGACTTTCTTTGTCATCAGATTAACGTGGACATTCAAACAAAAGTTCTCACTGGGGTTTTCCTATCTTCCTCTCAACAACAAATTCTCAATATGCACTTCTCCAATGACTCTTTCTTTCTAGATCAAAACACATCCACCAATTTGCATCGCCTCTTATCAAGGGTGGAGCAATATTGTACACTCTCAGGTTCCACTATAAATTGGAATAAATCCTCTGTTTATAGCTTTTCGGGCAATTACAACCATGTGACTGGCTATAACTAGAAGCGGCTCCAGGATTAAGACATCGTTAAGATTTTGGGAATCCCTTTTCATTTTAGAGGTTCAACCTCTATTCTCCAGGAGCAAGTTATTTTTTGGATTTAAAAGAAACTTGATAAATGGAAGACTAAACCCCTCACACTTGTAGGTAAATACCTTGTTTGTAAGTCCATATGTGCATCCACCCATGTGTATTACTCTTCATGCTGGGCCCCCTCCCAAGCTGCCTACCAGAAGCTTGAACGGTTATTTCACGACTTTATGTGGTCCTCCAAGGACTCTCAGAAGGGATTTCATCGAGTCACTTGGAATATTGTTACTCTCCCCAAGAATAAAGATGGCTTAGGTCTTTTGAATTCCTATAAGCAAGGAATTACCTTGTTTGCTAAGTGGTTGGTTCAACATTTAGATGCCTTAGACATCATTGGGACCCTCCTCCAATTAAGGCTTCATCAAGCATGTCCTAAAAATAAGCCCTTCTGGAAAGGCATCCATTTTTTCAATTGGATCTTTTCCCCCCTCACTATCATTCTTCGAGGTTCTCATGTTTTCAAAATCATCTGGAGGGCCTGGCAAATTCTACATAGTTACATTGACTGGACCAACATTAAGATCCACCCTACTATCCTCTCTAGATTGTGTCCATGGTGGTTACCTTTGTCGCCCGCTCCCCTTATCATCACAAAGGCTAAGGTGGCTACCTCGTGGTTTCGAAAAGGTGTCATCTCCTTGAATTCTCTTAGGCTGGATAGTCGTTGGATTTTGGGGGTCGAGTTTAGCAATTTGTTTGGGAGTCAGCTACAATGAACCATTGCCTAGTCCAGATCTACTCCTTTCTCCATGGTCATTCGCACATTGATGTTACAATGCAAAGGCCTTTTCAAGGCCTTCAATGGCTTAATGGGGTTAAAATCTTACCCTATCGGCCATATATCCCCTTTCATCTTATGCATGATCCATCCAAGGTCATTCAACACTGCAATAAGCATTGGCACAAACACGAGTCAGTTTCATTTTGGATCCCTCTCTTCCAAAATATTTGGAACCTTCCAAGCCTCCCCAAAATTAAGTAGTTCCTCTGGTGTCTCCTTCACCATGGTCTACCTATTGGTAAACAGTTAGAATATCTAGGAATTCCCAATCCCAATTGCCCTCTCTTTGGTGGACAAGATGACTTTAGAATTGTCCCTTTGCTCAACATGTGTGGAAGTGGGCTTCCATAGTTTTTCCTTCATACAAGCTATCTCAAGAGGATGTCATATTTGGCTTTTTAAACATTACTTATGCTAATCTCAAGTTTTTATGGAAATTTATTAGGCCTACTATTTTATATTATATTTGGAAGCGAAGATGCAATGTTATATTTCAAAGGATAGATTATTCTAATAAATGTTTGCTCACCAGGTTCGAGAAGATGCAGATCTTTCACCTCATTCATTTCCAACTTACATCTCAAGCATCCAAGTTTAATATGGATAGACATCAATTGGTTCATCTCTTGTAGCTGTGGGAAAGACTTGTGCATTCCAGTAACACTTAGCATCAGTAATCTCTACAAGGAAGCTTTCCATTTCTGTTGTGAGGAGTCACCATTGGAATTCTCTCTATCCTTAATTGAGAGTTTTTTTTCTCTAATTCTATGTCCTTCTATCTTGTAACAAGTCAGCATGGGTGGATGTTTGGTGGTGCCCCAATTCGGGTTTCCTCCCTTAATACTTATTTATTTATAAGGTTGGTCCTGAGTTTCATGCCTAGTGCTCTCAGCTTTCCCCTTCCCCTTAACCCTATGACTTGTTCAAGTTACTGTAACTGATACACTGTTAATATCAATAGAACTTCTTTTTGGGGTCCAACCCCCCCCCCCCCCCTAAATAATAATATGTTACATCTAAATTTGAAGCCCTAAATAAAGGCTTAGATTTAGGGTTATTTTATGTTGTGGAGTTATTATTATTATTAGTCTCCCTATTGCTATTCCCTAGATTTTTTATTAAAT
Organism: Gnetum montanum; assembly: GCA_015680685.1. Lineage (NCBI taxonomy): Eukaryota > Viridiplantae > Streptophyta > Gnetopsida > Gnetales > Gnetaceae > Gnetum > Gnetum montanum. The sequence goes on from MNCI01004849.1 coordinate 969,570, forward strand.
TTTTCTATAACATTCTTTTTATGGATGTAGATATTGGATCTTTTTCTCTACTTGTGAGTGGGTCTATAATTACTATTTCCTTATATCATGATTAATTATCTTCTAGGGTTTAATGGTTTTTATGGAAATTAATTGTAAATGAAATCTGTTAGTAATATTTTATCTAATACTAAACTAGCTATGTCTAAGAGAGAATTTCATTAGTATTTTTTTGGTAATTCTAAATTTATTTTAAAGAAGGAGATCTACAAGGCTAACATGGTTACACATGCATCCACACACACACTCTCTCTCATCATGTACTAAAATCTTATAGTTAAGGATGGGATCTATGATTACTTTCTTTCAAAGAAAACCATGATGTTATATTTTTTTCTTACCAAGATTAAGTTGTATTTCTTCTACATCATTTGCAAGAACATTATATCTAAGCATTGAATAGCTCAATCTTGTGGACATCCATGATTGATTAGCTTAATAATCATTAATGAGAACATTGATATTATATAGTATGCCAAGAAGAGAAGCATTTATGAAAGAACGACTAAAGCAACCACATCATAGAACCTAAGGGCTTAGCTTTCTAGGTCCAACTTATTGGGTAATCAACTTAGGTTCTCTACTCTAGTGACTAAAAAATTTGGTTGTTGGAAGGCTAAAGATTCCAGTGCAACAACTTTGACATCGAATCCTAGGACCTCTAAAAAATGGAATCCAAGGTGTCGTATATGGTTTAGCAATCACCAAGGGACTTGGAAAATGTTAATAGGAGTAGAAAAAATAAAAATGCAATGCGAAATTTTGAAAATAAATGTTTAGAATAAAAAAATAAATTAAACTTACACACAAAATAAAACTTTAAACTTTATTATAGAATAAAGGATGTTTAGAAATGTGTACAAGAATGCCTAAGGAGGTAAGGAAATTCACTTCGATGGGGGCTTGGAATCTATTGCTCCACAATCTAGATGATCCACTACTTCCAAAAATGTGAAACCTTATTAAGATCTCCAATGTTGGTGTTATAGGGGATGTACCAATGGCTATGGGGATTCCACACTAGGGATTCAAGAAGCTACATGTATGAAAAATTACAAGAGATCTTGAATGCAAAAAGAATGGTTGAAAATTGCATAGTGTGTAAAATCTCAAAAATTGTGGAACCCATACATGTGTTGGAGCTTAGGTTTTATACATTTTTCCCCATAAATATTGCTACAATTTTGCTTCAAATTAGGTTGCAAATTATTGATAAATTTTTGTCCATGTTGGGGGAATGGCCTCCACACTGGGGGTAGGTGAGTCATGTGCCCATGCATCCACATTGGAGGTACGTGAGTTATACCCCCATGCATCCTCATTAGGGGTAGGTGAGTCATGCTCCCATGCATCCATGCTAGGGGGGATAGCATCATTGCTAGGGGTAGGTGAGTCATGCCCTCATGCATCCATGCTAGGGGTAAGTAATTCATGCTTCCATGCATCCATGCTAGGGGTAGGTGAGTTATACCCACCTGCATCATTGCTGGGGGCAGGTAAGTCATACCCCCATGCATCCTCACTAGAGGGATGGCATCCATGCTAGAGGGATGAAGTGGCAACATTGGGAGGTAAGAGTTATACCCCCCACATTGGGCATGGATGTTGTTACACCCTTCCACACTAAGCATGGGTGCTACCACAACACACTAGGGGTAGGTGAGTTATACCCTCATGTAGGTGTCTTCAGCATAGAAAATGCTATGCCCCTTATAAAACCTATCAAATTTCCAATTTTAGCATCCCCAACAAGCATTTTAAAATCCCCATGCCAAAATATAGTCATTACATAGCTTTTTTCACTTGAAGGATGAGGCTTTAATGACTTATGAGGCAATTTTTAGCCCCAAAAGCATAAAATATGTAAAATTACATCTCTTGGATTGCAATCTTCACATTTAAAAAGACTTTCTAGCCTCAAGATGCATGAGGTGAAGGCCACAGTGCAAATAATGTTATAGCATGCATTTTTATGGTGTTTCATTGGCTCCTATTTGTTGGTGTCTGAAGGATTGACTTGAGAGGCACCAAAAAATAATACAAAACACCATTATAGGTCTATCACTAATGTTCCCTCTCCATGCTTGATTTATTCATGTTGAATCATGTCAAAGATTACTTCTGATGATGGGATAAGGCTATGATGAGGAAATGGTAATAGGGTTATAGGGAGTTAGTCATGAAGGTTGACAATGGGTTCCATAGTTGACATCATGGCTATGGCATTGATATGTTGGTCCATAAATTGGTTTTGACAATTCATGTTTTAAGATGCTGGTTACTTGGTGAATGTGTTTGAAGATCCAACATCTTGCTCCAAAGTTTCTTTAGCCTATAGGCTCTTCCCTTTTGCATGTTTGGAGCCATTAATTTTTTTATTTGGTATTCATTGATCATTTTGACTTCTTAGCAATTTTTTTCTCCATTATTTTTTTATTGTTGGGATGAAACCTGCATTGGGTTTCTTTGCCAAGGTCATTTTGATTTTGTTTTCTTGCTAAATAAGGTGTGTTACATCCAGTAGACTAAATGGTGGAGCATGACAAAGGAGATGTCAATGGCCATAATGCTTGAGTATTAGACATTGGTCATCATTATTTTTTAGGGGTGAGGAAGGTCATTATTAGGCTATAGGATTGGGCTTAATAAGATGGTAATAGGAGGGAAGTGGCATAAGCACTCTTGGCACAATGGGACAAACTCACCAAATCTTGCACATTGAGGTCATGTGATGACTTGTTTCCATAATGAGTTACACCTTTTTGATGACTCTAGGCTTCACCTTGTAAGCACACCTCCAATAGGACAAGAAAAAAAATAAAGAAAACATGTTGTTACAAAGCAATGCATAGGTCTACATGAGAAAACTAGCAGGCTAGGCCACAATAGGTCACAATCATTACAACATAAGGAAAACTATGTGATGTGAATTAGATTTAGAAAGTTTTATAGCTTATTCATTGTACCAAATAAGAAGAGAAAGAAAGATCATGTAGGCTTTCTTGTTGTAGATCATCAAAGTTGTCAACATTAGTCATTCGTTGCAACCTATCAACAATGATAAAAAACACTATAAGAAAACATGTAAACATTAGATATAACTCAGGCTCTATGATGGATTTGATGTTGCATAATAAGGGCTTGATGAGGTCATGACTAGGCTTAAGTCCTATTGAGGAACTTGGTTTTATGTGTTCTCTCTTCATCATATTGGTCTTAGATGGGAATTTCAACTAAGGAAACCTCCATGATGTTTCTAGTTCCAAGCTCAATGGTCATTGGGCTACATTAAGGTGTTATGGCTATCTAGTGCAATGGTTTCAAGGCTCAATGTTTGGGTACATAAGGTCAACTTGGTCAACATCATGAGACAAGTTTACTAAGGCTTTAAGGCTAGTCAAGTTTGCTTCATCATTCTTCTAGCTTAATTTGCATGGCAACATAAGCACATCAAGTGGAACTTGTGTAATATATTTGTTAATAATGTAAAATACTTTAATAAAGCAAAAGTGGATGAAAGAAAATTAAATTGATGTCTAAATTGGTCAAGACATGGTTAATGGAGGTCACTAAGGGTAGTATAAGATCAAACATGGTCAACTATGATTACACTTTTGCTAGTTTTAGGCCTTAGCGGGACATGTTGCCAGTTTAAAGCCATGGTAGGCCATTATATGGTAAAGGCAATGTGAAATTTGGTAAAATATAATAAAATAAAGATACATCAAGGTAAAAATAGGATAAAATTAGGTAAAACTAGAATAAAATATGGTAGGCTATGTGAAGTAAGGTAAAGATGATATTATATTTAATATATATATATTTTTAAAATAATAATAATATATATATATATAATCAAGTGACCACCCTAGGCTAGGTTGACCAGTGTGGCCCCTAGTGTTGGATAGAGTGGGCAAGCTCAGCTGCATCATGGTAGCACAATAGAGGATATAATTTTTTACAGTGGCCATAGTGTAGTGGTGGTGGAGCTTGATGGTGGTAGGAGAACACATGTTGTGTGCAATAGAGGGGGATGATGCATGGAATAAAAAAGGTGTTGTGTGATAGGTAGAGGTAGGGGAGGTAGAGTGAATGGAAGGTAGGACCTAAAGGACAATAGTGTAGGTGTAGGGGAAGCCAAAAATGTGGCATAGTCAACTTGGTGCATGGCATGGCTATTGTAGGACCTACACATGCAACAAGTAGTGGTCTAAACTTTTTCAACACCATGATTTGAATTTGCAATCTTGGACTCTTGTTGGGGATCTAGCTATTCACCTTCATCCTTGCCATAGCTATGAGACACAGACCATGACAAAAGCTATGAGTGAGGCTATACATTATGCTATTAACATGGTTGCAATGGTGGTGCTAATAGTGGTGATTTATCAACCTCATCCAATTCCACTACAAAGAGGTAGAAATCATGAGATGTGTTGTTAGGGATGATAGTGTTGGATGGTGTGGGTGGAAAGGGTAGGCGAAGTGACATGGTGTGTGCCTATGGGTGGGTAGGAGCCCTAAGATGTAGCATTCACCTATGTTGGGTCCACCTTGACTAGTGTGGATGAGAAGGGGTAGCATCAGATCATGGAATCCATGCTAGATCCAAACTAACTAGCATGGATGAGTGGTAATAATGATAATAGTAATGGTAGGGGCTATGTATTTGTGGGAAATGAAGAGTAGAGTATGATGTAGTTGCTCATATTAGGGACTAAGGTAGTTGTGGGCATTGTAGCGTAATGCAAGCCTTGGAGCTATTGAGCCCTTCATGAACCTACATGACCTATGTAGGGTAGCATGGCCTAAGGTAGGTCCATGTATATTGTAGGTGAAGGCTTGCAATCCTAGATTTGGGTGTGACTGGATGGTGTAGAGGTAGACAAGTGGTGACAAGTAGCAAAGGCATCGAGTGGGGATGACCTGCGAGGGGCATCATGGAACAAATCATTTGCAAGGCCTGCATGGCCCTCTATAGGGTCAACATGACCTATGAAAACATTGGCAGTCATGTCAAGGTGGTTTGTGGGAGTAGTGGGCCAAGGTAGGGTTAACATGATAAATGGCCAACTATGGTAGTAGGTGGTGGTGGAAATGGTTAGGGATATGGTGAAGCTATGCCCATGTGAAGAGTGCTAAGACTGTAGGAATTGCAAAGGTTAGTGACTACAAGGCCCAAGAGTTGATCCACTTGGATCCTCCACACTAGATCTACACTAGCTAGTGTGGATCCAACATGGATGAAGGGGGTAAGGTTATACTTCCCCTTGGCCACATTGGATAGTGTTGTTTTAGTATGGGTGAGAATGTAAGATTTTTTTTTATAGTTACATCATGAATGCTCCTCATGTCATAAGACAAATAACAATTCTACTAAGCCATCAAAAGATGGAGTAAATATTTTTATGTCATTGCTTCTAAGTCCACCTCAACTCTTGCTATAGATATTTCACAAGGTGGAATAGATAGAATGACAAATTACACTTCTAAGGTAATCTAGCATGGCAGATGAAGCATTTTAGTATTTTCTATTTAATTATTCAACTATCCTAAAAGAATGCCTTGATTAATTTAAATGTGTGATAGATTTATTATCTCAAGAAAATTTGGGTTGCTACATCTTGCAAGAATTTTGCACATGTTTTGGTCAATGTATCTAGAAGTAGTGATAGCTTAGACTAAAGGATTAGATCCCTAGTTACTATAGGATTTAGTGAGATCTAGATCATGGAGCTATTGGCTAATTGGACACAACTTCTCAGGTAGTCTCCTCTTTCGCTGTAGAAGAAAATAGGGTTTCTAGTGAATTTTGTTGACCTTGTACATTTGTTATCATTCTTCCTTTTTTGATCTAATAGGTAAGACAACATGGAAACCTTGGAAGAAAATGTCAACAAGGAAAACTAGCACTGTTGTAACCAAATTTATTGCATTTGGATAGATTGTCAACTACTTTCCTCCACCACATCACATGATACCACCATTTGTCCCTATGATGAGCCACAATTCAGTGCAGAATGGTCATGGGTAGCAGTGCAAGGGTATTAGGTATCATGCATGGCTTTGCACATGATCCTAGGGCAACCTTTGCAACTTTTAGGTCACATGATGTAATGTCTCAGCCTCCCTCATCCCCTTCCCTCCCTTTTTTGATACTTTTCATCATTTCCACAGAGAGAGAGAGAGAGAGAGAGAGAGAGAGAGAGAGCATAATAGTGCATAAAAGTGAGCTTAGGATTTTAGATGTAGAATAAAGGGCATAGAAGGCATGGTGCATAGTGCGTAGGTTAGATCTCCATGGACTTGTAAGGGTTGAGTGGCAAAAGAAAGGCATGGTCAACAAAGAGAACTATAAGGGAGGTAGGCAAGAGGAATGCCAAAAATAATGGCATGCAATAGGGTAGAGTGACTAGGAGGTGATATGACATAGTAGTGTGCTATGATGACAAGTAACATTGGTGGTTGCAGAAGGCAGAGGTCAAGTGGTAGGTGTTATGACACATGAAAGGATGAAGGATGTGAATGGTAGGAGAGAGATCACTCTAGAGGTTTTGTATCCCTTACCAAGCTAGCACCACCTACCCTACCATGGTAGGGTCATGATGTGTTGCTAGTTGATGTAGTTCAACCAAGCCAAAAGGTTCCCTTTTTTAATTTTATATTTTTAAGGAGAAGAAGTATTAATATGTAATTTTAAGTAAAATATGATTTTAGATATGGATGACATTTGGAGAGAAAAGAAATTGAGATTAAAATGTAGTAGTAAAGAAAGAAATGTTTGATTGATCGATCAATTGATTAGGATTTTGGTAATGAATTATTGATCAATGTATTAAGCTAAGGAGTGGCATTGATGAGGTTTTGTTGTAGCCTATGGGTAGTGTTAATCATAGATGTTATGATGTTGGAAGTTTTGAAGCTAGGGTTGTTGATGCATTGCACAACCTCATATTGGATGTCATGCAAATTAGTGTATATGGGCATAAATGGGGCTTCTATGGGGACATGCAACAAGGCCATCTTCATGCTAAGCTAAGCCTGAGGCATATGTTCACAACACACCTCCAATTTCTCCTCTTTGCTAGGTTTCCTTGTAGTTATAATTAGAATCAAATCATGTGCACCCATTTCTACATATTGTAATAATGTCTTCCCATTTATAGATGAAGACAACATTCACAATGATGTTGGTTGTCAATGCATCATCATGTTTAGTGCCATAAGCGTTACCACCACTGACATGATTGGCACTCCTATGCTAGCACTCCTCATTTCACTTCCTTTTCTCATGGCTTGATTTTCATTCCTACTGGAGTTGTTATGCTTTATTTCTTTGATTGCATCATTGTTGTTGTATTGTGGCTATTATAGCATTAGGAATTGCAAATTATTTTTGTTGATATGGGTTGCATAGTACAATTATGATTATGGGTGATTATGTATGTATATATTTTACATCACATAGTGTGATCGTGGCTACTTTTTTGGCTAAAATACTCATTTTTTATGTTTTATATTTTTTATACTTTAAGGTTCCTACATAAGGACTATGAGTTAAAATAATGAAACTATAAAATTTGGTAGTCAGATGAAAAATGTAATAATCTAAAAAGAGAAATGTGTTTTAAAGCCAAAAACTACGAATAATGTGATAAGGAAAATACAACCACATGTACACATAAGGGAGAGAAGAGTAAGGCCATAAATTCATTAGCTTTAGGCCCTAGAAGGCCATTGTCTTGCTAGTTTTAGGCCTAGTGAGCTATGGTCCATACTTTCCTAGCAAGTGTGGAATGCTCTCAAAAGAGAACATAAGGCTAGAGCCATCATTGAAACATGATATAATGTTGAAAATGTAAGCAAATGATTGGCAAAAGAATGGATGAGATGTTTATAATTAAATTATTTTTTGACCTTTGAGAGATCAAGGAGTCCTTTTGGCATGATCCTATGGTTACCATTTCTCTCATTTAGCATGACAAGTTGTAGGAATTTTTTTTGATTGTCTTGTATCATAGAGTTGGCATTACTTGCATTGTTTTTGCTTTCATTTTTGTTGGCCCTAGTCTAAGTGTTGGGAGTTTTCTCTTGAAACACCACCTCTAAACCTCAATCACTATGAACATAGTTAATTGAGGGAAACAATACATTGTTCCTATGAATCACAATTTTCCCACTTTCATATGACAAATGAATCTCCTGATGTAGAGGAGATGAAACTACCCAAAGCTTTACTAACCATGGCCTTCCTAGGATCAAGTTGAAACCATGTTTCTCTTTGACTACTAGGAAGTTGAAACCATGTGAAAAAATATTCATTGGCCACAAAATCCAAAGTGATGGAACCTCACACTACTACTCTTGAGATATTAAATGACTTGAGTGCTAAGGTAGTGGTTGCTTGAATATTCTTAGTTAAGCCTAACTTGGTAACAATGGAATATGGTATCAGATTCATGGCTACTCCATCATCTACATGAACATGGTGTACCTTGTACCTACCAATGCATATAGTGATAAGGAGAGGAGGCGATAGAACTTCTTCATTTCTAGAGTCAATCTACACCTCATTGTCATGAAATTTAAGCATTTCTTGATGCTCATTTCCCCTAGCTAAAGCTTGCTTAATGATAAAGTGGATTGATTCCTTACTAGGTATCATGTCTCCACTCATAGAAATAGAGGTTAATACTTGAGCTAGTACATCCCTATGTGTAGGAGAGAGCATGACTAGGTTTTATAGACTTGGTGATGTGTTCTTTTTGTTAAGGGATTATTTTTCTTGTTCCACTATTGCAAAGAAATTTTTCCTTGGAATGTAATATTTTAGCCTTAGTGGTGATAACCTGCTCCATCTTTCCTATGATTTATGGCTTGGGTTTCAGTGCATGCACCTTGGGCCCCTTTGTCCATGGATGTAGTTGATCTTGGTGTAGCTTGTTTTAAAGCCTTTTATTGTCAGCCACCTTCAATGGGCTTTGTTGTTGGTTTGGTGACAAGTCATTTTCATTGCCTTTCTGGTGATGGTTTCTTGCTAATCATTGAGTTGTTGGCCACTATAGGTCAACTTTGGTCATGGGATCATTATGGTCTTACTTGTTGAAGGTAGAGGGGCCCGGTTAACAAATGGTCCCCTAGGCTTTGAAGGATTAGCAATTTTTTGAATATGTTATGATGTTGAAGCCACTGAAGGGGGAATACATATGATGAAGGGCTTGTTAGGGGTCAAAGGAGGTGGTACCTGTTGGCACATTTGGCCATTCTATGGAACAGTAAGACTCATCTTGAACATTATTGTAAGAGTAGGAGGATGTGAATGTGTTATTTCATACCATTGGTATGAAATTTAGGGGGTGGCCCAAAATGGAATATTGGTGTGGAAAACAAAGAATTCTAGGAATAATCATGTTGCTACATACAATAGTCCAAAATATTTTTTTTAAAAGGAGAGAGGATATACTATTGTAGCATATTTTCAGTCTCTCAAGGAGGTGGTGATAAGGTTTGAAGGAATAAATAGCAAATTTTTTTTAATGGAGAAACGTTAATTCAACCTTCAAAGGATACCAAGGGTGAGAGTCACAGAAATGGAGAAGATACAAGTTGCAATCTCTGAAGAAGTAAAAACAGTAAAACCAAAAAATAGAGATCATTCCATAAATGACACAGGCCTGCATTCTGAATTTTCTTCATTGAAAACACATTCAAATCGTGACCCTGGTTTAGACGCGCTTAACTGCGGAAGGTTTCGGATCTGCAAAAGAAAAAAATGCAGACGAAGCAAGAAGACGTGATGCAGAATTGGAAAAGGCCCTAAAATTTCTTTGAAGTCACGGTCTCGCAGTGCTGCACATTCTTAGCTCGCTGAAAGAAACAGCACAGTTCCTACCAATGCAATGACCCAAACCCATTCCATTATAAATAAATAAAAACTTTCGCATAGTAGGAGGAGCCCCTAAGGTTGTTGCTGCCCATCAGAACTTTGTAGCGGTAGTTCTTTTGATTTCAGTAATGAAATTTTCAATTTCAAGTTTCTATTTCAGACCTACGTGCCTTCAACATCTTCACAAAACTACAAGGTGCACATTGCACAGAGTATTTTCAGGTAGTTCCAGGGTTATTTCGCAACTTACCTTATCATTTCCTATGACTGGTATTTCAAAAAAGAACCTTCCATGGCTCAGAACATTTTCTGGAAAATAATCCACCTGCAACCTCGCCAAATAGGCTTGGGCTTTCACAAAGAACACATTTCAAAATTTTTTTAGGTGGTGAAAAATGGCAATTACAAATGTCATTCGCCCTGGAACCTGCAATCTGAAACAACAGCCATGCCTGACACCGAAGCATTCGATATCATATACCAGTCCACAAAATGTGGCAACAAAGACACAAAGGCACACTGAGACAGGTGTCAAGAGATATTTTGGACCAATGTTGGTAAATTAGAGCTGTAGTTCATCAAAAATAAAATTTTAAATGGTCTTTTGATTAATTTAATTTAGCAATGATACAATGTCACCTATGCTAATAGCATGAAGCCCCGATTTTAGACTTACCTTTTGAATTTAATTATTCCAAGGCTTCAAGACATTATTTTTTTCAAACATTATTACTACCCATAATATAATTGTAATATTAATGTTATTATATTTAATAATATTTGTAATATTTACAAATATTAGTGGTAGCATAAATTCCTCCTAACCTTATGTACAACTTCCCAACTACTTAACTTCCTAATTAAATTAGTGAGAAATATCTCCTAAGTACATGGGCAAGTTGTAGCTCCCTTACTTGGGAGACAAGTTAGCTAAGATATTTTAAGTATGTAACCACCTTTGAACCCTATAAAAAGAGAAGGGGGATCATACTTTGAAAAAAGACATTGATACTACACTTTGGAAGGCTACTAGCTAGTACTTGGGCTGTCACTTGAAGACACACTTTGGATTCCGGGAAGAGCTTGTAAGAAGATTTGTAAAAGATTGCTTGTAAGATGACTTGCTAAAGAAAAGATTTTAGCCTCTTTTTCATAGTCCTATGAGTTATGTTTTATTTTTATTTTGTTTAAATTTTTTAGCTAATGGTTTAGATAGTATCATCCTTGGCATGTAATTTTGGGATTTTTAGATTACTCTTATCGTTCTTGTTGCCCAATAAAAAATTTATGTTAAAATTTTGCCATAGAAGTTCTTGTGTTTAAAAGCCTTAAGATCATTTTAGTAGCAAATTTGATTATTGTGCAACGTATAAGAACCGCTATTGGGATAGTTGTAAGAGAGCCTTTGCTTGTAGTCATGTCGTTGAACGATTCAATAGTCAAGAGGGTTCAGAAAATATTTGGTATTTTGATGGGACAGAATAGCTTCTTTTTATCCTTAAAGTGAATCTCTGTGGTATTTCAATCAGAAATTGTCAAGTATTTTGAAGGTT
>MNCI01004849.1:989232-1011537 GCA_015680685.1 Gnetum montanum
CTTTGTAATTTGAAAGGGACAAATCCATGTCGGGGTAAACTTATTTGGTTTCTTCATATTCCATAATAGGACAAGGTCCCCTATCTTGAAAGTTCTTTTCAGAGCTTTCCTATCAAACCATCTATTAACTTGAGAGGTATTCTGTAACAAATTATCTCGTGCTTTATCTACTTCGACTTCTCTTTTAATAAGAAAAGTCATGAAACTTCTATCTTATCAGTTTTTTCACTATATCTTTGAACAAATTCAAAAGCTAAGCTTACAATCTTATTTGTAATTCTTGTTGGAAAACCATAAACTAAGTTATATGGTGATTTCCCAATAGCTTTCTTGAATCTAATTCGATCTAACCATAATGTGGATTATAGATAATCGATCCAATTTCCTGGATTCCCATCCATCGATTTCTTGATATAAGCGATTAGCTTTTTATTGGTGGATTCTACTAGGCCATTTCCTTGAGGATAATAATTTGATGAGGAAAATAAGAAAATGGATTTTTCATATGCCCATCTGATAAACTCTTCGGATTTGAAGGCCGGTTCATTGTCTGACACTAACACTTTGGGTAGACCAAATCTACTTAGAATGTGGTCTTCTATGAACTTAATCACATCTAATGCTGAACTTCCTCTTAGAGCCTTCGCTTCAGACCATTTGGTGAAATAATCAGTAACCGTGAGAATAAAATTATGTCCAGCTCTTGAAGGAGTAATTGTACCAATAAAATCCAAACCCCATTGCTGAAATGATCTATCTGCAACTATTGGCTTTAAAGGGGCTCTAGCCCTTCTAATCCTAGGTCCATGAATTTGACATTTATAGCATTTTTGAATTTTTGAACTAATGTCTTGATACATGGAAGGCCAATAATATCCATATCGAAGTATATGTTGCATAGTTGATTTAGGGGATTCATAAAATAAATTCAAATGGTCATGAAATTTTTTTAAAATGAAACTAATTTGATCATTATGAACACATTCTAATGAAACTCCCCGAAAATCCTTTCTATATAATATACCATCTTTAACGATGAATCTTCGTGCTCTTTTGAAGAAAGCTCTCTTTTGATTTGTAGTTAAATTATTTGGGATGTTCCTTGTATTAAGAAATTATTCTAGATTCTAAGACTGATTCTTCATCAGAAGAAGAAGAAAAGAACACTTTTAAAATACCACATTAAGAAATGGTATTAAGAAAAGAACATCAAGATAATATACTCTGAACATCAAGACACTAAGTTAGCAGAAGATGAGGATGAAAGTGACTTAATTATGTTCAAATTTCTTGATATTGAATCTGATAATGAGTTATCTAGTGTTCATTATGCAAGTAAAGCAAAAATGTTGGCACATTTGGCCATTTCATGGAACAAATTGGACATGGCACACATACAATATTGATTGCTGTAGGCAGGTTTGTGCATAATATGAACTACAAAAGTTTGGTAGTAGGAGATGGTAGAGGAGGAGCTCCATTTGCGAGACTTGCAATATACAAGGCCTGTTAGAATGTGTAGGGAGGTTGTTGGGATGCAAATATCCTTGCTGCTTTTGATAGTGCAATGAGGGATGGCGTCAACATTTTATCTGTGTCAATCATTACTCAAGCAGGCTCCACCAACTTTTAGGATTCCATCTCTGTGGGTTCATTTCATGCTATCAGACATGGGATTACGGTCATTTGTGCAGGTGGCAATGAAGGTTTCCAGGGTAGTGGATCTGTGACAAATACTACACCCTGGATCATCACTGTTGCAGCCAGCTCCATAGACAGGGATTTCAATAATAATCTTTGATTTGTCAGAAACCGAACCCATATCCAGAGTCTAAGTCTAAGTATGGATAGACTCAATCATTCAACCTCCAAAATCAGCACAGCAAGATCACAAAAATGGACGCTTTGTAGCAAAAATGAGAAATTAGTCAGGGAAGGTGTGCAACTTTTCATTTCACTTCTTGGTCTTTCTTCAGAACAACAGCAAGAATGTGTCGTGGCATTGCTCTACATGTTGTCCAATGAAAAGAGTGAAAGAAAATGGGCTATACTGCAGTTGGTGGAATCTCCTCTCTTGTCCAGATTTTGGAAATTAGGTCTTCAAAAGCAAAGGAAGATGCTGCAACTATTCTCAGAAATCTCTACAGTCATAGCGAGGACATCCATCCATGCATGTGTGGATAGTGCAGATTCGGTGCCTGCGTTGATGTGGCTTTTGAAGAACGGCAGTCCTGCGAGGCAAGAAATAGCTACCAAAACATTGAACCATCTCATACCTAAATTAGACAGAAGCACCATCAGTCAGCCTATGGCATTGCTGACTAGTGACTTTTCAGAATCCAAATTCCATGTTTTGGAAGCACTGAATTATTTTTTTGTTACACCTTTGAGAAAAATCTTACTTCAAGGAAGTGCCACCATTGACATTGCTTGAAATGCTGAGCCAAGAAAAGCATGGAGAATCTGGGAGAGCTGCTAGAGACCGGATTAAAACTTCACCATATATTTTCAATATGCTCTGCAATGAAACCTTCTTTCTCTGTGCCTCAAAGCCGCTCAGCAAAACCAAGGTCAAAACCCTAAAGCGGTAAATCGATGATTTGTACTAGGTGAATCTCATCCTGGATAATCTTCCCACCATGCGCCTCCCCAACCAGGAGGGTGTCATGATCAAGTGGAGTGGTTTTACCATCGAAGCATGCGGCTAGGACCAGGAATCCATGTAGATGGTGAAGGAGCAGGAGTAGATTACTTTCACTTATAGCATCATGTTCGAGAGATTGGATATCTGATGGCCCTCGCACTGGGACGCATATCTGAAGATGGAAGGATCTAGGCTTCACTGGTTCTCTATTTTGAACTCAATCATGGTAATCGCGTTCCTGGCCGAAATTGTGTTCATGATCTTTCTGTGTACCATCTGCCTACATCACACTAGTAAGAGTATAATGGTCAGTTTATTACCCAGAACCCACATATCCTGAAAAAACCCACGTTTCTAACCTCACTGCACAAGTTTGTTAAGGAATCCACATCGAATATTTTCATAAGCTAAAATTTTATTTGTTACAAGTAGGTATTATAAGGACTGCATAGACTAGGCAATTGAATAAAAGAGGAACTCTCAACAACTCACAGTACTTGGCAAAGTTGGCTGAATCTCTTTAAGATAAGTCATTTGTAGTTTACATACAATGCAATCGCTTCATATTTCACAGCCACATGTCGCAACAACACACACACATACTCACATTAACTACTAAGTTTATTTGGAGGTATTTGGTTCCTAAATCCTGTTCAAGGACACTCGTTGGCGGTCGCATCCCAAATAGTCACCAACAGTACCCATATGATGAAGGGCCCTCTTAGCTTTTGATCTTAGGGATGTGGTGGTACTCTAATGACAAAAATTTCCATAGGATTATTAGACCATTTGGCTTCTATGAGTGAGGCTATGTTATAGGAGTTTTTGTTAGCACTTGGATAGCTAGGCTCATTCACTACCAACTCTTTGTGATTTATCATCTGTTGGAGGTCATCCTTTAATTTTATGAGAATGGAAATACCTATCTAGTATAAAGTACTTTGATAGATTTGGATCATCTTTGACAGCTATTGTTGGGTCTCTAGCTATCTCACAAAGATGATTTTGCCTCTTATGAGCCTTTTCAAATAGTTTCTTATGTTGTATATGGTTATTTTAAGAAAATATTCTAGAATCTCAAAGGGCTTCATAAGCAACATACTATACTAAGACCTATGCTTATGTTCAAGGTTTGGTCTTGGTTGATTTGGGGTGTATGAAGTGGATGGTTGCAGTGAGTCAAGGGATGTGTTGCATGGTGGTGATCCCATACTCTCTTCTTGTTCTTAGTCATTTGCTACTATAGCAATAGTTATATGTTCATGTTTGGGTTTATCCCTATCCTTTCTTGTATGTTGGTTTTTATAGGCCATGTAGGATAGGTCATTGCTTGCCTCAGCTGCCTTCTTAATGTTTTTAGTTTGTAAGAAGGCTCAGCTTAGTGACTAGGGCTCTAAGTAGTAGAGCTTTAACTTAATAAATTCATTTACTACTCCCTTGTTAATGGACAATAGGTGAGTTTTAAAGATAGGCTCTAGAATCTTGTTAAGCATTAAATTCCACCTCTGAATGAACCTTTTGACCAGCTTAAGTGGCCATTGCCTCACCTTCATCAATTGGTCCAATGTGGCATCTAGCTTCAATTTGTATTTAAGGTAGTTGAAAAATTGATTAATCAAGTCCTTAAAGTAATAAATGAAACCCCTAGGCAAGATTTGGTACCAATCTAGAGCCTTTTCCTTGAGGAACATGGGGAAGATCATTAATATTGTATGAGGCCAAGCTTGTAAAAAGAGGAACTTAGACTAGAAGGCTACTAGATGTGCATTGGGATCCAATTCATCATTGTATTTGGTGAAGTTTGGAATAGGCAATCCTATAGGAAAGGTTATTTGAGGCATCATAGGGCTTATAGGATCATCTTGATAGAAATCTAGAAGCTTGACGATCTAAGTTGTATTATTCTTAAGTTTTTGTAGCTCTTTAGTAAGGTCCTAAATCATATGGAAGGCTTGATCCAAGCCTTAGGGAATCTCCATGGGTTGTGGTACTTGTGTTGATGATTGACAAGGGAGTTGAGAGGCTGGTGGCCTTGTGATGGGCTACAAAATCAAAGGGACAGGCTAGGTTACGGTGGTCATAGCAAGGGTGGGCTAAATAAGGAGAAAGATGTATGTGCTAGAACTTGAGACACAAAGGGGACAAAGAAGGTATTAGAGGCTTGTGTTGCTCAGGGTCCTAATGAGGGTTCCACTTGTATGTCATAGGGAGATGTTGAGGTAGACATCACCATGGCTGGCTGAATGAAGTTAGGTAATGTGGCAAAGGGTATTGACAATAAAAAGGAGGTGGAATGAGACATGGGTTGCCAAACACCACAAACATTTTCATGTTATAATCAATGTTCATCATGTAGCTTTCACCCCATGAAACTCAAGGCAAGACTCCATTGTAAATGTGAAAATTGTAACCCATAGTGGGAAATTTCACATATTTTATACTCTTAGGGCTGAAAAATGCCTCATAAGTGGTCAAAGCCTCATTCCCCAAGTGAAAAGGTTCACCTAGTGTCTAGATTTGCACTGGGGGGGGGGGGGGGGGGGACGTAAATCTCACCTACCCCTAGCATGGAAGGATGAGGGTTTTGGAAAATTTCCCTCTTTAGTGTGGAGGCCACATACATAACCTGGAAACTTTTTTCCCTCAATGAGAAAGCTTTCCCCCAATGTGGAGTCTTCACCCCTAGCATGGAGAATTACATCCCCTAGCATGGAAGCCAAAAAAGTCAAAATTCATCACTTCATGTAGTTCAACATTAACCGGCCACTTCAACAAGCATGGTGTTGAGCCTAGTGTAGAAGATTCATCTCTAACATGGAAGGTGTGCCTTGGTTACTATTTATAGTAAATGGAATGACCATGGGATGAAGTAATTACTATGTATGATAATCCCTTGAATTTGGGCATCCGTCTCATTAGAATACGATAGCCAACTTGCAGCCATTTTACAACCAAATAATGGCCATTTTGTAGATCCATTCATGGCCCAAAGATCCTGTAAAAGCCAACCTAAAATCCCATTTATAGGTTCTAGAATTTTGACAAGGTTCCAACAATTTTCAACAAGCAACTATTGGCACACATAGATAAAATTGTTTATAATTTCGTACTTGGGACATTTTCAAGCACTCAAGAGCTCTTACAAGTTTTCATACTTGCATTATCTTGAATCCCGTCATGGAAGCATTCTAGCCTTGAGATTTATGCATTTTGGATGTCAACACTATAGTTTAAGGATTTCCAAACCCTAGTGTGGTGCAATCTAGCATCCAAATTTTTCACTTTTCTTAATCGGTAGATCTAAGGTTGCAATAGTTGAGAAAGGTTTGATAGCATTAGGAGTGGCTTAGTACTTGGATCATGGAGTAGACCCCATCAACTCCAATAGGCTTTGAACTTCTACACTAATGAACCTGTTTTGCTGCCCACTCAAGCACCATTTGTACACATTTCTTGAACTTATTCTTTATTTTATTTCTCAATAAAGTTTTATGTTTTGAGTTTTGTGTATGAAATATATTTGTTTATCATTTATGTATTACTTTAGATTTGCTATCATTTTTCCATTTTTTTCTTCTTATTCCTATGTTTTGCATTTCATAAGTCCTTGGTTGATCTGCCACACCAGCCATGGTACCTTGAATTCCATTTTTCTCACAAAGGCCTTGGGGATTTAGGGTTGGGGAACTACTACACTAAGGATCCTTGGTTTTTCCAATGACCAAGGGTTTCGATCATAATAGTTTTTCTTGGTGGTAAAAGGAGGGCCTCCACCTAAATTCTATGATCAGATCTCTTCCTTTTTTTTTTCAGTTGCAAGCTTTTCCTTGATTTTTGCAACCAAAACCTTTGAATAATCAATGTTGGTCCTTCCCCCCTTATGACCAAAACTACAGTGTGAAACTTGTAGGTGGTTGGGTTTTAGCTTTTCATAGCATTTTCTATAAACGTTATAGCCCAAATCCAATGTTAATATCTTTTCCCCCTTATTATTTTTTCCTTTTTACTACCCAAAAGTTTTACTCTAGTTTCTACAAGTGGGTGGTTCAACTCTTCCATGAGTTGGCTTTCCCCCTACTTTTTCAAGATGAGAAAATTGGTAGTTGGCTAAAACTAGTTTTAGTGGAAAACACCAACTTTCCACTTTGGTTTTCAGCCATCCCCTCATCAACATTGAGAAAGGATGTGTGAGATTCACATCATCTCACCCCCTCCCCCCTTATCATACCTAGCATGGAAGTAATTGGAAGACAAGAATTATTGAGCTTTGTTACCAATTTAATGACCAAACCTACTTTTATTACAAGTTAAAATCCATTTTCTAGTTTTTGGAAGCCAAAACTCCCAAGGAATCCAACCCTACCTTTATCCCCCTATAACTGAAACCTCAACATGGAAGGTGCAAGGAGTCTGGGTGTTGAAACTTCACAACATCTACTATGAATTTCTACAACAAAGCCAGTGTGGAAACCTTAATAACCATTTAATTTTTTCTACCACATTTTTTTACCATGAAACTACCATTGTTTTCCATACGAGAAAAGCCAACTTTCTCCTCTATGGTAAAAGTTTCCAACCTGCAAAAACCATCTTTGGAAACTTCCAAGTTTTCATTTTGGTCTTCAAACTCCCCCCCTCTCCAACATTAAAATAAGAAGATTTGAGATTTCCACTATCTCACCCCACTTATTTTCCCCCTCTCTCTTCCCTTCCCCCACACCTCAACCCCCCCCCCCAACCTACCATATCTACTATAGAGGCAATCGGGAGGCCAACTTAGGTGAGGCTTGAAACCAACATTTTCAAAATTCCATTTCTAGTAAAGGGGTAAAGCCCTTTTCTCCCACACTTACTAATTATTGTAAGTACATTATTTCATCATTTTCATTTCCTTTAAGAGCTTTTGAATTCCATTCATTGGAATTTACTTGTATTTTACCATTTATAGCCTATTTCTAAACCGTTCTCAGCACTATAGTCATGTCTTTCCAAAAGTCCACCAAATTGCCCTTCATCTTCACTGGTGATTATCATAGCCAACAAGCCATGAGGGTGTGTGATCCCAAAGACCCTACCATCATTGAGTGTAGCTAATCTTTAACGGTTAGAGGGGAGAGTCCTAATTTTTCATCCATAAATGAAGATTGTTATAACCTTTCTTATGCTAAAATATAGGCAAACATGCTAATTTCACAAATTGAAGTTAAGGCCAAAAGGGAGTTTGAGCTCATACATAGGATTGGGAAGGAGTACATCCCTTACTTGTATGACCAAATTCCCCTTAACAACATATATTCTAACATCCTTGCCTAATGTAAAAACTGGAAGAGGAAGATGAAAAGCCTATCTTTAAAGAACAATAGAAAGAGGAGGATGAATTTAAGGTAGAATCTAAGCTTGNAAATAGAAAGAGGAGGATGAATTTAAGGTAGAATCTAAGCTTGAAAACATCCTAGGAGGACTATTCCAACAAACATCCCCCAAATTCATAGCAACTTCCTCTAATGCTTTTTTTTCTTCATGGGCATGGTGCCACCATCTTCCACTCTTTCCTACCCTACTACGATAGATCCCACGCTAGTTATAGCCATACATCATGCTTATTCAATGCCATAAACAACCAACTATAGCATATCAATTCCATTTACAACACAATCTTGATATCTAAAACCATCAATGGTGGATTTCACCACCACAAATCTATTAACTACTCATGCAAGTCCATCATGGAACACCAAGAAACATAGTGGTCATATACCCCATTTTTCCCATTTGTGCCTCAAGTACTAGCATAAACATCTTTTTCTTTGTTTGGCCAACAAGCCAAAACCATAATGCAACCTCTTTCTTTTGTCATGCAATCCATAATGAGGCCACAAGCCTCACAATAGATTCCATAATCTTATGTAGAAACCTCACAACCTATAGGGCCACTGCAAGTCTTTGATCAAGCCTTACAAATGATCCAAGACCTAAGGGAGGAGTTTAAGAGGCTTAAAGCCTCTACTATACAAACCGTCAAGATTATGAACTTCTACCATAACGATCCCATAAGTCTTGTAGTCCCATTCTTGACACTTCCTCCTAGTGTCCTCATTCCCCAATTTAGCAAATATAATGGATTTGGCGACTCTAATGCTCACCTTATTATCTTATGATCTAAATGTTTACTCTTACATCCATGGCCTTCTATCATCATGAGGATTTTCCCTATGTATTTGAAAAGAAAAGCACTTGATTGGTATCACACATTTTCTATAGGGTCCATATCCTCTTTGGAGGACTTAGTAGCTTTATTTGTCAACTGCTTCAAGTATAACTTGAAGCTTAACACAACACTTGACCAACTCATGAAGGTCAAGAAGGGGTTCTTAGAACTTGTACAAAAATTCATTTAGTGGTGGAATGAACTACTAAATTAAATACCAAAGCCCATATCTAAAGCACACTTGTTAGCCATAGTGAAGGAAGTATTTAATGATTTCATCAAGTCTAAACTCTACTACCTTCATCCACGGTCTCTTAGCCAAGCATTCTTGAAAACTAAAAATATAGAGGATGCCATAGAGGCTAGTCATGGTCTAGCCTATATAGCATATAAAAATCAACATACTTAAAGAGACAAAGAAAAGAGCAAACAAAACAGCACTACTATAGCATCTATAATCAAGGAAACAAAGACCACGAACCAAGGGCCAAAAATTAACTAGCCCAAGGTCCCCACCAATGACCACAATAACCAACCATCAACTTCTAAGACCACTACATTGACAACAAATAGACCTAACTTTGAAAGGAAGGATAGGTCTAAATATACTACGTTGCCATTAAAAACATCTAAGTTGCTAGATGAACTATTAAGAAGTAGGCACATGCAACATAAACAAATGATCAAATCCACTTGAAAGAAACATGAGTGACTATGCAAAATAGTGAATGATCCCACTTGGGCAATGAAGGATGATTCCCATTTGCCTAGATACTTCAACCTAGACTAATTCTATCATTATTATCAACTATCTAGTTATGATATAGACTTTTTCCTTGCATTATAAGATGACCTACAAAGGATGATAGATAGGGGAAAATTGGTCTTAGATTCTTCTAATCAAATTCGTTCAAAAAACCAGTTGATGAAAATCTACAAAGAACCATTGAATGCTAATGATAATCCCTATGTTATCTTAGCATTTAACATCGATGATAATTAGAGACTTACAAGAGAACCATTCATGATTCAAGTATCACTCTACAATGAAAGGGATTCTTTGGCTTCCCATAGCTTAAGATTCCCCTTTGTTGTGAGAGTACCATCATGAATGTCTCTGAGGGAAGCTTTTGTCATCAAGGTCATTCAACCAAATACAACACAAAAAACCATAGCCCAACCAACTACATAACAATCCCCTATGATGGCCAATGCTACTACCTCTTCCTTATAGCCAATGGCTGACAACCAAAAAACTATAGTCAAACAAAGGAAAAAGCATAAGAAAAAGCCTGACAACAAGGGAGACAAGCATATGGAGGCATGAAAGGAAGTGGATCCATCGATGCCCACTCCCATTTTAACTATACCCATGACCTCCTCTACCCTAACCTCTTCAACCAACAAGACATAGGAGGATACCAAAGCTCTTAAGCAAAACAATAAGGAAGAGCCACAATAGTCAAAGCCTAAAGTTGAAGTCCACATTTTGGGATGGATGAAGGAAGTAAAGCACAATCAGGGTGACAAGCCCATGAACAATGAAAAAAAATTCCTCAGTGCAATGGACCAAGTCAAAAAATCCCTAAATAAAATAACACAACCCTAAGCTTGTATGACTTGATCATGACTTCCACCACATATCGTGAGATGCTAGTTAGAATGTTGACCATCATACTTATTGGTGAGTATATTCCGACTAATGAGAAAGTCATCCATGCAATCATGATTCATCTATGACTAGGAGAGGAGAAGTTAACACCCTTAACATTTTTAATATCTAAATTAAGTTTAATCCTTAGAATGGTAAAGTGAGTTCAACCCATTTATTCATAACCATATGCATAGGATAATTTAAAATACATTAGGTGCTTGTTGATGATGAAGCTGCAACCAACATCATTGCATGCACCATTGTTGAATGCTTAGGCTGAACTAAGCAAGTACAACCTACAATCACTACATATCTTAAGTCCTTAAATGGATCAAGAGTTGTCATCAAGGCATTTATCTCCTTGGATTTTGTAACTAGAGAATAATTCCCTACAACTACTAACTTCTTAGTGGTGGAAGAGAAACTAGGATTTAACTTGATCTTGGGAAGATCTTGGTTGGCTCAGTTACAAGCTATGTCCTCATCCATGATGATAACCTGATTCCTCTAGCTATCAACAATGTAGACATATAATAGGGAGCTTCAATAAGAAGGTCCTATCCATAAAGAGAAAAACCCCAAGATAGCCAATGATGACAATAATAAGAAATGGGTTACGTTATGGGATGAACTCCCTTTTAACATCATAAGCAAAGGATATGATGAATACAAGCTTGTGTAGAGTAGGCCTTACTCACTCCATAATCTTAAAAAGACTAGGAAGAATCTACATAAGTAAAGTTTACCTTAACATTCCCATGCCCCTATGATTAGATGCATCCATAGCCATGTAGCCTTATGTTTCTTTTGTAAATTATTATATCTTTGTTACTTTATGCATGTAGCCTAGGTTTGTTTGCATTTTTTCCTATTTACTACAACCTTTCTTATGATTGAAAAAGCCTTATAAATATATGTCTATTTCACGCCATGTTTGCTAAGATGTTAAACTAGCACTATGGTCCACTATGACCTTAAACTAGCATTATCGCTTGCTAAGGTGTTAAACTAGCATTATAGTCCACTAAGACTCTAAACTAGCAATATGGCCTACCATGGATTTAAACTAGAAAAACTATATAACCTATGTCCATGATGGCCCAAATGTATGGGAAACATCCCTTTTATTATTATATCTCTTTTTTTATCCTATTATCACATCAATTAAATGTTATAACCAAAAATGTCAATTTAAACCATTTTCAATGTTTACTACTACTATAGATGCATATAGTAGAAAAAAATAAGACCAAAATTTAAATTTAAAGTTAAAATATCCATAACATACAGAGTGATGGCCACAATTGTAATGATTGAAAACGTCAATGGATGGAATCACCAAGGGGTAAATGGACACATAGCCTTAACCCCACCTCCATGTAAGGGCCTTGCTAGAAATGAAGGTGGAGTGGCCTAAATGGTCTTCTTGATTGAATAGGGACTTTGTTAGCTGCAATTGGGGTAGTGGGTACAACTGGGGGTGGCATGGTTAGCCGAAATGAAAATTCAAACAACACAAAGTACAGTGTGATGACATGTGAAAAAGTGCAGAAAGATGCAAAAAATGCAAGAAAATGCTAGAAATGGGAGAGAGATATGGATTACGACCCCAAATGGAAGTGTAGTTAACTCCAAAAAGGTCTTAGAAGGTACACAATGTACAATAGGTATAGTGGAAGTGCAATCACAATCTCAGTGGTGTCAAGCTATGAAGTTTGGTGCTCACGGTGATGAACCATTCTTGCCAGGTTGGTTGTTGTAGTGTACCATGCAGTGTTCTATAGGGTTGCAATAAGGCTACAGTGGGTCCTGATCTGCAACATGACCTCTTTACTATTGTGGTGTGCTTTGGGTCTCATTCACATATGGAGCTAAGTGCCAAGATGCCAAAATGCCAAATGCCAAGTGCTTAAAAATGCTCTCATCTAAGGAATGCCAACCACTTGGGAGTGTCAATAGTCAAGGAATGCCAATAGTTAGGGAAATGTCAATAGTTAGGGAATGCCAATAGTTAAAATGTTGGGGGTCTAGGGGTATTTATAGTGCTAGGGCTAGCACAAAATATGGATCAAGTGCCATGTGGCAATGTTGTATGTGGGACTACAAGAAAAATTCAGGAAATGTTTTAAGTCTAGAGGTGAAAAAAAAATTTCTAACTCTGGTTACTATGCTCGCTACACTCTAGAGCATAGGTACAATTTGGGACAAATGGGGAATGCAAGAGAAATATAAATTGTTGATCTTGCTTGTCAAAGAAGTGTTGGATTTAAGGTGAAGGCTAATGTTGAGCTCTAGAGGCTATTGGAGGTTGTTAGAGGCTTCTTTGTAGTGCTACGCTAGCTATGCTCTAGAGCGTAATCCAACACTTAGTCAAATTTTGCAAAATTGGATGTCCAGCATTGGCTACACTTGCTACACTCTATAGCATAGTAGGGGTACTTAGAAAAAACTTGGCACAAATTTGGTCTTCTTCCCACTATTCTAGCTATGCTTGGGAGTGTAGCACCAACACTTAGAAGAATTTGCCATGTTTTGACACTTAGACAAATTTGTAGTTGCAATGTTGAAGCTCAAAATTAGTGGTGTTTCAACAATATATAGCAAGAATGTCAAAGAATTACAACCATCCATAACGTAGTCTTGGCTAACCATAGCCATCAACATAAAAAAAATAGCCAACAAGCTAAATTGAAGGAGGCTCCTAAGTGACATCCAAAGGAGAAAGAGGTGCGTCATTCCCACCATCATCACTAGAGCCACCAATGTCTCTTGCAGGCTAAAATGCAACAACATATAGCTAGTTAATAAGCCATAGCAAAAATCATGACTTAAAACAAAGACTAAAACATAAAATATATCAAACCTCTAGATATTTTAGCTCTATTAGTTTTGGGGGTAGATGTGAAAGGCTTTCCTCCAAATGATGTAGGATTTGGTCCTCCATCATGTTGACCTAGTCAACATACCCAAAATCAATGCTAGAAGAATGTCAATCCTATATATAGGATTCTAACTAGGAGGCTCATGGGTAGCAGTAGTTATAGAGACCTCCTTTGCAATAGTGATAATCTAAAGAGTAGGGGATTGCTCCACCTTGAGAGTACTTTCAAAAAGGTGATAAGCACTCTCTACCTGGATCCCCTAAATTAATAGATCTCTCTTACGCCATTCAACTAACTCCTCCTTGAGCCACTTTAGATAGGTCTTTTGTGTCTTGCCCCACTCCAAGACCCAAGTGCAGTGATCCTTATAGTCCTCAACCATTTGGGAGATGAGGTTCATTTTCATATGTTGTTCTACCATCTTATGTAGGATTTCTACTTTGTCATGGACAACATGCCAATAGTTGATCCATGTGTTTTCCTTAGTCCATAATTTCTCTAAGTTATCCACTTGGACTTCCACAAAGGCCTTGCAATCTTGGAGATCTTTAATTCTACCCTCCTATCTTTGAAGCTTTTTCCTTAAGGACACAACTTCCTCCCATAAGGATTCATTGGACCTCTTTAGCTCCCATGAAGTTTTTACACATGACATTGCTAAATTAGTAGTAGTCTCATACAACTTCACAGATACACTAGATACATCAAAGGGAAGCTTAGGCAAGGAGTCTATATCCATGTCTCTGATGGTGTTCCACACGATAGAAGCTACTACACAAGCATAAAATACAACCATAAAACATAACCTAGGATAACCATAATGCAAGAAAAGCCCAAAACTAAGGCACATAGAACAAAATCCTTATCTATCTTAGGTGTAACCTAATGTAAGCAATCAATGATGTCCTTAGCCATGGCATGCATGAACTCCACTTTTTCTAGAGTTTCTACCCATGGTTTGAAATGAAACTTAGGGACGAGAGCTACTACTAATGGTTCAAGAACTATTGTAAGCATAATAATCATTCAAAGGTTAGGATGACATTTAGAGATAACCAATGAGATATAATAAAAATATTAAGGCATAGGAATACATGGCTCCTCCTTCTCTTCCCCATCTAGGATGATGATTGAAGAGGTACTTAGTACTACCTCATCAAACAAGGCATCTAAATCATCTATACCTACATCAACAAATCCTTCAACCATAGGTTGCTTTAGGAGTGCCTCTTTTACATGCCTTTGTTCTACCTCCATAAAAACTTGAGCTGATATAACTTGATTCTTATCTATAATCATAGCACATAGAAAACTACTTAACACATGAAAGCATAAGGTAGCCATAAAATCTTAGAACATGAAATAGCCAAATTTAAATAAAGCATACATGAAATTTCATTTTTTGATGGCTTAAGCTTAAACTTAAGCTTCGTTGAGGCAAGCTAATATGATGCATGGGATGCCTCCTCCATAGGTCTCCTTAGTTTCTTCCTAGCTACCCCTTTGGACTTCATACACCATCATCTATCATCTTGGATGCTAGCAAGAAATGAAAGGGGCTTATCATCATTAGTACTATCAAAAGACTCATATTTCCTAACATCAAGATTCTTAGTGGTGATGGATAATGTTTCATGCATTCCATTTGGTGGGTTCTAGACCTACATTGTTGGATAAATGTGCTTTATCCAAGGCCTAGAAATTTGGATTGGATCTTGGAAAACCCATCACCCATTCCTACACACCACCAGAAACTCTGCAAACCTCTTTAGATAACCTACAAAAAATACAAAGTGCATATGGATTATCGTAGAGGTGTCAAGACAGATTCTAGGGATCTCCTCTTGAAGCATAGTAGCCAAAGTAGCCACCCAATCAAATCTAATGCCCTACAACAAGACCTTCTTAAAGGTTCACTCCTATGCTAGGTTGATTACCTTCTTTTGTGATAGAATTTTGGGAAATGCATGAGACCTAAACAAAGGATATGATTCCTTTGCATCAAGGTTTGTGAAGCTATCCATCAAAATTCAGAGTGGCCCATGTTGACACCAAGCCACTCTAGAGCTTTATCATGATGGCCCAATTCCCTTACTATCCTGGTGAAAACCTTTTTCTCATTAGCAAGGACACCAGAAAATTCATGAAAGAGGCCAACACCTACATCCATGTTCACCTTTACATCACAGATGATGGTATTAAAATGACCAATATTTTCATTGAAAGAGTTGATGACATGCAACATTTCTGTAGTAGGAATGGACCGGATAGGTGTCATAAATACATTGAGAAAAATTGCATGCTATATGTTTGCTTGAATGTATCTAGGCACCTATTCCTTTAACCACTCTTGTGCTAATGTCACTTCACCAAACTTCAGGATGAGGGTCTCCTCATGACATGAATGTGAAAGTGGTATAGTGACATCAACCACGGTGGAAGGTCTTGTGAAGAAATAACCAAAGGTTAGCATCAATATGAGTAATTTCAACAACCAAGAAAAGTAATAGAAGACCTAGAACCATAAAATACTAGAAGCTATATGATTACCTTTCCTTTTCTCTATGGTGTGGAGGTTCTAACTAGAAGGGTCTGATCTATGCTATCAACATCTACCCACTAGTTGTGCATCATTTTATCATTTTTTTACTTTTTGTATATGTAGTTAAACTTTTTTTCATATTCATTAAAGTCCCATATTAACTATTGATACACAGTAGTTTTGATTTTAGGACTCTTGGTGAATTCATCCAAAGAAATTTGAACCTTTTCCAGGATTTGATCATTGACAATCAAACCTTGATCATGGATCTTGTACCTACAAGAAGTTGTAAAATCAATGAAGTTAGGGAAGGTAATAAACCCAAAGCATAAAAGCATCATAATAACCATGTTTACCCCTATAGATGGTACATGGTTCCAAGCAAGTTCTATGTACCACCATCAAAGTATTGTCAGTATTATATTGACTATACTCTAGCATTGTCTAAATTTCTGTAAGGTAACATGGACTTATAGCATCTTTTGGTCCCCCCTGAAATCTTAGGAAGTAGCCTATTAGTAATGTAACTAGTAATCAGGCTAGATGCCCAAGGCAATAGGATCTCCACAACAACCTTGGCTACATCCTTGGACAAGTGTGACCACAGCATCACACTAAAGTTCCTAAGGAGGTAGGCAAGGAATTCCCTTGCCCTAGGCTGAAGCCACAATGAGAGCTTCTCAAAAGACATGTCATGTGATGGGGTGTTGGTCTTAGGATGACCAATGTAGCACAAGATACCAACCAGCTCCACTATGATGAGGAGATGCCTCAAGAAGACCCTAGATGAAGCAAAGCATAAAAACATTATGACCGATTGAAATTACTTAATAAAATTAGACAAAACATCCTAGTTGGAGGTGAAATTAGCATTTGTAAAAAGTTATAAGGTTTTTTTTAATTCTAAATTAGTCTAAGAAATTCCATAAGAAAACATTATTACAAGCTTGCATAACCTTACATCATGATCAATTGGAATTTCATAAGAAATTAGAAAAAACTTCCTAAGTTAGAGGTAAAATTAGCCTTTGCAAAAAGCTCTTAGATTTTTATCTAAATTAGCTTGAGAAATTCCATAAAAGCATTATTACCATATTTTATAGATTTGATTGCCAAAACATTACAAATTGTTAGCCTAAATTATGCATAAGTTTAGAAAAAGCATCTAAGTTATGCATAACTTAAAAAAAACATGCAAGTTATGCAAAAATTTAGAAAATATCATCTACATTATGCATAAATTTAGAAAAATTAAGAATAAGTTTAGAAAAAACATCTAAATTATGCAAATCATTCATAAATCTGGAAAAGAACATGTAAGCTATGCACAAATTTAGAAAACAACATCATAAACTTCGAAAAAGTCATGTAGCCATAGTAAAAGCTTATTACTCTTCTTAAAAAAGAAAAATTAAGCATTGGTTTTACATGTTCAAAAAAGATAAACATAATTTAGACATATCAACCACTTTCATTTCCAAATGGGTAATGTCCTACAATCATGATTTTGCCTTGTTCACATAGCCATAGCCAAAAAATTCATCAAAAATTTGTTTGAGCTCTAAAAAAAGTGATTCCACTACCTTTTGAAAGCTTAAATCAAATCCTATGCACCCATTCTTAGAAAAAATTCAAAACCTTTTCCATTTATGCAGAAAATTTTTTTCAATCTAGACAATAATCTGAAAATGACACAAACATCCTTATTACACATGCTTAGTAAAAATTTCATAGAAAATTTAGTCCAATTGGAGTGATTTTACCTCCATTGGAAAGCTGATGCCTATGTAGCCATGACTGGAAAATAGGCAAAACCTTTGATGTTTCATTAGAAATAATTTTCAAAATTACATAAAATTACAAAAGTAGCACAAACAGCCTAACTATTCAATGTTAGGAAAACAACCATAACATCTCCATTTCAAGGTCAAATTAAATGAGGCAATAGCCATCAAAAAGCTTAAATGAAGAGATACAAACTCATAACCTTTAATTTTACAAGTTTTTAGCCATTCTACCAAGAAAATATACATAGCATTGCTTACTTTTCATGCTAAAACTTCAAAAAACCTCAAAGCCAAAATTTCATATAGCCAAGGAAATAGCTGAAATAGCCAAAACCATTGAAACCCATTGAAATTCACACTGAAATAATGGGGCTGGATTTTGTTAAAATTTAATTTTAACAAATCCTAATGCCTAGATCTAAAAAAAATGGCAATACCCAAAATTTTGGAAAAAATATGAAACAACAATCCCTATTTTCAAAATTGAATCTACAAAGCTAAAACAATGAAACAACCATGGATCCATGTGGAAATAGCCAAAATAGAAGTTAGGATTTCATCAAAATTTCATTTTAGTACCTCCACCAGAGTATATCTTGAGGAAATAGCCATAACACATGAAAAAAAACTTAGAAAAACCTTAGAAAAAGGAAAAAATAGGTAAAAGTGCCTACCTTGGTGTAGCAACAAAGAAAGCCTAGATGGAGATAGACTTGGGTACTTCTTCTAACTCCTAAGCATGTGCATCCACCTTCTAAATCATAGGGTTTTGGCTCTATCCCCCTTTTTGCTTTGGCACCATGGCAAGATAAACTCTAGGAATGGTTAAAAACTGAGAAGGATGAGATATCAATGATGGGTGTGAGGAAGGTGGAAGGCTTCCACACTGAGAATTTAGTGTTGCTACCACAAGAACCTCTACTAGAGCTCTCCTCCAATGCACTCTTGATGTAGAATGAAAATTTTGATGAAAACTTGTGAGATTCCACAATAAACTCACATCTAAAACCTAAATGCACAACTTAAAATCCCCGCTACTAATTTAGTGCATCATAAATCCAAGTGCACTAAAGTGCAAGGGGGGAAAGTCTAGTTCATGTTGGTTTTGGGTGGGAAACAACTCTTTTCAAAATTTTTTATTTTCTGGATTGTGGGCCACTTTGCACTTTCACTCTTAACCAAAACTTGCTCTTAAAACCTTATGTCAACCTTAACCATATGCATCCACTCTGGGAATACCATGTCCAATGTTGAAACATGCATTCTAATTTGAAAAATCATTAGAATTACAAATATTTTTCTATTTTTGGTAACCTAAACCATTCTTTTCCAACCTTGGGTTTCCAAAAGTGGATAAGACATGAGCAAGGTTAGACACCATGGGTTTCCATGTTGGCATAGTAGTGGCTAGCATGGAAGAATAGGGGTAACATCCACTCTTACAATCAACACAAATCTAGCATATTTTTGACCTCAAAATGAACCCCACATGATCTAGATCCCCTCCATGCATCTTTGGTAGCCTTGGAACCCCACCAAACCTAGTCAAAACTAGTTAAAACTGGTTGAAATCTAGGATTTTCTCTTTTCCACACTAGGGGAAGCTTCTTCCATGCTAAGCATCTTACCCTTATCATAAATAGATGGGTGGAAGCTAAAAATATCCTAAATTGATTATCTAATGACCATTTCTTGATGCTTGGTAATCCTTATACCCTACGAGAACCTTCTAGAGCTTCCAAAAGTCCTAAAAATTGGTCAAATACAGTACAAAAATGTCATTCACTTCTCTTCCATGTTGAGGCCATAATGTCTATTGTGGAAGAAAGGGAGATATTTCATTAGGCACTTGGAAGCCTCAAAATTATTGAATCTTGACACCTAGAATTAACCATTGACATTACCAACGTTGAAGGTTGATGTGCATGGTCAATTAGTTGTTGATTTGGTCTAGATTTGACTTTCTTCACTAAGGGAGATCTCTTCCATGCTAAGCCTTCCACCCTCAACATGGATGAAAGGGAAAAAGCCCAAAAACCACCTCACAGCCTTTAAAATGATGAGATCTTAACCATCGGCACTAGCAACCAATGCCAACAACCATGTGGATACTAATGCATAGATAGAATGAGCATGAAAATCAAAAAGCCGTTCCTCCTAATTTTCCAAAATTATCATGAAAGCTCCAATGTGTAAAAAGTGAGGGAAGCCAAAAAATTTCCCTAATGATCCTTGAACAACCACATATGGACATTAGATGTCAACCGTCAACACTAGCAACCTTAGAAGCCTACATGCATTCCCAAAAGTGATCACAAATGGTAACAAATATTTTCCCTAAATTTTCCATGTTGATCATGGAAACCATAGCATGGAAAAAATGGGGAAAGCCCAAAAATTATCTAAGAAACCTTGAAACAACCAAATTTTTACATTAAGTATCAGTAGTCAACACTAGGAACCTTATAAGCCTGCATGCATAATCGAAAGTGATCATAAAGAGCCAAAATGACTTCATCCTAAATTTTCACATTGATAATGGAAGCCCTAGTTTAAAAACATGGGAGAAAGTAAAAAATGCATTCATCAACCTTCAAAACAACAAAATTTTAACACTGGGCATTAACCATCATCACTAGCAACCTCAAGGACCTACATGCATGACTAAAAAAAATGCAAAAGTATAAAAATATATTTTCCTCAAATTTTCCATACTAAGCACACTATTACTAGTGTGGAAAATATGGGAAAGCTCAAAAGCACTTGACAAACCTATAAACTATCTAGTTTTAACTCCAAAATTTAGTCTTCAACCCTAGCAACTGCAAAGGTTGATAGGCATGGTCGATCAAAGTTAAAACTAAGCTAGATCTAAGTTTTATGGTATTTCCATGATATTAATTTCTCCCTCCATGCTATTTAGCATAAAAATTAAGGAGGAGACCCATTTGAAATCCATAACTACCTCAGAACAACATTAATTGAACTTGCATGCGCTCTAGGACCCTACTGACAACATTTGGACACTTCAAACCTTAAGAAACTGATGTCAAAAGGCTATAAAATGATTCTCCCTAGTTTTCCACATTAATCATCCTATTTCTAGCATGGAAAAAATTGGGGAAGCCCAAAAACTAGCTATAAATATCTAGAATAACCAAAAGTTGACATAAAACCCTAGTCCTCAACCTTGGTAGCCTTGGAGTTTGACATGCATAGTCAATTGAGGTCAAAATTGGCCTAGATCTAAGATGCATGGTTATGCCACATAAGGCATCCCTTTTTCCATGTTGAGGATGGTATCCCTAGCATGGAAACATATCTAAAAACTTGTTTGGAGCTCCTATACACATTAGAATGACATTAAATGGCCTTTCATGCACTCTAGAACTCTAGCAACAACCATTAGAGCCCTGAAACTTCATAAGACTAATCCCAAATGGCTAAAAAATGATTCCCCCTAGTTTTCCATGCTGATTTTTTCATTCCTAGTATCAAAAAGGGGAAAAAGCTTTAAAACCACTTAGGGATGCCCAAAACTGCTATATTTTGACATAGATCCATAACCCTTTACCTTGGTAACTCTGGAAGGTAACATGCATGGTTGATTATGATTCAAATCAACCTAGATCTAAGGTTATTCCTTCTTCCACATTGCAGTAACTTCCCTAGTGTGGAAACAAGGGGAAAAATTTTTGACTTTTAGAAACAAGATGGCACTCCCAGAAGCCAAAGATCTATAGTAGAGAAGTCCAAGACATCATAACCTCAAGATTTTGCTTATCTGATCTCATTTCAATCTTCAAAACTCATTCCCCTCATTCTTCAATGCTAGAGTTACTTCCTAAAAATTAAAATAATGCCGTAGTGGTACCACCTCTGGGAGTTTAGCCTCGTTAGTCGGAGCCCCGAAGAAATCCTCGATGGCAACGGCCCTGGGAGTCTCTGTCAATCATCGCTATCGGACGCCAGCCTCGCAGATTCATCCGGCCGATTCCTGGTGCAGCCAGTTAGCTGCACTGCATCTGATGCCTTTTTGGCGAAGATATGCAGAGCCGAATCATCAAGATTGGCAGCTCTGCTTGCGCGCCCCAGCTCCTTCTTTACAGTTTATCTAACATCAGACAGCGTTGGTTGCAAGAAAATCTCGCCTTCGGTTCATCAGCGATGGTGTCCTTTGTTTTCTTTCGTGGTTGCAGGTTACCTGCCTCGGAGGATGTCGTCCAAAGGTGCGATCCATCTGAGCGGTAGAGTACAACAGCGCGTTGAAATGGCTACTCAGGTTTGCCCGACCACTTAGCCTCGCATAATCTTACCCTTATCTCTTGTTTCCTTCCTCCCCACCACCCAATTCCCATACGCAACATCTATATACGTAAGTATTCATTTTCCACACACGCTAGCAGAGACATCGCAGAAAGTGATGCGTAATGCTCCTTTTACACGCATTCTTGCTACAATTTGTAACAGAGACATCTCAGATTGACGCACTACGCTCGTCTGAAAGCATTCCTGTTGACCTGAATAAACATACATGTCGCATTTTTCCGAACCTGTTTCCAGTTACATCCCTTTGTCTCCTATACCC
>MNCI01004850.1:0-54144 GCA_015680685.1 Gnetum montanum
GTAAGACGCGATATCGCGGCCCAGTGCAAGTCGCGTCTCATCAGACCCCAAACATCACTATGAACCATAGAAAAAGGATGAGATGCTTTGTATGGTTGTATTGGATAAGAGTTACAAACATGTTTTGAAAGCTGACAAATTTCACAATGAAGAACATTTGAATTTTTATTGAATAATGATGGAAAGAGTCTTTTGAGATACAAAAAACTAGGATGACCTAGTCTATAATGCCATAGTGGAATTTCATTTTCCTTATTTGACTTAAATATAGAAAAAGATTATTTCTCACTGACTATATGTGAAGATTGTCTCTCAAATTAGTTGCCTTCTCTAAAGATATAGAGTTCTGCACACACCTCAGCACTACCAATCATCTGTCTCGAAGTCAAATCCTTAAAAACACAATGATTGAAAAGAAATTTACAACACAATTCATATCCTAAGTGAGTTTACTAATGGATAATAAATTGCAAGTCAAGTTAGGGACAAGGAGAATGGATTTGAGGGTTAACCCCCTAGGTAATACAACAAAGCCTGTACCAGACACCTTAGATAGAGAACCATCAACAATACAAATATTATGGTTCTTAGTGCATGGTGTGTAGTCTTGAAGAATTGTAGAATCTCCAGTCATGTGATCTGATGATCCAGAGTCAACAATCCAAGTGCTTAACTGATCATCCTTTTGAACTTTTAGAGTAGTGAGAAAGTTAACTTTTTGAGCCACTAAACCAATCCCTATTATTGAATTAGAAGTGTCGGGCATTTGCTAAGTAAACAACTTTTGCAATACTTTCATTTATTCCTTACTGAAGGGGTCTCCTGATGATTTCAAATGAGGAAGGTCTTTCTTCCGTTGCTATACTATTATCCTTGCTTTCTTTCTTAGATCAGGAGTGTGATGGTTTCCAATCAGCAAGTTTCTCTAGTATAATCAGGCTTTCAACAATGATCGCACCAAGGCCACCTTTTCTTCGTCTTAGAATTGGAACCTTGTGCACCTAAATTCGAACCTTCATTGGTTGGATGGTTTGGATGGAGCATAACTTTCTTCTTGCTTTCTTCTTGTTGTACTTCAAAGGCAACCTCACAGAGACTTGGTAGTAATTTGATTACTAAAACATGCCCATGAACTTTGTCTAGGTTTTTGTTTAAACCTAGAAGAAACTTGTAGATTCATTTCTTTTTAACGATCTTTTTATACTTGCTAGCATCATTTGGACAATCCCCATTTTGTGGTCTCAAATAGATCTAATTGTTGCCGATATTGATTTAATCAATTGAAATATTAAATGACAAACAAGTCTCCTTGGCGTAAGCCATGAAGAATCTCTTCTATCTTAAACACCTCTACGGTGTCTTATTTATCTTGTAGCCTCCTAGATCTCTTGGGTTGTTTCATAGAGCATGAAATCTTTTTCGATGTCGTTTGTCATTAAGTTGATCAACCAAGACATAACCATGTTATTTTTAGCCTTCCAACTTCGATACTTTGGATCTTCCTTTGCCAGTTGAGTAGCTACTTTAGTGAGATAGTCGTCTTTACCCTTGCCACACATGAACATCATAACTGAATGAGACCATTGAAGATAATTCTATCCATTCAGCTTGTGACCTGTGATGAGGATAGCAAAATTTTCTGAACCACCATTAGAGCTTAGAATCATGTTGCTATTAGGAGTGAAGGTGACATCTGATGCTATTGTGGATGTAGCTATGAGGATGGAACGGGATATAACAAGGAGAGAAATGAACCACTATGACAAGAGAATGAGAGCCAACATCTGCTTTCACTAGAAGAGAGAAAGAAAGAAAATTCAATGTCACCAATGATGAGCACATGTCTGATGCCATTAGTGAGAAGGAAAAATTCATCATCACTGAAGGAAAAGAAAGTGAGATGAATGAAAGAGAGCTGAATAAGAGAGGACCGAATGGTTGAGGATAGAATTGCTCAGGAAATGCTCTAATACCATATAGTTATTTAGAAAAGTAGAGAAACTAAATTTTTATTCCCTGATGAATCGAGTGTTACAATGAGCCCTTTTTATACATGAATATGGACACTATTTTTAGAAGGAATAATAAAAAATCCCTGATTATGGGAAAAAATAAATCACCATAAAATCAAAAACTATAAAATCAGGAAATTTGCCTAATCTAAAAAGCTTGGAATTGGGATGACAACAAATCTCATTAAATTAGGAAACTACCAATAAGAATTACAGCTGTAACCAACCCTTAAAAATTGATCTAGGTTTGCACATGCTCCAGTCGTGACACTCTATTTTCTGTTCTTCTATGGTGTTTCCTTATTTTTAATTCTCAAACAAGAGACATAAATTTAACTACCTCGTTAGGGAAGAAGAAGGAAAGAGGGGAAAACAAAAAGTAAGATCTTTTTAATACCCCATGTTTTGGCTATGCACAAATGAAGGAATGTGAGACTGTCTATCTAAACAAGTTTGGGAACAAAGGGGGTTTTGAAGAAGCAGGGCCAACATGCACCTGTGCTAACTATTATTTGTGAATATAGAAGTAGAACTGTGAAAACACTTTCTATGCCAGTCACAAAAATTTATGTTGTATTAGGGGGAAAATAATACCTAATATCTTAGACACGTTTCCCACTTTTATGCTTTATAAACATGCTATGATGACATTGCAATTTTATTTTTTTAATTTGCTGCACATATGGGATATGTTCGTAGGTAGTATGGAATGCACTTTTGCCCCTGGAACGCAGTGACTATAAGGCTTTTTAGGGGAGCACACTCCTATGAAACTCTGAACAGAACACAACCCAACTTAAATGCTAAACTGCAATCCTTAGCAGCTCTAACCCCCACATTCTGTAGGTTGTGGATCTCTCAACCTATAGAATGTCACTGTATGAGATTGCATGCAAAATCTTTATTAATAAAACTTGGTATGTTCAGTCTACCTTACAATGTTTTATTTTTTAAAATATCTGTTCCATTGTCTATCAAAACTAAAGACAACCTTGTCATAAATTTTTCAACTATTCAAATGTAGCCAGCTTGTATCCCTATTAGGCTTTGGAAATGTTTTTTCACTGTATAAAACAATTTTATGTCTTTTCATAAAATGATGGAACTTTTCTTATTCATGAATATTTCATATCTTTAAATTGAGAGAGAGAGAGAAATATATATATATATGATCTGACACAGAAACTACACTTTATCATGTCAGAAAGAAATATGAATCAATACAAACCTGTTCAAGGTTCAAATTTTCACCCTCTATCTTTGCAAAAATTACAGGGTAACCCTTCTGCTTTGTCCATGAATCCATTAGCTCATTCACAGGTTCTCCAGACACCTCTGAAAGGACAGCCCACAAGTCTCAGTTCTTGCATTACCCCAGGCGTTAAGACCATCCTGAAAAATACCAATGTTAATGAGTTTAAAATATGAATATTCTGAAGTTAATTTCTTAGAAGAACAGGTTTTGAGTGAAAGAAAAGTCTTGCTCATTATGTGCTCTGCTGCAATGCAGAGGGATTCTGATTTATAATTATAAGAAAAGCCATTGTTACACAGGGGAACCATCAAGCATTCATAAATTAACCCTCTGTAGCACAAACAAGGTAACCTTGCCAAAGCCACTTTCTCAATGTTGATATAACAAACTCACAAAGATAAACATGCCAATAAATTCAAAGCACAAAATTAAAGTTACAATCTTGCAAATGAAATACTCTACTCCCAAATAAAAGAACAATGAATGGTTATAGTAAACAATGAAAGAGTCCATGAATTTCTACACTAAAATTAAGTAAATTACATGTGAATGATAACTATTCACAACTGGTGTAACTCATAGAAACAATAATGCAAAAGTTAAAATATAGCATGGAGTTTCATAATGAACTTCATTATACATGCATAAAAGAATTCCCAAATATAGAATTATACAATTCACTGGCCCATTAAAATGACACAAGCCCCAGCACTTTGTCACCTGAAAAGTTTGAGCACCAAGATAGCTTTGAAGCCTGCGAATTATTGATCCTCCTTTCTCGTAGCTAATAGGATCAAATAGCTCATCTATTTCACACACATGATGAATTTCCACCTGTAACATTTGGTAAACATTTCTATTACACCGTGGTGCATTGATTGATAAGGTAACACTGAAATTTGGAATTGTACAAGTATTTAAAATGATGAACAAGAAAAGAGAAATGTTATTATTTATTATCTTGAAACATGTCAATGACATTAGATCAAAAAAAAATTTAAAAAACAACTGTGACGTAAACAATATCATAATTTCATTTTATTCATTACACTACGTACCTCAATAGGATGTGATTCGACAAAGCCATCTAACCTAAATGCCATCATTGAATTGTATCCAACTATTCCATTCTGAAATTAGATAATCGGCAGCTAAATAGCTAACCTGTAACACCAACATTAGTTCCAAGATTGTACCATGAATCTCAAATGATCAAAAAAGAATGCTTCACATACAAAACCCTACTCATATTCCATTTATTTCCAAATAGTTACCCAAGTAGCAAAACCCTCATTAAGCCAAAGATGAGTCCACCATTCCATTGTCACTAGGTTTCCAATCCACTGATGTGCCAGCTCATGTGTTACAACAATTGCTATCTATAAAACCAAAATGAGGTATGTTCAAAAAGCACTAAAATAATTGACAACATAATAGGATCAGTTATTCAATAATTTAAATTGAATGCCAAGAAATTAAATGGAGCCAATAAATTTTCTGCGAGTACTGATAAGTAAACAACAAAATCATACAAATTTATTCAAGATTCCAGCCAATAAATCATTGTAAAAGATTTTAGTTGGAGACTAAAAATTCGTCTAAGAAATACTGTGCTGTGTCTGGGAGATATACAAACCACTGAAATTTAAAAATTATCCATTAAGTTAAGAGAGAAATTCATTTAAGTAAACTATAACAGCAACTTGTAAACTGATATTCATCATGAATGATGTGTTTATGTAAATTTAGTAAGAAATCAGAAAGCGGAGTACGTTTGTTTGCTGCAGCAGAATGCTTTTCATCATACAACAGCGCTTGTCTCCTTGTAGGTAACCAATCCATAATTTTCCATTGCACCAGGAGAGAAATCAGGCATTGCAGTCATATCCAACTTTGGCAACAGATAATCAGCTCCAAAATACCTATAGATTTTTATAAAATTAGTAGAGATGTAACATACAATAAAGCAAAAGAGCACTATAAAGTACTGATCATGAAATTTAACAATTACAATCTTTAGTCAAGAAATTTTTACGCAACTGTGTAAAGGTTTGGGCTTGCTAGATTAGCTATTTGTTGAGGTTTAATATATATATAGCAAGGTTAATTAACATTGACAAAAATTCATTATATTAACATTCAACAGTCGTATAACTGTCACCTTATGTGGTGATTTCACCACAACAGTGTTGTGATTATGCACGGTGAGAATTGATAACTAGTTACACTAGTTATGAAAAGATATCGTTTCATCAAAGGTTGTGAAGGTTCTCAGAATCGTACAAAACAGTGAGAAAACATCTCTTTAGATAGATGTAGATATAGAGTAAAAACACTTAAGCTACGGTGAGTAAGAAAGGTGTTTGTGTATGTGGTATGCTACAACTCCAACTCAATAAACAAATTAAAGTAAAGTTATAAAAAAGTGACTTGATGAACTATCATATGCATAATATGGTGTGTACAAGTTTGAATCACCCAATTTAAAGTTCAAACTTGGATTATATTTATTATTCCTCTACAAATTTAATTTAGTATCTAGCATAAGTGGTTGATTTGTGTTTCCTTGGACCTCATGACACATAAGTTACCAAATTCTAACAATATTAAGCTTAAAAGTGCAACATCATCTTCAGCATGTTGACCCATGTAAAGTACATCAAAATTGCAATTTTCATGCCTTCTGGATGAAGAACAATTTTAGTGGGTAAGTCACTTTGTAGTTACCAAAGAAAACCCTAACCCTAAAATTGCATATAAAGAAATGGCCTGTGTGGAATTTTAGTTACACATTAGTGTTATGCACAAAAGTAAACATTAGTCAGTGTTACGTACAAAATTAACGTTACCGAATTATGACCAGCAATGACCTCTCCGCCAAATGAATGAATCAATAATGAATGAATC
The DNA here is from genome assembly GCA_015680685.1 of Gnetum montanum. Classification (NCBI taxonomy): domain Eukaryota; kingdom Viridiplantae; phylum Streptophyta; class Gnetopsida; order Gnetales; family Gnetaceae; genus Gnetum; species Gnetum montanum. The sequence continues at coordinate 6,175 of MNCI01004850.1, forward strand.
AACTGAAAGCATTCCTTTTGAGTTTTTTCTGTTGCTTTCTACACACCCATTTTTTGTTTCTCTAGGTATTTGCATCTCAAACCCATTTCTTTATGCTCATATATTACTAATCAAGAAATTTAACAATTTAATAACATCTGGCCAAGATATTTTTAGGCCACTTTGTAAAGGCTTGGGCTTCCTAAATTACTTAGCAATCTTAAAAGCACAAAATCATCTTCATTAACCATAATAGAAGGGGCTCAAGAGGACTTCAATTTCTTTATAAAAGCCATGTCTTTTTAAAAGTCATAGAGTTCTTTTCATCATTAAAAACTTTGTTGATACAAAAATTAAAAACTCTTGAAATTAGATTCCATTCAAATAATGTTAATAAAAATCTAGGTTAGTTTACCTACCTAGTTTGGTAGCCTAGTAAACCCAATGGTAAAATGGTTTGGATTTTGTTCACTTGAAAAGGCTTCAGTTATTGAAAAAATTGAACAAGTGTTTTAACAAAAACTAAACAATCCAAGGGTGTTCCTTGAAACTTTGTTTGATCTTTTTCATTTTTAAATGTTTTTTGTTTTTTCTGTTTTACCTTTCATAAAAGTATAGTTATCAAAAATTACTTAGTGCTTGTTATGTTCATGACAATTGAAAGCATAGCTCAATTAGTAAACTTGTTTCCATATATGTAAAGGGTTGCAAACTTAAATTATGCCTAAGACATCATTAACTTAATGGTTTTGTTTCTTTGTTTTTTCTTCTCATTTTTAAACTTAAGAATAATTTTTTAAAAATTTTAAACTATGTTTTCTTGCTCTTGTATATTTATGTGTGTCTGTCTGTATGTTAGTATATTATAGCAGTTCTTTGTTCGTGTGTCTGTCTGTATGTTAGTATATTATAGCAGTTCTTTGTTCGTGTGTCTGTCTGTATGTTAGTATATTATAGCAGTTCTTTGTTCGTGATTCCTTACTCTACTTTTAAAACAAGATGTGGTTAAAGAGTTAGTTATTTACTTTCCTTTTTTATATTTTTATTTCTTTTCTCTTATTTTTAAATTTAGAAACTAGGGCCTCTTCCTCCGTCGGAAGGCTGCTAGTATTGCTACAGAAGGCTGCATGTTCTGGAGAGAAGGTTCCACAGCGATGGCTTTAACACCAATGGTCAAACCCTCGTGGGAACAATATTACCAGAACAATGTTGCGTTGTCAGACGTGGTGTGTTTGGTTGGGTGGGATGGTCTGCTTCCCAAGCTTGTTCGGGATCCGGCTCTGCCAGATGCTGAATTCTCCACCAACTGGCAGGGTTCCTCTACTATGTTCCGTGGGTTAGGATTGAGCCGGGGTGCTAGGGGTGCCCGTCAACAAAGGTCTACAAGAAGTGCAAAGCTTTTTTCCAAGCCAGATGCTCAGAACTGCACGTGGTCAGGTACCACGGTTTGCCTTGCCTGACCTTCGGCAATTGGCTGCTGAATTGGTTGAACGTTACTTTGTGTACTCAGGAGATGGGTTGAGACTCCAAGGTATGCATTTTGCATTTCTGCAGTGTCTCCAGATGGGCTATCAAGTAAACATTCCAGAGTTTTTTCTACCTTCCCTGAGGCAGCAGAGGACTGGGAGACACTCCAATCTCATTCTTGCTCTATGGTGCAGAGTTGGAGAAGGACCATGGATGGGGCCTTTGGATTCCTTGGGCCATGCCGTTTACCATCGAAGAAGTAAGGTGGTGAGTAATCCTATGGACTATCCGGTGGGGTCTGTGGTCCTCGCCCTTGTGGCCATTGGCAGATACCCTATTGAACTTAGCTTTGACACCGATGCGGGCACTGGCACGGTTGGAGCTAACCAAGTTGCACTTGAAGAATGGATCCAGGCAGAGGTTAGGAAAGAAACGGAGAATGAGGCGTGGCACCAAAGGCGTAGGAACAAGAGGCAGAAGAGCAGCAGATCCGCGAGGCCTAAGAAGACGTAGAACAGCAAGAACAACTGATGCGGGTTCATAAGTCTAGCACCACGGCCTGGCTATAGGCTGGCAAGTGCCAATATATGCGGATGCACATTACCCATGAGGCAACGTGGCTAGTGCTGCGCCATCACATTTGAATTGCTCCTGCCCCTCTCCATCTTCCTAATGAAAGGGGATCTGGATCTGCTGAAGAACAAGCCGGGAGGTGACCTTAAAACATTTCCAAGAAACCATAGCCTTTGTGTTCACGAAGGAGTTCCACGCACAGCTGGATGAGCTGCATGCTACCCACATTCCGCACTGCCATTGTGTCTGATTGCCCCAACACCGGTAGTGGTGGGGGTGTTTATGGTTTTCTTTTTTGTTTTTGTTTTTTGTTTTTGGTTTTCTGCCATGAAAAATGTCTTGTTGCTTGGCTTAGGGGTTCCGTTTGTCTCTGTTGTTTTGCACCTGGTCTGTTTGGGTTTAGTTAATGTTTAGTTTGTTGTGTTTGTGTTTTGATGTGGGGTGCTTCTTTACATCACTACCGTTTCTAGGGTCACTCATGGCGTTTGCAAGTTTCAAAAGCTAGTTATGCCCTAAGATTGGGGGCTTCTCGTCTGTTGTTTGGCTACAGACCTCTGGTCCGGTTTTGTTTCTTGATTTGTACATATTTTTGTCAATACACTCCCAAAAGTTTTTTCAAAAAAAAAAAAAGTTTAGAAACTAGTATATTTTTTTTTTTTTTTTGTAATTGTTCTAAACTACTTGCTTTCCACTGTATCTCAATTAGTTGTTAACCTTAGTACTATTCATCCTCTCTATTCCTGGACAAACCAATTGCAACTAATGATTAACTTCGTATGTTTTGAAAAATCTTGTAAAAAAGAATAAAATGCAAGCGACGTATGGCACAATGTTTCAACATTTTATTATAGATATCATATGATTTTTTTTAATACTTTAGGCAATAATATGCAACTGCAGCAAAAAATTTCATAGGGAAGGAAAATTGATACAGATGTATCAAATAAAGTCCAAATAACATAGTAAACATACTATACTCAGTATAATATGTAAGAGTTCAAACAACAACATCAAGTCAAGCTTAGCTTGATTAGTTTTACCAACTTCAGTATACACCTTGACTGTCTTTCCTGTGTATATCCAAAAAATCACATTCCCTAGTGTCACCTTTTTGTACATAGCCAATGGATACAAGAAAACCTTCTGCAGTAGTGGCTTCTATATAATCAAATTCGGTAACAACAATTACTATAAGGTATGTTGACATAACTAGTGATTCTTGGAAGGCAATTGATTTTAAATTTCCTTCGGTGTTCTCTTTCACAGATGGCATGTTTGATAAGATGACTTAGTCAGTGGGTGCTTTAACTGTTATTTTAAAATTTTCCTACAAAACTAACAAGTAATTAGTATTTTTCTTCTTTAATTTGGGCTAATAAAACAGGGGAGAATATTTTAACCTTCTTTTCAAATTTTTGTATTTTGTTAATTACTAGCCGTTCAACTCTCACAAATAATCCTATCAACTTTGCCTCAAAGAAACATTTACAAATGACACCATATGGAAAAATAGAATATATTAATATACAAGCATATATATATATATAATTGAAACTAAATTCATCCAATAGAAGTAATTGAAAAATGACAATAACATAAGAGGCATCCAACCCAGCTTTTGATTGCAATTCTTTCACACATACTTAGTTTGTTGGTGACACCTTTCTATTCTCTTATGGGAATGCACAATTTGTAGCAAACTTGCATACAACACTATTGAAGTTTTCAAATGCCTCTAGTTTAAGAATTGATTTAAATAAAAGTCGTGTGTTCAATTTTGGCATTAAACAAGAACTTTCACATGAATATATTGGTTTATTGGGATGTGAAGTACACTCATTACCTACCATGCACTCAGGGTTTCCTATCTTTGTGGGTAATATGCAAAAGGAACTTTGGTACCCATTTCCTCAAAGGATTGATAATAGACTTGTTAGGTGAAAGGCTAAGCTATTTGTTGACGACCGTTTGGGACGCAACCGCCAACGAGTGTCTTCGAATAGGATTTAGGTGTTTGCTGGTCTCTAGCAACACCAAGGCCTAGATACCTCTAAATAGACTCAGTAGTTAAGTGAGTATGTGTGTGTGCTGTTGCGGCGTGCGGTTGTGAAAAATGCAACGATTGCGTTGTGTGTAAACTACAAATGACTTACTTTAAAGAGATTCAGCCAACTTTGCCAAGTACTGTGAGTTGTTGAGAGTTCCTATTTTGTTCAATTGTCTAGTCTACGCGGTCCTAATAATACCTACTTGTAACAAATAAAATTTTGCAAAAACATTTGAGCACAACTCTGCGAATCTACTTCTAATTTTCCCTAAAGAAAGAGATAGTTCCACAAGAAAACTAGAAATAGAGCAAGATTCGATGGAAATAGACAAAAAAGAAAGCACATTTGCGTGGACCTCACATATGTGAACAAGGTAAAATGACATGAGTAAACACTTCGCAATAAAGCTATCCCAAATTCAATAACTATGAATTGTTCAAACTTCCAAGGCTCAAATAAGAAATTTCTTCAAGACAATCCTACTATGCTACCAAAAAATTGTTGCGTAAACTACCACGTACGAGACTCCATTTTGGCTAAATAATGGATGTGAACAATTGCATTCAACAGAACCTTCAAAAGACTTGACAATTTCTGATTGAAATACCACAGAGATTCACATTAAAGATAAAAAAAAAGCTATTCTGGTCCCATCAAAATACCAAAGATCTTCTGAACCCTCTTGACTATTGAATCATTCAACGGCATGACTACAAGCAGAGGCTCTCTTACAACGATCTCAATAGCAGTTCTTATACATTGTGCAATAATAAAATTTACTACTAAAATGCTCTTAAGGCTTTTAAACACAAGTGCTTCTATGGAAAAATTTTAACAGAAATTTTCTATCAGGCAACAAGAACAATAAGAGCAATCTAAAAATCCCAAAATTACTTGCCAAGGATGATACCATCTAAACCACTAGCTAGACAATTTAAACAAAATAAAAATAAAACATAACTCACAGGACTATGACAAAGAGGCTGAAATCTTTTCTTTAGCAAGTCATCTTACAAGCAATCTTTCACACTTTCTTCTTTACAAATGCTCTTCCCAAGACCCAAAGTGTGTCTCCAAGTGAGAGCCCAAGAATTCCCCAAGTGTGGTATCAATGTCTTCTTCTTGTCCAAAAGTGTGATGTCCCCATTCTTCTTACCCTTGAAGCCTTTTTATAAGGTTCAAAGGTAGTTACATATTCAAAAATATCTTACCCAACTTCTCTCTCAAGTAACTTAGCCAACAAGTTAGGAAGTATTAACTTAGGAAGTTAGGAAGTTAGGAGAAATATTGCAAATATTTCCTTTGTGGAAAATAACTCCAATAGCTCCGTATAATTGTTATTTTCATTTTAATTTATTTAGAATTTTTAAGTTTTGAATACTATTGAAGCCCTAGTAATTTTATGAACAAGGTAATGGTAAAAAGATAATATAATATCCACCTTGGTGTAGACGTTGGTGGTAGCAGTAGCTAATCTGTATAAATTTATATAAATAATTTATCTACACTTGCACCCGTGTAAAATTTGTTGCCGAATGTGAAGGCACCAGGCCTAGAACTGCTAGCAAATAATTCCAAATTATCCTACCCTGCCAAAATCGTTACCAACTGCCACCACGGGAGAAGGCTCTGCCGCTACATCCAGCATTGTTGTGGTGTTCAGTTGCTGAAGAGCTAGGGAGAAGGATTTTCATGGAAAAAAGAAAATGATGTGCTAAACATATGGTCCTAAACATAGGGTTTCAGTTGCCTGGAATTTGTTTTGTTTTGCCCCAAATTCACTTAGGGCTTCCTGCGTTTTTTTGTCTTTGTGAATCGTCTTCCAAATCACTGCCATTGATTGTAGAGCCAGGGGCGAACGTGCCATGGATCAAAGTATCAGTGAATGGCAGCATCGAGTATGGTAAGTTGAGAATGGCCCTGTAATAGCCAGAAAATTCTCTGCATAGTGCACGCATTGCAGAACACAAAGAACACCCGGGAAGGCATCGAAGGTAGGCAGATCCAATTGCATATCGGTGGAAAGAAAAAAAATTCGAAACTAAAGGTGTTGCTGCTCAAATTCGCCATGAAATAATGAGGGTCGGAATGTCGAAACGCAAGTTCGGATGCGAGGGTTTCAGCATAAACAAGTCGGGTCCCCTGGGCGATTCTACCATTCCAGGGTTCGAATCCGCGAAATCGCAGCGGCGTCTATACATGTCGTCGCCGACCAGAGCCCCCGACGACCACTTCCAAGATCATGACCTGGACGACATCGAGTATGCCAAGGGTTTCAGCAACATTAATAATCAGATTAACGATGACGGCAACGATGGAGAAGTGGATCTGCTAGATGCGTTCATGGCGGGAATCCAGGAAGAAATGAAGAATTTCGAGAAGAAGAAATTGACGGTGGAGAAGTATGAGAATGATGATGATGAGGATGATCCCATGGATTCTTATTTGAAGGCCCGCAAGGATCCTTGGATCGCGCTCGTTGTCGATGCCTTGAATGCTGGATATGATTCTGACCAGGAGGTTTATGCTGCCGCCAAGGCCGTCGACACTGCCCAGGGCCATATCGAGTACGATTCCAATGATAATTTGATTGTGCCCAATGATAAGAAGAAGATTGAGCCTATTCCTACTCTGGATCATTCGTAGATTGAGTACGATCTCTTCAACAAGGATTTCTACGAGGAGAGCACTTCTATTGCCACCATGACTGTTTTGGAAACTGAAGCTTTTCGACAAAGTCTGGGAATCAAGCTTTCTAGATTTGATGTTCCCAAGCCCATCAAGAAATTCGATGAATCTGGATTTTCGACAGCATTAATGAATGTTATCAGCAAGCAGGGCTACGAGAATCCCACTCCCATACAGTGCTAAGCATTGCCTATTGTGCTGTCTGGTAGAGATGTGATAGGAATAGCTAAAACTGGTTCAGGGAAGACTACTACATTTATTCTTTCTATGATTGTGCACATCATGGATCAACCTGAGCCTGTGTAGGTTCCAACTCCTCTGAGATTTCATCATACTCCAAAGAAAACTCATCATTTTATCTTCTAACAAGATTGTGCAAATTGAAGGCATTCAGCGCTTCTTCTTCTTCTTCATTGCTAACATCAATTTCATCATCTACATTTGATTTTGATCAGCACTCTTCTCCAGTTTTACCCATCAACCCACAACCTTAAAGCTACATGTTTACTTCGATAGTTTCAACCATACATTATTTTAAAAATTTAATGTAAAAATTCTTGGACGAGTAGATCATCTCTCTCTTGAATCAATATAGAACAAACGATAAGTGAAATCCGCTTTTAATCATAAAGTCTACTACATTAAATAATCAAAAATGTACCAACACCAAGATGTTCCAACTTTTGATAAGATAGTCCAACTGTTCCATGAAATGGCCAAATGTGCCAACACTATTATCATAGGCTGGGCAATTATAATTGGTGAGATCTACTATTCAGGTTTTGCCTCTTTAGTACCTTTCATGCTTTTATTGTCCTAAAATAATTATTTCAGAGATAGAGAGAAAAGAATGAACTTTTTTGTGGTCCAACCATTAGAAAAAAACACTTCATGTTTTAAAGTGGAATACAATCTATAAACTATGATCCTATGGAAAATGGTATCTTAGGCATATACAAGAGATCAATTATGCTTTGTCAAAAAAGATTGCTTAGCAACTTTGTGTATCGAATAGATTATGGGTTTAGGTGATGAAAGCCAAGTACTTGTATGGTGGTTTTCACTTTGTTAATGCTCCTAATATTACTAATCCCTCCCCAATTTAGAAATGACTTAAATTTATAAGACATTGGTTTTGTCAACATCATTCTTTGCATAATCAATGGTGTAAGTGGTCTGATGGATCAAAATACTCTAAAAAGAAGGCTTATACCACTTTACATCCCATTGAAAGAATGCAATATCCAATAGACATCTAGAATCCCATTTTTACTCCTTGCATTCATCTCTTTACTAGTAAGATGCTTCATCGAAAATTATTTGATAATCAATATCTTACACATAAGAATATTATGGAGGATCTAAGTTGTGTCTTATGTTCTTCAATAATAGAGACTACTAATCATCTTTTTCTAAATTGCCTATTTATTTAGGATATTGGAATGAGTTCAAGTGTAGAGCTCATAGGTCACCACCTGCAACTAACTCTTTTAATGATTTTTTGTTAGCTTAGAAATAACATCATTATAGAGGACAACAAGGTAAGGTGTGAATGTTAATGTGGGTGGGTTGTTGCTTTGGCTCTTTGGAGGAATACTACAAAATCTTAAACAAATTATAACTAGAACAATGTTGTTTAGTTATATCTTTAATAGAGTAATGTGGATGGTAATTTATATGTTGTTTTGTTTGTTTTTCTTTAAATGGAATTTAAATGGAATTAACTTTTTGTGACCCAGCCACTATAGATCTAGTATGTTTGTTTGATAAAAATTAAAAATTAAAAACAAGAAAGCAAAGCTAAGTAGCTAGGCTAATCTATGCTAAGCAGTGTAGTTGTTACAACCTAAGAAAATAGTTTCTTTCATATTGAAGAAAAAAAAGGACAACAATTCAAAAAGAAGTTTAAGCCAAAATAGCACATTCATGGTTTCATTAGGGCTACCATTAGCCAAAATCTTTTAAATTGAAATCTATGACTGTTTCCAAGCAATACTAAGAGAATAGTACATAGGATTTTATGTAGGCCTATGATCTTACAATAGCTAATATTTGTTTTAAGAAAAGGGTTGAACACTTGGTGACCTTCAAGAGTCGAAGCAACTTAACCCAAATGGACTACATCTTGGTAAGAAATAGAGATTAGAGAACCTATAGTCATTACAACATCTTTCTAGGAGAAAGTCTTACAACCCAAAATAAACTTTAAGAAGGGGGTGCTTTGTATAGAATGGTAGAATCTAAAGGAAGAAAAGGTATCACTATTTATGGATAGACTCCTTGTATAAGGACAATGGGATTTTAACCTAAATGTGAATAATAGTTGAAGTTAGATAAGAAGTTACATCTAGAAGATGGCGAAGGACATCCTCAGGGTTTCAAAAGAAAATAAGTATATTAAAAAAAACATAGTGGTGGAGAAAGGAAGTGCAATGAAAAATTCAAGATAATAGGAATTCTTTTAAGGAGTAGAAATAGAGCAGAAGGTAGAATTATTTTGAGAGATACAAGGTAGAGAACTATGTGGCCGAGACAACATGAGCAAGGCTAAACTTAGCACTTTTGATTCTTTTAAGAGAAAGTAGAAACTAAGGAGGGTGAAAAGTCAATTTCCAAGCTAGCCAAAATTCAAAACAAGAAGTGCAAAAACTCTAATCATATTAGATGCATCAATTTTGATGATGAAAAAATTTTGTTCTCAAACAAAAAAATATTGAAGTGATAGAAGAAATTTTCATGGTTAACAAAAAATTCCCTAGAGATGAAGTTGAAGATATGGAATCAAACATAGCAAAGATAAATTGTATTTTTGCCTTTGAAGTAAAGATAGCCATTATGAAGATGAAGAATGATAAAGCAGTGGGACTAAATGGTATCCCTATAGAGGTATGGATGTCTATAGGAGATATAGGGATTACTTGATTGACAAATTTATTCAACAAGATTTGGGAGGAGGGGAAAATGTTGGTTGATTGGAGGAGTACTATAGTATGTATCTACATTAACATGGCAAACATCCAAACCTATGGAAACTATAGAGGTATCAAGCTTGTGAATCACACCATAAAGTTATGGAAAGGGTCTATACAACAATGCTTAAGACAAGAATTAACTATTTTTGAAAATCAATTTGGTTTTATGCATGGAAGATCAACTATTAAGGCTATCTTATTCCAACAACAATTGATGGAAAATTCGAGTATAGTATGAATGTCTACCTACCTCCTTTCCTCCATTTTCAAGTTTTTTCTCTATGGTTTTGTTATTCTTTTATGTTAAACTATTATCATCTAGTGATAGAAGTCATTAGAAAATGTTAAAAGGTCAAGTTATTGGTCCTATATGGTTAGAAGTGATGTCTTTTCTTATTATGTTACGACAAAAACATAGGAAAGAGACCATGTCGAAAAGAGGGTAGAGGGGATTAATGGTCCTTCATGTGTGAGTATGATAAATGTGGCAAAGCTTTCTCCTCTCCACAAGTATAAATGAGGGTGTTTCCCACTCATTTTGTGATGCCCATTAAAGTGAGTTGTGAAGTGAAGGAAAGCTCTCTTTTCCTTTCATTGATTGTGTTCTTTACATTGTGTATGTGTTGAAATCTCTTTACTTTCAGCCCTCTCTCTTTCCTTATCACACTCTCATAGCCACAAAGTCTTTCAAGAGTTGTATCCTCTCAATAGATTTTACCCTCACATTCCTATAAATACTTCTCACACATTGATTCCCCTACAATTTCTCATAAATCTCTCTCAAGTTTCTCACAAGGAGTTTCACACAATTGGAGGCTCTCATAATTTAGGTCCCTCACTTTTCTCTCATGTTTTTACATGTTTAATTTCATATTTTAGTTGCATGCTTATGATCATTGATATTAGATGAATGTTTTGAAGGGTTTGATGCTTATGTTTGCAATGATGGATGAATTCCCTTGATAGATTTGTCTAGTTTAGGAGGTTCAACCCACAATTGACCTCAAATCTATGTTTATATGCCTAATTTGTTTCAAAATTTAACGATTAGCAACCCTTCTTTTGGGATTTCTTATTAACCCAAGAAGTTTGGTTCAAACTCCTTCTCATTCTTGTTGAATTTAGCCATTTGCAAGCCTTGAAAGCTTGAAAGGAGGAAGCATGTTTCCATGACATGTTCTGCATGCTTTGAAGGCAAATTCTTAAGCATTTAAGAAGATTTACATGTTTTCCCTATTTTCCTTGTGGTAGGACATGTTTCTAATTTCTCTTTCAATTTGATGTAATCATGTTTCTAAATATCTCAAATTTGTTGTCAAGAGGCCTAGACAAATTTCTTCTGCCTTCTCTACCCTTATTACAACTTGATTTTTGTGTAATTTTCATCCCGAGATTGTTTCAAGTTGTTATTTATTTCAAATTACAAACCACAACCTCACCAACAGTCGTGTTCTTGCATACCACAACCTCAACACAACTCATGATAAACCCAAAAAAGTGACTACGATGTGTGATCAATTAAAAATTGAAATATAGGAGGGGACAAGGGCCAAAACAGTCACCACAAATAGTACTGGAGCTCATGATTAACACAGTCTTGAATTTTTCACTATTTTTCATGCCACATGACTTGGCCACAACTCGTGCTTCAGGACCATGACCTCACCACAACCTATAGTGAATTTACCATCATCACCCCACAACTTGTGTTCTCATCAGATTTCACCATGAGTAACCTCCTCAACTTGTGGTAAATTTCTGGAAGGGATTTTAGAAGAAAATTGAAGTTCAAATTTCATATCTTGGTAGTAGAGATAGACCTTGTTCCAATTGTACACCTTGACAATTTATGTGTAAGAAGAGAAATCTACACATGATTTTCGTTGACTTAGACAAATCTTATGATTGAGCTAATTGACATATTATTTAGTGGATGTTAAAAATAAAGGATATTCCTATTTGGTACATGAAGACTATTCAATACACGTATGGTGAAGCAAAAACTCAAGTTTGCACTGTCTATGAAAAGACTTCAAACTTTCCTATGAAGGTAGGGCCTGTTCTAAGCTCTTATTTGTTCACCATCATTATGTATGAGCTAACTAAAGAAATTCAAGATGATATTCATTAGTGTATGCTCATTGTTGATTATATTGTTTTGGTGGATGAATCTAAAGAAGCCCCAGATGCAGAATTGGAGATTTAGAGAAACACCCTAAAATCAAAGTTCTTGAGGATTAATATATGTAAAACATAATACATGAAATGCACTTTTAGTGGAAAACAAAGTAACGAAGTTACAAAGATTAAAATCCAAAAATAAAAAGTTTCTTAATATATGCAATTTAGATAGTTGGGGTTTGTACTCCAAATGGATGGTGTAATTATCAACAATGTAACAAAAAAATTGAAGTAGAATGGAAGAAATGGTGGGAAGCTAATGGTGTACTTTGTGATAAAAGAATCCTTGAAAGGTTGAAGGATAAGTTCTACAGAACTACTATCAAACCTATGGTCCTTTATGATGTGGAATGCTAAGATGGATGTTAGATGTAATTAAGAAGATCAAATCAACAACTCTATTATTAAGGGAAGTGTGAGAGTAGTACCCATAAATGAAAAGATCAAAAAAAAAATCCATCTTAGATTATCTAGTTTGGTCATGTGATTAGAAGACTAAAGAATTCTCCTATTAGAAAAGATTACTTCATTAAAGTTGAGGGGATCCAACAAAGAGGTAGACCAAAACATACTTGGTTTTCCTACATAAAGAAAGACATCCAAAATTTGAGTATTAATGCTTATTTGGCTATTAATACGGGTGAATGATGTAAGAGAGTTCACATAGCCAACCCCATGTAGTTGGGATAAAGTTAGGATGATGATGGAAGCATAAGGATTAGAAACCATCAAAAGTGTCATACAAAGAGAGCTACATTAAGAGTTTTATAAAACTTGAAGCATCAACATAAGGTTATTTTTCATAAATTGAATGAGGTAGATGGCCAAAAGTCTCAGATTTGTTCTTCATTGAGAGGATTAAACAAAGTAAATGCAAGTTACCATATGTCAATTTAGTGATTTTTGAGATCTTAAAGAAGTGAGAAGAAATGCAAGAGAAACTGCTTGAAGAAATTCCAAAATTTTTATACAAAAAAATGCAAGTTAAACAACCAATTGTGGAGGCATACAGGATAGATTTAAAAAGACATGAGTCTATTATCCTTGAGTTTAAAGATGCTCAAAAAAAATATTTCAAATAATTGTAGGATCCTCAAAAGTGAAATTCTTGGATAAAAAAAAGATTTCACATAGAAGGAGTTGGCAAAGCAAATGGAAAAGTGGAAACAAGTAAAAGAAGGGATCAGGTACAAATAACCAAACAAGGTTTTTGCCCCTTCAACTATGCATTATTGAACATTACAAGGTTGCTAATTTGTACCATATTGCTTTTTTTAATTAGTTTGACATCTTTGACATTGTAGAAACATAGAATATAAATCGTCCCCATGTTTAAAAGTCCCTGGTTTTAGGAGTTATTCATTTCCTAATTAAAGAAAGAAATACAAAGGACATATGTCTGGAGGTTTAGATATTTTAATATGTTGTAGTTTGAGAAAATTTATTAGGATTGGCAAAGTGGATGACAATACCCAGCACGATTAGTTGAATATTGGTTAACATTAGTTCCTCGTTTTTTGGAGGGGGCTATCAGAAACAATTTGACTATAGGTACTACTTTTTGCTATTTTGCTTCACAAGATGCTACTTTATATAAGCAAGAAGATATATAACAATATTTTCTTTTCAAGCATTGGGTATGAATATTAACATATAATTGCTTACTCTCAAATTGGAGAAGTTTTTCTTTATGTGGGTCTTAATGCTAGGATTAGTCCTAAGCAGATTCCTTTCACTCTCTAGGACTTCCAACTCCACTTAGTGACAAAGATTAATGCTAGATTAGAATAGATCTTCTACAAGCACAAGCTTGAGTCACAAGAGAAATTGTTTGTGGGAGCAGGGTTGAACCCTAAATCTCATGGTGTCAAATGACATTAAGAAATTTCAAAATTCTATTCACTACACTTTTGTAGGTCCTGAAGGGTGTTTGAGCATTAACTTTTTAATTACTTATCATAGAATTTTGATTACATATCTACACATCATGCACCACATTTTATTTTCTTAGCAAAATCTCATCAAAAACTAGTTTCATACTATTTGACTACAGAAGTTAAGTTTGAGTTTTAGGCTAAATTTGAGAAATGTTGGAATCAAAACAAAAACTTAGTGGACATTTTGTCATATGCTACTTGTTGGGTTCATAGTGAATACCAAGCTAGGAATAAGCACAGGTTGGATAAAGAGAGTCAAGAACTACATTGTGTCTAAAATTCAAGAGCATTAATTTGTACAAGATTTTGATTAGGAATAAGAAGAGGTAGTTTATTATAGAATGATAAGCAAAATTGCTCCACTTAATTAAAAAACATCCTAAGATATTTTAGAGTTTGTAGCATCATAGGCAAAAGATCATCAATGAATTATAAAAATGGATACAAGATGTGCCACCTAATTATTTAATTCAACGATAGATTTGTCCTGTTAGTCATTCTTTTTTAGCTAATGATGCTGCCTTGGAATAAGAATCTAGTAAAGGATTGCAATTTATGCTTAGTACCCTGGATAGATGTTGCCAATACTCTATAATGAAGGTGCATGTCAATAAAACTAAGATCATAATATATGGGAAATGAAAGATTGATTACTTGTCTCTTTAGAGACATCCAATAAAATTGGAACAATATAAAGAAGATTAGCATGGCCCCTTGATCAAGACATGCAAAAATCGAGAAATGGTTCAAATGATAGATTGATTACTCCTTCATGATATAAATATTTGGTCTTGGAATACTCTAGCAATTACAAGTAGGATCTATGTAATAACAAAAGGATCAATATTGGAATGAAGGATCAAAAGAGATGCAAATAAGAATCACTTAAAGCATAGGATTTGGAAACAATTTTTCAAGACACTTGCTAAATTAGTTCTCTTATATGGGTCCTATATCAACAATACATTCGTTGGAAGATATACAAAAGTAATATCTATCAAAGGAAATCCAAATTAAAAGACAAACTTTGTATACAACAGCTTGCTCTTAAACACACGGATGTTGCCTTTGGAGGTAGAGGATATTTGTTAGTTTGTTGCTTATACCTATGATGTAGCTAATTCTACAGTTAGTAAGTTCTCCAAATTGGTAGTATAGGCTACTTAGCAAGAAGATTGGGACTAGTAGGGAATTTTATTTTACTGAAAATGGAACATAGATAATCAAATTTTTCTTTTGCCCTTCCAAACAACTCTATCAAACTATTAAGCACAAGGACCTACAAGATTGTTGAGCTTATAATAAAGAGAAAAGGAAATTTTACTTAAAGAGTGTTGGGCATCACTACAAAGGTAGACTTATTTCATGTAACACCCTACCCTAGCTAGGGCAAGGTGATGCCTAGGATCAAGTAATCGTAGAACAGAAGCATGATAACTAAAACCGATATGTGTAGGATACATGACAATAAGAACGATTAAATGGTACAAAACTTCCTACCATGCAAAAAATGAAACATACATATCACGTTATAAAAATGCATGTCTCTACATAAAGCACACTATACACTGGTTTGCAAAAATACCAAAAACACATAAGCTTCATCATCCTATATAGAAGAGTACATAGAGTTTCTTACAAGGGTATCTAGTCCACACTATTGTACATAAAAATATACATCAACCAAGCACAAAATATTTTCCCCCTCCTCAACCCTCCATTTCTGTGCTTGTCTAGGCTCCTGTGCCTTTTACCTATAATTAAATAAAGTTAATACATAACTGAGTGGGAAGCCTTTACACTTCCCCCACTAGATGGTCGACAAGTACTACACTAGAGGAGAGGAGTGGGGTACAAAGCAACTTGCAACACTATTAGTCTCATGCATACTCAAAACAACACTCACCATATCACCCATGAAGCTAACATACTATCATACAACCATAGACCAAGCCATGGTCTAACATCATCTATCATGCCCATGATATACCATAAAGAGTCCATGATCCACACAATCATAATCCAAATAAAACACCTATTCTCAATGGTATGACTCATAAACCAATACTATCACATACATAGCCCACATGGTTGCTAGCATATCTGCGCTCAATGTAGCATGTGAAATGTTTCCATGAGTACTCATATCAACCATTGCCTACAAGTCTTTTATTAGTCTTTTATTTATCCAATCGGTGCTAGGGTTCATCAACCTGTGACCCGCAACCATTAGCCTTCCGGAGGATTGGCAATAAGGGCGAACACACTTATGCCACAGACAAGCCATAGGCACGAACACACCTATGCTCTCCCACTCTTAGGATGATGCCTGAGATAGGAGCTACACCAATGCATTACAATGGGGATTAATCCATACTACCTCTAGGGTGCCTCATCATCAACCAGTCCACACCCTCATGCTAACACCTCTGGCCAATGACTGTCACATGCGTTGTCACGAAAACATATACACAATTAGGTTAGCTTAAGCCAACACAAGTCATAAAAACAACATACCCAAAAAACATAACCGCATATCTCCACTCCTAACAATTATAGTCATTTCAGGAAAATAATACCATGGTGCAATAGAATAACATGAAGACCTTGATATAACAAAACAATACCATGTTCCTCAAAAGACACATATTTCCATACAAATGACCATTAAAATAACCTTCAAGATGATATATGCCCAAAGAAAAGACTAATCCCATAATTAAAAAGTACTTTCCAACATTATCCCAATGACACTAATTTTACCTAAGTCAGACTCCTAGAAGCAAAGTTATGCACATTCAAAATTTGATGAATAGAATAATATTTAAATAATATCAAATACAACCAAAAAGGATTGAAACATCCAAAAATGCTCACACCCCAATAGGCCCCAAAAAGATAATATTCCTATCACCCCAACCTCATCAACATCGCATATCATATTCCACATGTCCACATCATACCATACATCCCATATATATTAATAAACAATTTGTAACCAAAATCATGCAATCTTGGGAAATATGCAAAATAAAATGCCTAAGCTCAGACTTTGAGCCATCCACCCCACATGCCCCCATTGCATGATCATATATACTAATCCAGCACAAAATACAGGGAAAAGGTAAAGACAACTCACCAATTAAAATTGTTGAGGACAAAAAGGCCTAAACAAAGGAGAAAATCCTCAAACATCCAATAGAACTCCATTTCACTCCCAACAAGTTCTGCACCCACATAGATATGACCGCAACAATCTCAAATTCAAGTTCAAACAAGAAAAAAGCATCCACAAGGCTCAAAATCCAGAAAAAGAATAGACCATAAAGAAAAATGGTAAAAAACAGACTCTTGTGCTTTTCTATTTTTGAAGTAGAGAAAAACAAAACAAAAACCCAAGCATAGTAGTGCAAAAAGGGCGACGATCTCTTGTGAGAAAAAAAAGCAAGGTTTAGGCCATGTTACTTGTGGTGGTAGCAGAAAAAAAAACAGTGGTCAACATTGGTGATGGAAATAATAAAGAAAAAAATAAAAATAATATAGCCCGTGTGTTTAAGCATATAAAAAAACAATATATATTCAACCTTTGTTTTGGTTTACTTGGTGCACATCACGGGTGAACAAAATGTTACTTTTACTTCTTCTTCTTTCTTTATTTTCTTTTTCACAATGCATTTTCATAAGTTATTTTCTTTTCTTTCTCCACAATTAATAGTGTGAACTTCAATCATGTGTAACAAACACACCAAGACTTCAAATCAAAATCTGTTTGAACATACGAGATCCTTATCATATGTTCTACATATTTACATTCCAAAACCACACTCGAACATCATGCAACATAATGCTTTAGTACAAATGCCTACATACCAAAATTACACATAAAGCATAAAAACATATTGGATAGGTGCTCTTGTACCCTAATCCAACACCCTTGCCAACAACATCACATGTCTAACACATCACATAGGGCTAGTGTACATAATCACATTAGTTAAGTATGTAAAGACATCATAATCATAACAAAAAAAAGCCTCATAACATATAAAATATATTAACTCATCCTCGAAAACCCACCAGGACTCCACATATAATGTCTAAATCATAAGTGTATAACCATACCTACTACCTTTGGGTGGGGTGTAACACTTTACTACTACAATTCCTCACTAGTAGCAAGTTCAAATTAGCTAGGCAAAAATGGATTCTCATTATTTTAGAATAAAAACTAGCAAAAGGACTAATATTGCAAAGGAAGATCAACTATCACCTTTTTAACCAAGATGTAATTGAAAATATGTTCCACATGTTTCTACAATGTACCAAAAATAGGTATATTTGAAGCACATGGAATATTAATGCTCATGAACTTATTAGTTTGTTTCAAACTTATCCATGTAACTTTGTCAGCCAAGTTTTTGAATTACATTCCATGTGTTTCACCTGTCAAATAGATCCCCAAGGTTTTTGAACATAATAAAGATTTCAGCTTTTAATTTTCAATTACACAAGTAATAAATGTATGCATTGAAATGTTTTTATTTGAGAAAAGCTAAAAGGTACTACTTCATACTATCATTTGACAAAATTGTAGGTATGAAATACAAGCTTTCCAAAGTAATCCATGTACCTTGTAAGAAGGTTCATCCCAACAAGGAAAACACCTCTGTGCATTTGCAGGTTCAAAACTATGACTGCCATGTTCCTTTCCCCTCCATTTAATACATATGTACTAGATTAAACTCCTCTTTATTCAAACCTTTCTCAAAGCTACTAGGAACCTTTCAAAATAAGGCATTGCCAATCAAAGACGTATAATAGTACAACGTTACACCTTCAATAGAAACCCTTCATTTGATCATTAAGAGCGCCGAAATCAATGAATAATGTTGCTGCACTAATAGGCAATGTTTTAGCAAACTCCAAAATCAAAATTTCATCCACGCCATCAATGCTAACTGAAGATGGGTTTGCAACCTTCAATGCCAAAATAATGCAATTAGTCTTATTGATACTGAAAGGCAACAACTTCATCTTCAAGACTTAATATAAGAAAAACAAAAAATGTGTAACACTGCTAAAAGGAAAGAACCAAAAATCAAATGCTTAAAATACGTTTATCCATTTCCACAACTTTCATCATTACACAAGTGCACATGGCGAATTTTCTGATTTGACTTATCATGTTGTCGGCTGCTCATCCTAGATAAAAATGCATTGCAGTCTTTTCCAAGTATCAAACACATGCATATATGTAAATGTATATCCATACATGCATATGTGCATGCACATGTGGTGTAAAGACGTGTTATAAAAGAATCTTCTCAGAGCATAATTGTGGGGATGCAATAGCTAAATAACTCTCAAAGAGGAAAAAAGAAAAGAAGCAACCGAAACAAATTTTTGTTTTAGCCCTAGGGCATCATTAGGTCTATTCGGAAAGCATGTATAAATGTGACATGAATTATTATATTATTTTTACACATGAAATAAATTTCATGTAAACCCATGACAAATTTCATCCCAGCATTGTTTTGTTTATAAAGATCCACCAATGCTAGTCCCAAGCCTTGAAAGAAAAGAGGAGGATTAGCGTCAAGTTGGCAGCTAGCAATAAAACCTTGTCAAATCTCATGGATGAGTTTTTTTTTTTTTTTTTTTCTTTTCAGATTTTGCAGATGCTAGGACATCAAAGATCTAGCTCTTTATGAAGGAAAATGGCAAAAAAGAACTTAAATAGCCAACCCCATTTTGTTGGGACAAGGCTAGGATGATGATGATGATTGTTTTGTTTACAAAACAAGACCTCTACTTGATATGATTATCACCATTTTAGTCTTGTCTCAATAATATGGTCTCTGCTAGGATCATCATTTGGAGGCTTAAAGCCTATTCAAAAGATCAGTAGATCAACAAAAGTCTAACCTCCTTTTGAGTGGGTACAAGAGTTGAACTTTGACCTTAAAACTTCAGAAGCAACTACCTTACCATCATTCCATTCCAATCAAGCCTGCCTAATTGGATACACTAATTAAAATTTAAAAAAAAAAAGAGCAACAAGCCATCACTCAGAGTTGATTTCAAATATTAATTTATATCTACTGTCTAAAAACTAAATTCTGTGAATATGATCATGATCATCAAGCAAAATTAAGGCCCATTTTTCCCCTATCGCTACAACTTTCGCATGTTTTTTCAGCAAACAAAAAAGACCATTTACTGGTTTCAGTACAATCAAATACATGTTTACTATAATATTTTTTTTCTTTAAAAACAAAAGGGCTGATGCTGAATATGTTTACAAAATGGCGTTGGCATATTTGTTGTTTTTACTAACAAAAAAATTTACAAGGACTGTATGTCTACCAGATGCGTAGCCTACACATTATAGAATCGACTGGTACAAGCACAAGCATTAAGCAGAGCTTAAGCTAGTGATGAAGTTTTCTTGGCTGCCGGCTATGGTTTGCATAACAAAAATCTTGGATTTCGGCCTTATAATTATAACGTCTACGACTGGTTATCTAAGCAGCGAACATAACGATCCCAGACGAATGAAGTCACACAGGAAAGAATACGAAGTCGATTCCAACTTTCTTAAAAATGTGCTCGGAGCTTGTAACCGTCGTAGATAGTGGAATCGCCTTGAGGATCAATTCTGTCAGTAGATAGTGACATGAAGTTGTGCGGAAGAATCAAAAATCATGTTTTTACTATCAAATGTAATATAGTTTAATAAGCATTCTTCTTTATCATAGTAACTCCTTTATAGCCATCCTCATAGTTAGTTCATTGTAACTATTATAATAATATATATCATCAAATTTCACTATGATTTGAACCATTGATTACCTTAAAGTTCTTGTATAGTTTGTTATTGATATTACATTAAAGATATAACAATCTCTTTGATCCATGTCAACTATAATTAAATCATGAAGTGATTAACATTAGTGCTAGCTAGCTCAAGTGATTAGCTCATTGTTTTTTAAGACATGAGGTCACCCATTCAAATTATACCTAAAGTTTATAATGAGGTGCTAGCCTAGTGGTATGGGTCTTGGCCTTGCAACCTTAGGTCACAAGTTCAATGCTACTAAGTAGCATTGAGTTATAAATTTTTATAAATCTTAGGGTGCACCTATGTACAACCTATTAAATTATATGAACATTGATTGTTTGCTAAATTTTATAATATATTATGTTCACTAGACCACCATTTAGAGTGATGGTAAGATGCTTGTTTCTCAAGTCATAAGACCTAGGCCCAAGCATGGGCATAGCCACTCGAAGGAGGTTAGGCTTCTACCCCTCCATCACTCCTCCCATGATCTTGCCTTGGCAAGATGAGCATTGAGCCTCTAGATGATGATCTTTTTTATTATATTCACTATATGTCTTAAGATATATCTATAGTTAAATTATTTAGGTTTTGACATTCCTATTTTTTTAATATTATACTAAAGTTATCCTTTTTACTTATTTATTTATTTATTGGATTCTAATACTAAACTTTTCAATTACCATATGGACTTTTAACATCCTATTACTAGATTTGAAGAAATTTTGAGAAATTTAAAGAATTGAAAGTTTAAGGCTAACTTTTGGAAGTTAACATGGCTACTCATAGCTAACTTTTAGAAACTTTTTTTTTTCATATAAGAAAAACTCAACGATGGTATTACAAGAAGAAACTTAAGGCTAGTTGAACAATCCCACTTTTAGGAAGTTCTTTCTTATTTTTTCTTTATATAAGGAAACTCAAGGTTGGTAGAACAACAAGAAACTTGAGGCTAGTAGCACAATCCCACATTGTAGTACTGTAGATTTGACTCACTACCTCCTTTTTAAGAGATGAGTGTTTAGACCACTAAGCTATATCTCGAGGTGCAATTTCATGAGTCAATATGAATATTGTTTGAAAGAAATAAGTAAATTTAACATATAATGTACACTTCTACATGTCTAAGGTCACTCCTAAAAGTTATCAAGTACCTCATGGTCATCTAGAAATTCCTTTTAAACATCTCAAAATCCAAGTAGTTGCTAATCCTATTAGCACAATGGTAACCCCAACCCCACAATGCAAATTTGGTATATACTAAAGAAAATTAAATTGATGTATAAAATACATCCCTAACCTCCCTAATATCTATAATACCTAATATAAAAAATACTAGAATAAAATAATAGGCTCTCTAAGGTCTCTAATGTTGTATCACTAGTAGAGTAAAGGATTTCACCCATTTTTCGTGACCACTCATTACCAGCATCAAACTTGTTTCCAAAACAACTACACACATAAACTAACTTTTTATTATTGTGCAAAAAATAAGAAGTTTATGGGGATGGGAATCAAGCTTAAACTACAATGGTTAAGGAAGCTAATAATAGTTAACAATGTCATTGACTCTCTCCCTAATATAAAACAAATATTGTATAGGCCTCTAACTCTAATATGTAAAAGTAAGAAAGATCAATCCAGTGAGATATGCCTAGATTAAGATTTAAACCTTTTTGTCTACTTTCAAACAATGTTTGGAATAAAAAACTAATAAGAATATATCATATTCTTCCAAGATTAAAAAGTAATAGAAAATATACTAGGCAAAATATTTATTTGAGACATAACTAGAATAGTAACATAAAATTACAAGCCATACAAAAATTGTCTCTTTCTTATGGAAATGCCCTTACAACAAATATGCACAATGGAGGGTCAAAACAAGCTTCACATATACCCTTTCCATTCAAGCTATATATAAGATTATCCCTATTCATCTTCATTTTCGTAAAACTATTTCTCAAATGAGGTAGCTGATAAGTCACCAAAAAAGTCATGTGAATAATGAAATGGTCAATATCACTCACAAAAAAGTGTCCCACACTAGTCTAATATCCATTAAAGAGAATTCTGTAAAAACCATAGAAGGAAAAGTTAGGAAATAATTTTATATTGAAATATTAGTAACCAAAATAGTAAATATTTTTATATTGAAATATCAGTAACCAAAGTAGCATGAGTAGTGTTTCCATTTCATTTGAAAAAAGAAAGTGAAAAAAGAACAACAAAATAATATAGAGTATTAAAAAATAGAAAATTTTGTAGTTGGAATAAGACTTGAATGATGATGATGAAGAAATCCAAATGGTATCCTATAATTAGATGTAAAGAAATTTCAAGAAATTTAATGTATTTGTAAGTTTAAATTTAAATTTTTGGAAATTAACATGGCATTTGTGGTCAATTTCAGGAAATTCAAACTTCTAGAAGTTTAAATAAATGGACTTTTAAAATACTAGGAATCTTGTGCCCAAGTCTAACAACTAACGATGTGTGCTTCAATGGAGTTATATCCTAGCAAGTTGATAAAACCCTTGTGTCATGCAGCTATGATATCATAGCTTTACATACATCATTGTAGATGTGATATAGTAGGCCATGATCATGCCTATAAATACCAACCCACCGTCATGTCGAAAGAAAAACTTTCACAAACACTTAGCCGAATTCTTGCAATTTGCTTCCATAACTTAGAGTTAGAGTTAGAGTGAATGTCCACAGTATGGTGATTAATAATTGAACTAAATCTTTATTTTGAGTGGATTGTTCCTAGATGTAATTCATGCATGAAAATAAAGATCAAGATTGTTTCTCATCATTGCAGCATCTCACTTAGCTTAATTTTACTTTTTATCATATTTACTTTTCATAAGTCATTTACGTTGTCTATGTCATTTTACATTTCAATGTCCTTTAGTAAGGTAGTATAAGTATGACTAGTTTCAAGTGGAAAGTGTAATTGTTCGGTAACTCAATAGTGAATTCACTTGATTCGCTTAGTTATGAAATCACTTAGTAATCCCAATAATAGTTACATAAGCCCAGGACATGTATAGTAAACCAAGAATGGATACTTATCGTCATAGGCTAAAATAGATTTATATTCCTATCACACTTAGACTTGAAATCAACAATCATTTTTACTATGTTGGCACTTAGTGTCATTCAACATCAACATATCATATACCTCACTAAGAGTTAAACAATACAACTTAAACATCACTAACTCTATGTGGGAAGAAAATGATCGTGAATAGAACATCAACTACTAGTACACTTACATTGTCCATCCACATATTACAATTAGGTCACACATGAACATTCATGACTTATATGGTTAAGTGTTGGAATACCCAATTGCTCATCATTGGCACTGTTGCCAGGGATGCGTCAATGTTTACTAGTTACTTAATTTTACAAAGTTTGTTGTATTAAAGCATCACAAAGTACATTCTTCACACTTAAATTAATTTTCTCAAAAGTACATACCTAAGTGTTAAACACTTAAAATGGCTTCTACAACTAAGGAAAAATCTCCACTTTCTACTAAATTTAATGAAAGTCATGACAATGATGAAGAAGATTAGAGTGCACTAATGCAAGCTAGGATTTCCTATGCTTGCACTGATCCTTATTATCTTGACTTCACATTTATTTTTTATCAGGATGAATAACTCACATGGAGAGATCTACAAGGCAATATCGTCTTGCCACCTGAACATTCAACACAATCCATGCTCGAAGCAAGCCTTATGAGGTTAAACCTTAGCCATGTACAAGAAAGATACCACATCATCAAATACATGAACAAGTCATAACAGCCAGCAGAGGCTTAGGCAAGAAGGGATGCAATCATGGAGGCAATATATGAACAAGACAAAGGGAAGAAAGCATCTTAGATAGTTATCCTAGAGGAAAAAGAAGATACCATATTTCAAACTAAGAAATTTTATCAAACTCATGGATCTCATTCCCAAACGCTAATCATTCATATTGAAGATCCCATCAAGATACAGCTACATTTAGCTCTTGCAAAAACACCTCGAAGAAATGAGGAAGACTCTAGACTTAGAAGGGATTCAAGACCTAAACCCTTCATTGAATCTAAAGGAGAAGAATCAAGGAGTCACAGAAGGAGAAACAACCGACATAATTCTCCAACTCCTTCATCTTCTTCCTTACATTCATCTACAGATTCTAGCAAGAGAGAACAAAAACTACGGGATCATGATGGAGAAATAAAGAGATACCATGAGAGACATGCACATAGAAGAAGACATCTTGATGAAGAAGAGGATAATCATGATGCAAGAAGTGAAAGAACCAAACATGAGAAAAGAAAGCATCATGAGCATTGGAGGGGTCATCACTACAATAGAGCTTACAAACTTGAAGATTATGAAGAATCCTTATTCACCTTAAAATATGATCAACATTAGGAAAGTTGTATATATTCCTACCAAGCATGTAAAGGATAGTTTCATCAAGTAACTAGACATGGATAACATTACAAAATTTGAAGGTAGATATGATGCAAATCCACAACACCATCTCCAAGCCTTCCATGATGCCTACACCTTTCAAAACACATAAAAAAATTAGTAGGGATTAAAGTTATTTTCTCGAACACTCATGAAGAAAGCAAAAACCTAGTGTTGATTCTTAGAACTAGAATCAATTCAAAGATACAGTACCATGCTCAAACTCTTTTACGATGATGAATCATTCGACAGGTTACATTAATGGGCATGCATCGATGTAGCCCCATCAATGCATGGTTAGATATGTTGACACAGATGCATAAACTCAATGTCTAGTCTTACCGATATAAATGTGCATATCCATTACATTAAAGACATGTTAAGTTGATAGAGTAGCCAAGTTCTTCCAATTTTTTCCATCAGAGTTATAATATTTTTTGAGTGCTCGCAGTAGGACTTTAAGGATTGTATGGATCCTTATTTGAACGTAATTATATTTGCATGCTTTGATGTGCTAACAATAAAGATGAAATTTTTGGAATTCCTTGCAACACTGAAGAATAGTTTAATATTTTCATTATGCACTTTATCACTTATGCATTTTATGTTCATGAACTTAGTTAATTAATATCCTCAATAATCACACATAAGAATGACTACCTCGAACATACCATTAACACTCATTAATTCCAATAGTGTTATCAATTGGTATGCCTAATAGCTTAACACTTGGTAACCCAGCAACATTCCTAACAAGTTTAGAATGTGCAAGGAAGGCAAGCCTGAATGCTTATGTTAGGATAGTTAGATTAAGGCATTAGATAGTTAATTAGTTAATTCATAATTAATTACCTTCATTTTACACTTAGACTTAATCAAATAAAATATAAAATATACATAAAATCATGTTTCTTGACTTATACTTAACCATACAAGTGAACTCTCACAAGTCAAGCCAAGAAGAAAACGATTGTGTCTCTAAGTCATTATCTTTTCCCATCAATGCATTTATGAGCTAAGTCCATGAAATTCAACTAGATCACTAGTGTAACACTTGTGATTCGTATGGTTGGGCATAGGGACTACTTGCTGCTCATCATTAGCACTGTTGTTGGGGATTTAGTTAGCTAAGTGCATTACATGGGAAAGATAGTGGAAACATCTATTGACATTGTAAAGAAAACTAAATTTAAACCATTAATATAAATAATAATAATAAATGCACACAATTTTTGAATGATCACTGATATGGCTTCTTCTTGCAAAGAGGATTCTCCATCATCATTTATAAGCAATTCCAATCAAAGGTAAGAAGGCCAAAAGACACAAGTGCCTCAACAGTTCAAGGTTGTCTATACTTATCCAAATTCTTACACTCTAGATTTCACCTTCATCCTACATTCGGAGAAGTAGCTAGGATGGAGGAACATGGAAGGTAATAACAGGTTTTCTCTCAACCGATCTATTCCTGCAATGTTGTTAAAAAATTTAATCAAGTTGGGCATTGCTAGAATTAATGTAGAGTACAAGGTTCAAGACCATGCTTATTAGTATTATCATCCCACATAGGCCCAACAAAAGAAAGATTGGCAAATGGAAGATCAATATGAGGCTTCAAAAGACAAAAGGTTCCCTAAACACTTATTCCTGCAAACATAGAAAGAAGGCAATGACTCCTTTTTAGGTGCCTTCTAATACAAATATTCTCCTCCTCTCTTTGATTGGGAGACTCTTAACTAATGGTTACGACCAACTATGGACAACCTTGGTGATGGGAAGAATGGATCTCAAGATTAGGGGGCCTCAAAAGATGGTAACCATAGCCATTCATCTAGAGGCAAGGGTGATGACAAGCACTAAGACAAAGATAAACATGGTGATCGAGGTAAGGACCAAAGAAGAGGAGGTAGTAGACATCATTCTGGTGTTGATTCTCCTTCCTCTTTTCCATCATCATCATTCTCATCATCTTCCTCCTCCAACTTTGATAGAAGAAGCAAAGGTTAGGACCATGGAAGAAGCAACAAAGATCGTGATGGAGATGAATGATGGAATAGGAATGACTATAGATCTTGCCAGGACAACAGAGACTAGGGGAATAAGCAACAGTAAGGGGATGAACATCACAGAGAAAAAAGGCAAAACAAGACTCATCAAAGGCATCATGGCCATGATAGGGGCCATAGAGACCATTATGACTATGATGAGCCCTTGCTAGTTACTAGAAACATGTTGAATATTTCAAAGGCTATTAGAGTTCCCATTAGGCACTTGAAGGATTGTGACATTAAATGGCTAGATATGAATAATATCCCCAAGTTTGATGGGGGATATAATTCAGATCCACATAATCATTTGCAAGGCTTTCATGATGCTTGTGCCTTGCAAAATGTAGAGAATAAATGGTAAAAGCTAAAACTGTTCCTAAGGACAACCATAAAGGAAGTAAAAAGCAGGTACCAATTCTTGGACCTAGAATCTATTTGGTAATGGAATACAATGTTGGAGCTATTCAATGACAAATACCAAACATACTCTAGAGTGTTTAATTTGAAAAGGCAAATCCAAGGGTGGAAACAAGGCACTCATGAGTCCTTGGATGTGGCCATGGGTAAGTATTACTCTTTGTTGTGCCAATGTCCAAGCCATGAATACTCTCAATGGGATCAGCTATGCCATATCATAGATGGGCTCAAAACTAAAACAAGGAGAACCCTTGGGGTCTATGCCCAAGGACAACGTTTTGAGCTAAGGGCTCATCATATTCAAAGGCTCATTGAGCAAGTTGCCAAAGAGGAAGGAGAGTTGAAAAAATGAGAAAGTACATATGAATACAATAGAGCCCTCTCAATCCTCAAAAGGAAGGTTCATTTCTGTGAGAATGAGGAAGAGGCAGCACTTGATGAAGTGGTGCAGAGGAAAACCTTGCCAACCTAGAAATCTGTTATTGAAATATCAACTAAGGTTGATAAGATGTCAAACTCCTTGGATGAGAAGTTCCAAACTACTCTAAAGATTGTAGAGGAAAATAGAGATCAAGGAGATAGTGGTCATAAAAGAAGAAAGAAAAAGGATGCTAAACAGGAATATGATAAAAATAATGATAAAGCTATAGCAGTTGAGAAGGTTGCAAATTTAGAAACTGATGATGATGGATGTGACATCTACTAATATGTACATCCCAAGAGATGTTTCCCTATATTGTCACACTTATAAAAATCTTAGGTGTGCACTCTAAATCTTAGATTGGAAAAATGGTAAGCACCCAGGAAATCGCCTTACCCACAAGGAAACTATTGACAACAATTCCACCAACAAGCTTACTATTCGAGTGGAGTGTCGGCTCAAACTCAAGAGTAGTACTAGCAATGGCAACACCCACAATCATGGGGGATGCCACATCCAAGATAGCAGTATCCTTATCATCAACCTAATTCCTATGGGTACTATGTTCAGTAGCCAATCTCTCCACATGACTCTTCTAGTCATGCTTCCTTTCCACACCACTACTATCCTATAGAGTACTATAGAGAACCTTTTCCAAAGGGGGATTCTTCATTCTCTTTCCATCTTCCTCAACATTCTTCTACTCCTGCACCATTACCATCAACTCCTCTACCACCTACTCCATCCATGCAACGTAAAATACCTACCCATCCACAACAAAGGAACACTACGATGGTAGCAGACTTACAACCAGATTGTCAGCCTACTGGTCCTAAATCAAAGGCTTACAAGAGGTTATTTTTTAGAACCAATAGTCCCACGAAGCCCTCACAAACACTTGTGCATATTAACCTTAATATGTTAACCTTTGAAAGTTCCATTGAGCAGCCTTTAAACTAAAGTGCTCCCCAATTGCACATTGTCATGTTGACCCATGCAATCATAGATTGGATCAAGGTTGGCCATCTACCTAGGAAGAGATTTGATCCTATAAGTCTTCTTATTTACTTGCAGATCACTAGAAATGAACCATATAAGGCTCTTTTAAATTCAAATTCCAAGGTTAACTTTATTTCACAAGAAATGTGCAAAGCTTGGAACTTGCCTCCATTAAAAAAAGAGCAACATCAAATTGGAGTTGGCAAACTAATCCATCACTATTCCTTTGGCATTTTTGGAAGACATTATGACCATAGTTTGTGAGTGGTCCTATCTTGCCGATTTCCTAGTGATCCATGTGGAGAATTTCAAAGGGAACTTTCCTATTATTAACAATCATTTGGGATGTGAATGCCAACATGGAATGGGCTCATGGTCTCATGACCTTGGAAGTCACAAGATCGAAGGTGTTTGATGAGTGGCGAGGTACCCCTACACTCAACCATACAAAACGAGCATAGCACGCGCGATCCGGTCGAACTCCACAGACAGACTAGTTGTGGCACCTAGATTGTTAACCTTAGGTCGCAGTTCGCTGTCTTCCGACCTAAACTAGTATTTATATTTTTCACGTATGGTTTAGTCCAGAGTGAGGTGTATGATATGTTCCTAATTCTAACGCTACTCTTGAAGGTAGTGGGAAATAATATTAACTAAGCTAAGCTAGGAGGAAAAGGGTAAGAAAGTCTAATCTAGCCTAAGTGCGATGAGCAACCGATTCCTTGATCAACCGTACACATCTTGGACCTTGTGCATGACTACCACTGGGATTACCAAACGTAGATCCTAGGTATGCCACTGGGCTACTAAGTAGTTACACTTAAATGCTCGTAATCAAGTCATACTCGTTCCGTGTTCTAGGAGTTTAAGGGTGAGAGAGAAAGCAGTAAATAACAATTAAATAAACAAAGTGACTACTACAATGATGAAGTAATCTCGATATTTATTGTTAGTCATGTGCATGTCCAAGTACATCACACTCGAATAAAGAATGCCGTACAATTACATTCACCACACTGCGGACAGACACGGGAAAATAATCTATCTTTGCAATGGTCAAACTGCCAAAGCTTCTCTACTCCTAATTCCTCACTAATCATGAACAAGGAAGAGCCGCTTCTTATTTATAGACATTGCGGTGGACTACGATATCGCGTACGTGATATTGTAGGGAAGATGTGATATCGCGGCTTATGCAATATTGTGTCCCATCATACCCCCACGACTGAATAAAAACTCGTCCTCGAGTTACAAGGAGAACAAGCTCCATTGATTACACAGTGGATAGGTATGGGATTATTAACTGGAAATAAAATGAAATGATGTCGTAGTGTGGGAAGACACAACACAGAAAAATACTACAATTACAAAAAATGGAACTCATGTAGTTCCTAGTGGCGATGGCTCCTCCATGGGTGCTTTCCCTTTGTCTTGTGCTCCAAGCTTTGAAGGTTGACGACATTGAAGAATGGCCTGGAGCTTCTCCTCTTTGATTCGAGGATCTTGTGCCGTCCATGCTAATGTTCCAATGTTTGATGGAGTCGGCACCTCCCATGGACAAGGTAGTTGCGGGAACATCTGATGGCTTTGACATACCAAGCCGCGAACACCCGTCGTTCCTCTTCATAGGCTTTGGCTTTATCTTTTTATTCATGAAGATCTGTTAGCCGTCAAGCCAAGTTGGTTGCAACATCTTTGTCCCTGGTAGCTTTCTTTTACCACCGCAAGTTCAGAATTTGCAACATTCAATTTTTCAACCAGCTTCTTGCGTTCTGCAACTTCTGCTTCATATTTGAGATGGGTGGAAGCTACCTGCTGCTCGAGCTCTGTTCTCGGGCACCCTACTGTTAACATGGCAAGGTTGGCATATCTAAGGTTTGCCAACTCCATGTATTCTGTCAAGTCCTAGATCTGCAGGTCCTGATTTTTAATTTTTGCTTGGTGGGTGAAGGCGTAAGTGTCCAATATGGCCCTCCAATCAGTGTGTTGAGCACTAATAGTGTTGATTTGAGCCTTCGCCATATGGATCTCGTTCTCTAGGATTTGTTTATACATCCCTACCTGATCATAGAAATGCTCCTTTAGCTTCTCGTGTCGTTTAGCCTCATTCTACCACGCGCTTATCTGAATTGCTGATTTTTGGTGAATAGCGCATACCTTCTCCATTGAGAGGATTCGATTCTCTTTGACTAAACGGCTTACATCTTGGTTGAATCGAATGAATTTTTCTTGCAACTGATGAAAGTGTTCATCGATAACATTCTTTTGTTTCTTCACAGAGGTCAACTGAAGGTTATCTGCAACCAACTGCTTATTTTCTTCTTCTAAGGCCTTGAGTGCCTTAAGATGCACATGGGTTTGTGCCTGTGATGTAGAGGTATCCCAAACGGCTGTCTCCTTTTCTCCTACCACCTTATTATTCTCTACGATCAACTTTGTGAGTTGCTCGGTTCTAAAGTTGTCTAGCTTGTCTACGGGAATGAATTGCAAAGAATCCCGTTGTGCTGCTTGTAAGGCTATGAGCTACTCTTGTAGTCTCTGCACTTAAGCTTCAACATGCTCTGTCCTTACTTCAGATATGACCAGCTATCCCTTTGTGGAAATGAGGTCTGATTAAATTACTATGACATCTTGAGGGATGTCAAACAGAGATGTCATTACTTGTCCTATTTGAAGTAATCTATCAAGTGCATCCTCATGTTCCGCAGGAGTCATTGAGGTTCCGGCAAGAGTTTGAGCATCTCGTGCTCCTAAGAGATCTGTTGGTGGAACAACAGGTACATTAAAGGATTCTTTGATGTGGTCAGTGACNAACAACAGGTACATTAAAGGATTCTTTGATGTGGTCAGTGACCACTTCAGTAGCTCCCATGGCATCTTAGTTTTGCATGACCACCACAGTGGCCCCTTCACTAGTCTCTAACTACACTTGAAAAGATGCCGCATTTCCTGAGATCTATTGTGACCATCTACTTTCCCCTCCTCCTATTTGAATTAATAA
Source organism: Gnetum montanum (assembly GCA_015680685.1). Lineage (NCBI taxonomy): Eukaryota > Viridiplantae > Streptophyta > Gnetopsida > Gnetales > Gnetaceae > Gnetum > Gnetum montanum. The sequence goes on from MNCI01004850.1 coordinate 38,231, forward strand.
TTTGTCCCTTGTGCAATCTAATGAAATAGTAGGTTGGTCAGCATCATCAATGACATGGAAGAGGTTTATGTCATCACGACTTCCCGAACTGACCATCTCAGCAATGACCCAAAGATGGCTCATCAACAGTCTGTAGTCTTACGGTGGCGGCAGCTAATCTTGACCTCTGTTGGGCCCTGCTTCTTGTTGTTGGCTGGGACCTATGGCTAGAGGTTGACTGGTTCCAACCACATGTTCTTCTTCTTGCTCTTCTTGTTCTGGTCTCAGCTCTTTGCCAGTGCTCTTTCTTGAAGTTAGCGCCTTTAACAATTCAGCATAAGAAGCATTCTAGGCTTTTCAGAGGACGTCATTAGTGTACCCCCGAATACTAGCTTGTTGGCACAATTTTCTGATAATATAGGGGAAGGGAAGTGCTATCTTCCCTGACTTCCGTTCTTCAAATCGCCTTAGGATCTCCATCAAATATAGATGGGGAAGGTTAGCGTTAACCTTTCCCATCAACACTGCATATCCTCTAGCCGCATATGTGGATATTCTTTTCAATCCTTTTGTGGGGAAGAGGTGATAGGTTCCAATTTTGAAATACACTTGCTCTTCCGTCGTCAGCTCACCAAAATCTTTATCTCTGCCATAAGCCTTCTCTAACCAATCCTTTCGCACATTAGGGTCTGATCGGTTAGATAACTGAGCAACATGGGGGCTTGAATTCGGAAGGTTTAACACTTCCGAAATCACCTGCGCAGAAAAGTCTACTGTCACACCACAAATGTTAACCATGGTGCCTTGCTCCTTATTGTGCTAGAATTGGTATGTTTCGCCTAAGTACCAGGCACCACATTCAAAGAGGATAGGCCATAAGGGAGATCCCTTGAGATGGTACCTAATAGCCTCAGGAGCGAACTTTGCAAAGGATTCGAAGTTTAGCTCCACAATCACAGTAGCGAATGTGGACTTCTCATGGATAGCCTGAACACACTCTGGGGGCAACGTGAGTTGTTGTCCCGGTTCAAGCGCAGTAGCAGCTCCTCCTTCTGCTTGCCCGAACCATCTAGTAGGAGGTTCTTTTTTATGGATGCTGAATGATTGCACCTCCTATTCTGCATGTTGTCTAGCAGGGACTTGTCTTCCACCTCTCCAAGGTTGTTTCGTAGCAACTTGAACCAGACCCTCCTGTTGTGCACATTTCAGGGCCATCTGCAATCACATGGGTCAGGCATTAGTAAGGTTGTTTTCAAAGTCAAGTTATACCTTACTGTTTGCCTTAATTAAATATCTTATGTTATATCATTTGATCATGCCTGAAAATTGTAATAATGGATCGTGTGACTTAGGTGGGTTTCATTTTAATCCCCTAGTGTACCTAAGGTCATATGATTTTTAGCACAATTTTTCTAAGTGTTAGTGTTAATTACCCTAATTGATGTCCTTTGGGCGATGATAAATTTCAAAAAAATTTAGGCACTTTTCAGCAAGTGTCTCTCCCCCACGACTAAACTAAACACTCTGGGTTTAAGCAAGTTCAAACGGAATTAAAATCGTAGTACCAGTGAGCAAGATATTAGCAAAAAAGCAAGGGTCACACAATGGTAAGTCGCAAAGAAAAATTTCAAAAATTCCCCCGCGTAAAGTGCAAAATGATGCTAAGTGTTGCAGTGGGGGTATCCTATTTATAGGAAAATAGGACGCGATATCGCATACGCGATATCTTGGCCCTACTAATGTGAGACACATGAAAAATATCGAATTTTTAATGATTATTCTTCAAATTAATGTTAAATATCGAGGACATTAGCAAGTATTAAGATGTCCTAGGGTAATTTCATTGATTCGAGAGGCACTCTTAATGATAATGATGTAAACTTTAGTAATAAAAATTTGGCGGTTTCGAAAAATGGGAATGTAATGGTACATTGGAACGTTAAAATTTAGAGGGATAATGGTAGGGAGAGAAAATCAATTGAAAAATTAAGCTGAGGGTAAGAAATTGTGTGTTGGAGTAAGAGAATCAGTGAAGGAAAAATTACACAAGTGGGTCCTCCCCAAAGCAGGTTTCAACCTATAATGCCCTTGTGTAACCACACTTAAAGTGTCCGTGGGCACTAGAAGGGTTAAATGTAATCCACACTAACTCCACAAAACACACACATGTAAATATCACCGGAATGAGATGAAAATTTGATGCTAATGCTACATAGGACACGACCTAAAATTACACAAACAGTGAGATGAGATAAAGTATAGAAAGGGATCGTAGAGAGTGGGACATGAGGTAACTAACCCAAGACACAATGAATCCTACATGAAAAGCATGATTAAGGTGTTATTAACCCATCATTCCAAGATCAGGACCAAGTCCATCCTTCTAATCAATGACATCACATTGTTTCATCCCATGATGAACAACTATGAGAGTACCATAACAACCAAGGCATATGATCACTTGGCGTTTATGCAAGGGAGGAGTGACTTTTGTTTTATGGCACTTAGTTTTTCTTTTTCTTTTCTTTTCTTTTTTCTTCTTCTTTCTTTTGTACTTTACTAAATCCAGAGAAGCCATCAACCTTCAGGCATGGGTGCATGTCTTTCCAGTGGGACCCCCTAGAATAGTGTTTTATTTTTAAGTGCCCTTTTGATTACTCTTACTCCCATTTTTCATTAGATCTACAAAGATCTTAGTACAACCACGTTGCATGACAACTCCCACAGCTGTCGCCAAAGAGAATCCGCAAGTCCCCTTGATGTCACACCCTAATCATTCCCTCTTGGTCCATCCTTCTTCATTCTAGGTACAATGAACACAAAATTAATTTTAAGTTTTAAAAAATTCAAAAATACCACTGTACCCTCGAACAGAACCTCTTTATTTGTAGAATGGATGAGTGGGTGTAATGGGCTCACTGTTCTGGATAATTTCTCACTCATGACTTAATAACATAAAACACACCTCAACCAATGATCCACATGAGTGTTTTATTTATAGACGAGGTTATTTACAAAAACGTAAAAAGACAAAAACACAAAAACACAAAAAGATGGAAAAAAAAGTTGAAAAATGAAAATCTAGAAAACAAAAAGTTGTAAAATCAAAGAAAAAAAATAAAAAGTGGTTATTAATTCTACTTGTCTTTGAAATGGGGGGTATCCCCATAGCTAATTGGTTGAGTATGGCAAGGATTAATAAATGAAAGATAAGGATCCTTACATGTTAGAAGTATTGAAACTGGTCCATACTTACCCCATTGGGGTTCACACACTTGATTATAATAAGCATAGTGGGGCACTTTATACGATGTAGTTCCTGGATAACGAGTTGACCCACTATGATATATGTGACCGTTAGATGGTATGCAAGGATTGGGTTGATGCCTCCCATGATTATGTTCATTGGGCCATATTGTTGTTGGAGTGTAAGTTGGTGGCCCTGATAAAGGTACATGAGGCATTGGGTTTGAAGGTAAGGGTGCACCACATTGGTGGACTTGTGCTGGGTTGGAAGATGCAGTGGCCTCGAAATTGTGTTGTCCCTTCCTACGGTCGTGTTTAAAGAAAGGACGCTTTTGATGTTGAGGAGGTTTTTCATTGCTATTAGTAGCAGTAGCACAAGTGTTGTTCATGGGTTGCGGTGGTGTAGGTACATTAGGGGCAGTTGGTGGTGATGTGGAAGGAGGGAAAGGATAGGAATGTTGAAAGTTAGGAGGAATATAAGGTGCACAAGGTGGTGATTGCGTTGGCGGCATGGGTTGATAGTATTGTGGAGAATAGTAGTGTGGTGAGACAAAGTATGTTGGCCTAGTTGGAGAAACAGGATGTTGAACATCATAAGCATTCGAGTTCAGAAAATATGAAGGGTGCCTCCAATCTAATGGTGGTCTCCCCCACGACTGAGATGGTTGCCACTGTGATTGAACACAGGATCTCTGTACGAACTCTGAATATAATGTGTTTCCCCAATGCTCATATAAATGTGACAAGATTGGGCATTGACCCTTGGGGTGATCGTACAGGCATATGTTGCATTCATACATAAGATTAGCAGTTAAGTGCTTATTCCCTTCATTCTTTTTCTCCGAATGTCTAATGTTTTGTCCTGCTTCTTGGGTTGTCAGAACTCTATCTCCAATATTGTTGATACATTCTCCACACTTTTGATACATCCATTCCAACATCTTATTGATCTTTGCCTCAGCTTCTTCTAATGATTGTTGTATTGGCAAAGATGATGTTTCCACCTTGAGATTTGTTGATTTCTCCTTGTTATGATCAGGGACCTTTGTTAAGTTGAAATTTTGGTCCTATTGATGTTTTTCAACACTCTCCCATGTAGCTATTTCTCCTTCTTCTTTTGCTACCCGCTTAATAAGCTCTTGGATTTGATGGATTCGCAGTTCGTATAGTTAACCTTGGGCATACATTCCTAAGGTCTCTCTTGTTTCATTACATAGCCCATCGATAATATGGTACATTAGCCTTTCCTCGGAAAACCCATGGCCTGGACAGTTGTTTAACAGTGCGTAATATCTTTCTAAGGCCATGATGTCCAAGGGTTCATGTTTTGCTTGTTTCCATCCTTGGATTTGTTTCCTCAAGGCTGACACTCTTGCGTAGGTTTGATATTTTTCATTAAAGACTTCTACCATTGTTGACTAGCGTCATATTGAATTTTGTTTTAATGATCTATACCATACTTTTGCTTGGTCAACGAGTGTCATGGAAAAGAGGTTAATTTTTTTCCAACCATTATTAATGTTATTCCATGTGTAGGCATCGTAGAAGGCTAGTAAGTGCTGTTGCGGATCTAAGTCATAACCTCCTGAAAATTTGGAAAAGTTATTTAAATCAAGCTTGGGTAGATGGCTCTCTTTACGATGCCTACGTGAGATTTGAACGGCCTCTTGTATTTGTGTTAAGCTTGTAGTGGTCAGTGGGGGTTCATCGTCATCAGGTAAGTTAGGCTTTCATGCGCTGTGATGACGTTGTTTTCTTTCATGTTTATAAGAAACTCCCACTTCAGGTTGTATACTCCAATCTTCATTGTCATATAGTTCGTTGGTTCTCCAATGAACTTCCTCACTAAGTGTGGCATTATCGTAAACCTGGGTAGATGGCTCTCTTTACAATGCCTACGTGAGATTCGAATGGCCTCTTGTATTTGCGTTAAGCTTGTAGTGGCCAGTGGGGGTTCATCATCATCAAGTAAGTTAGGCTTTCATGCGCTGTGATGACGTTGTTTTCTTTCATGTTTATAAGAAACTCCCACTTCAAGTTGTATACTCCAATCTTCATCGTCATATAGTTCGTTGGTTCTCCAATGAACTTCCTCACTAAGTGTGGCATTATTGTGAGCCTAGGTAGATGGCTTTCTTTACAATGCCTATGTGAGATTCGAACGGCCTCTTGTATTTGCGTTAAGCTTGTAGTGGCTAGTGGGGGTTCATCGTCATCAGGTAAGTTAGGCTTTCATGCACTGCGATGATGTTGTTTTCTTTCATGTTTATAAGAAACTTCCACTTCAGGTTGTATACTCCAATCTTCATCATCATATAGTTCGTTGGTTCTCCAATGAACTTCCTCACTAAGTGTAGCATTATCATGAGCCTGGGTAGATGGCTCTCTTTACGATGCCTACGTGAGATTTGAATGGCCTCTTGTATTTGCGTTAAGCTTGTAGTGGCCAGTGGGGGTTCATCATCATTAGGTAAGTTAGGCTTTCGTGCACTGCAATGACGTTGTTTTCTTTCATGTTTATAAGAAACTCCCACTTCAAGTTGTATACTCCAATCTTCATCATCATATAGTTTGTTGGTTCTCCAATCAACTTCCTCACTAAGTGTGGCATTATCGTGTTTTTGTAAGAGAGGCATTGTCATGTGTGAATTTATATGACTTTTTATAATTACTTCTTTCTAAGAGATATATTATTAAGTTCTTTACAGTGACCTTGTATGATATAACTAATCTAGATAACTAGCACTGTCCTCGAAAATTGTGCCAATGATGAGTGATGAGGTACCCCTACACTCAACCATACAAAATGAGAGTAGCACGTGCGACCCGGTCGAACTCTATAGAAGGACTAGTTGTGGCACCTAGATCGTTAACCTTAGGTCACAGTTCGTTGTCTTCCGACCTGGACTAGTATTTATAGTTGTCATATATGGTTTAGTCGAGAGTGAGGTGTATGATATGTTCCTAATTTTAACGCTACTCCTGAAGGCAGTGGGAAATAATATTAACTGAGCTAAGCTAGGAGGAAAAGGGTAAGAAAGTCTAATCTAGCCTAAGTGCGACAAGCAACTAATTCCTTGATCAACCGTACACATCTTGGACCTTGTGCATGACTACCACTGGGATTACCAAACGCAGATCCTAGGTACGCCACTGGGCTACCAAGTAGTCACACTTAAATACTCGTAATCAAGTCGTACTCGTTCCATGTTCTAGGAGTTTAAGGGTGAGAGAGAAAGCAGTAAATAAAAATTAAATAAACAAAGTGATTGCTACAATGATGAAGTAATCTCAATCTTTATTTTCGATCATGTGCGTGTCCAAGTACGTCACACTCAAATAAAGAATCTTGTACAATTACATTCACCACACTATGAGCAGACATAGGAAAATAATCTATCTCTGCAATGGTCAATCTACCAGAGCTTCGCTACTCCTAATTCCTCACTAATCATGAACAAGGGAGAGCTACTTCTTATTTATAGACATTGTGGCAGACTGCGATATTGCGTACACAATATCGTTGGGAAGACGCGATATCGCAGGGGATGCGATATCGCAACCGACGCAATATCGCATACATGATATCGCGGCTTATGCAATATCGCGTCCCATCAGTGTTCTTCAAATAGGATTTAGGTGCCTACTACTCTCTGGCAAACCAAGGCCCATATACCTCCAAATAAACTAAATAGTTAGAAAATGTACTAAACATGAGTATGTGTTTTGTTGTTATGAATGTTGAAATGGTTGGGTTGTGTATAAAACTATAATCACCTATCATAAAAGAGATTCAGCTATCTTTGTCAAATACTGTGAATTGTTGAAGGTTTCTATTTTGTCCAATCACTTAGTCTATATAGCCCCTATAGTACATTACTTATAACAAATAAAATTTTGTAAAAACATTTGAGCACAATTTTGCCAATCTACTCCTAATTTCCCCTTGAGAAAAAATTCCACAAGAAAACTAAAAATAGAGTAAGATTCAACTGACTTAGAAAGAAAAAAAATAAAGTAGATTTGAGTGAAATCTCAAATATTTAAGTAAGATAAATTGACATAAGAAAACACTTCACAATAAAGCTATTCTTAATTCAATAACTACAGATTGTTCAAAATTTTTGAGCTTAATAAGCAATTTCATAAAGATAATCTTATTATACTAGCAAAAATCAATGTAAATGACAAAGTACAAGTCTCTATTTTGGCTAGTTAATAGATGTCAAAGACTGCATTCAACATAGCTCTCAAAAATATTTAACAATTTCTTGATTGAAACACCCAAGCAATACACTTTAAAAATAAAGAAGCTATTTCAGTGCCATCAAAATACCATAGATTTTCCTAGATTCTCTATGCTCAAAATAGAAAATTTTGTTAAGACATTACTACTAAATTACTCTTGAGGCTTTTCAACAACATAAGCTCTTCTATGGAAAATCTTAATAGGAGTCTAATATTGTGCAAAAATAGAGCTATAAAAAAACCTAAGAAAAATCACAAAATTAAATGCCAAGCCTAATACTACCTAAACCATTAGCTAAGTAACTAAAACAAAATAGGAAGAAATGAACTCATGGGATTAAAACAAAGCAACCAAATTAACATCTTTAGCAAGCCATCTTACAAGAATTCTTCGAATGTCTTCCCCCAATCTTCCTTCCCCATTTTTCATTCTACCTTAGAGCCTTTTTATAGTGGCTTTAGGCAATTATAATAATCATGAGAAGTTAAGGACCTTACAAATATCTTAGGGATATGAATTTATGACTTCCTTGGAAGTTATAACTTCCATGGAATTTATAAGACTTTTAAGCCACATTTGGCAAGTGTCTCCTTATCAATTATAACCTTACAAATATCAAGGAGGTTTATTTATAACCTTCATCAGAGACTATAACTTCCATTGGAAATTTTAACTTCGAAAAAGTAAAGTTTTATGATTATAAATTCTCTCATTTTTGAATTGTAATCCTTCCCTTTTCTTAAAAGAAAAAGTTGTAATCTAAATAAAACTTATTTTTTTGTTGATAATGATTCATTTTATTTTTGAATTAAATTCTTGTGAAGGTGATATGACCTTAACAAACATGGTTGATTTTTGATGTGCCTTGCATTAATGCTTATCACTGTGGCCATCATGCCCATTGTTGTGCCACCTCCATTGTGTGTGTTCCTTGTGTGTCTTACATTTCTCGCTTCTGCATCCTACTACTATGGCTCAAGATGGCACTTTCGCCAACGTCGGCTTTGGTTTCTACACTCATTACCACTTGGTGCTACTTAGTAACTATTTCCTCCATCATGGAGAAGAAATTGCGAATTCAAGCCCTATTATGGTTTCTGGTGTATATGCCTTACAGCTATGTAATCTCCTATAGAATGAAACTCTTGCGTGCATAGTAGGAGAGGAGCTACCTTTCAAACTCTAGTGCTACCATGATAGATTTCATGATAGATACCCTCCATTTAGGGTTCTTAAACCTACAAATTTTAAGTATTTGGTAGCCACTACTTTAGGGCTTTTGTTTAAAATGTTAAATTGTTGATGCTCGTTGGTTTGGCATGATTATTTTTTGTAGAACACCAATTTGTATAGATCTACTCCTTTGCATAGTTTTTAGGCTTGTTCTTCTGTACATCTAGAATTCTCATTTGTTTATGAATGTACTTTGTATTGCCATAATTTCCATTTGTGGTAGGGGTTCTTGTTTAAAATATCAATGAATTTCTAAGCAATTTTGTTAACTAATTTTTTAAACACTATTTAACAAGGATTTTATTAATTTTGTGTCAAAATTATAGTCTTGCTCTTTTAATTTTTAACCAAATGCTACTAAGCACTTGGACTGGGTATTTTCCCTTTATTTAATTTATGATTCTTAGCTTTACAACTTAATTTTTTGCCACCATTTTAAAACCACTATAGATTGGAATGTACATCATAGTATTTGATTTCCACATGATGAAGTTATTCATCAATTTTTTATAAAGTTCTCTACATATGTATAGGGAAAATTGATGCATTTCATTTCATTATTCTTGTAGAACATCTGATTGACTACTACAATTGCAAATAATTTCTTTTACAATTTTCAAATTAATTCCTAGATTTCATGTCCTCCAATGCATATAGAAATACCACAATTTCTTCATAACATATGCTGAGAACACCTTACTAAGCTTATGAACTCAAAATGAGCACATTTACATAAAGAGCACTTTCCTTTAATATCTTTCACCATTAAGCTTTTCATGAAATTGCCTCCTTTAATAATTTAACTCTTATTTTCTAGTCATCTTTGAGAAGCTAATTGAGCAATTTCATTTCTTGAATCTTATTTTATAAAATTTGCTCCATAAATATGGTAAAAATGTGATAACACCTATCATTATTGGTAGCGCATGACTGAGCACCATTGATGCTAGCTTGGGGATTCAAGACCTTTGTTGGAGATTTCCAAGGAAAATAAATTTTGAAAGATAAAAAAAAGAGAGTTCCATACATCGCGTATAGTGACATAGGGTGTCATTATGTGCAAATACTATGGACCATTAAAGGTACATTCCTTCAAGCATGCAATTAGTGTGTAGAGATAGCAGAAATTCAAAGGTGCCTGTACGCAGCAACCACTAGCCAAGAGGGTATCTAGTGGTTGACCACAAATAATGAGGCTAGATCAAAAATATACATGGAACTAGCTAAGAGTCTCACAAGTTCATATGTTAAAAGCATGAATAAGTTGAAGCAGAAACATCGCCAACTCCTTGATGAACAAAGGAAGATCGATTGGGGAGAGTTGGAGATCTCATAAGCTTTCAAGCAAGAGCCCCTTAAGTTAAAGGCTCTACCAATGGGAATGAAATATGCTTTCCTAAATAATGGCAAGCTGATTATTATCAATGTCACACTTACTCCTACACAGAAGAAGAAATTTTTGGAAGTTGTAAACAAATGGCCAACAACCTTTGCCTAATCATATCATGAGTTAACAAAAATCCATCCTTGGATATGCTAAGATAGAATTTATATAAACTCCTCCATCAAGCCAAAGACATAGTTGCAAAGACACTTGAACCCAAAGCTCAAGCAAATCATCAAGGAGAAAATTGAACAACTTTTCAAGGACAGGTTCATCTACCCAATTTTGGATAGTGAGTGGGTTAGCCCACTTGTTATTATGTCAAAAGAGGGAAAAAAGTGGAGAGTCTGTCTAGGATTTCAATTGTTGAATATGACCACTTACAAATATCATTTATCATTATCATTTGTGGACCAAGTACTAGATACCATTAAGGGGCATTGTTACTACAGCTTTTTAAATGGTTATAGTGGTTATAACCAAATCCAAATTACATTGGAAAGCTAGGCCAATACAACATTCACAAGTCCTTAGGGGACTTTCAAATACAGAAAGATGCCTTTTGGCCTATACAATGCTCTTGTCAGATTTCAACATTTGGTCCTAGTCATCTTCCAATAGCATATTAGTAGTGGGGTAGAAGTCTCCATGGATGACTTCTCTACCTATGGGGATATAATTGAGCAAACCTTGGACCACCTTGAATAAGTTCTTAGAAGGTGTGTGAAGATAAAATTGAGGCTCAATTAGTAAAAGAGCCACCTAATAGTCCAAGAGGGCATTATCTTAGGACATAGGATTTCAAACAAACGGATTGAGCTAGACCCAAAAAAAATAAGGATCATACAAGGAATAACCAAACAACTAGAAATATTGAAGGATGTGAGGTCATTCCATGGTCACATTACTTATTACAAGCACTTCATTGAAAACTTCTCAAAGATCACCAAGCCATTAGTAGAGCTTACCAAGAAAGATGCATCGTTCTTCTAGACCAAGGAATGTGAAAATATATTCCAATAGTTAAAGTAGAAACTCCAATTCTATGAGCACAAAGCTTGTCCAAGCCATTCCACATCATGATGGATGCATCCAATTATGCCTTGGGGGTTATGCTTACATAAATGGATAATCAAAAATGATGAGCATCAAAGTGTTGTGTCAATGGGCCCTCATTGACGTGGCCTCTTTGACGGGCCCCCATCAATAGGGTCTTGTTTATGTGATGTTGTCGTGTCAACAGGGCTACATTCACATAGCATTTGCTACATCTATGAGGTCCCATTAATGTAGTACTATAACAAAAACTATAAATACAAGCTCCCAACCATGCTTATGGGAATAAATTCATAGTAGTAGCAAAGCTCTTACAGTTTGTTCATTTGAGTAGTAGCATTTTCCCGAGTGCCTGCAATAGGGGTCACTAAGTGTACGGATCTTTATTCGATCATTGTTGTACCTAAACCACACCAATGTGTACGATAATAAAGACAAGCTTCTTGATAAACCTTACAGCATTCTAAATAGTTTAAATGTTTTATTTTTTCATTTAATGTTTTCAATTATTTGTTTAATGTTTCTCAATAATTAAGCTAATTAAGTGATTAAGTAAGATAAGCTAAATAGGTTGAATACATAAGTACAACTACTTTGATCACAAACACGTATTCGCTTGGTAATCTCAGCAGCATTATTACTTGGTGTGCCCAGTAGTGTAGTGCTTGGTAACCCACTAGTGGATACATGGGTTTAGGATGTGTACGGAAAGTGGTACTAGATACTATGTAAGGATTAGTTAGAGATTAGTTGAATAGTTAAATTAAATTAGTTCTCAATTTACTCCATCCCTCTCTTTAAGCACTAAAACCATAAAAACATAAAATGATAAAAATCATATGCCTTGATTACACAAAACCATACCTTTATACTTCCCAAGTGTAATTGGAAAGATAACAAATGACCTTTAGGAAAAGGTTTACTTCTTAAAAGACTAGTGCACTAGAAACTAGAGAGTCCACAGAATTTGGCTGAATCACACATGAACACTTTGTGATTCATATGGCTGGGTGTAGGGGTACCTTCACTGCTCATCATTGGCACCATTGCTAGGGATTCTATTTGTTGAAACATGTACTATCTAAGATTAGTGAACATTATCAATATCATTAGATGAACCCCAGGTCAATGATATATAATTACAAAAGCACATTGATATTTTATTTGTTTGCAAATTTCTTCTTCTTCTCATAAGCATGAAGATGTCAAACCACCAATCCCACAATAGTGCAAGGTGGTATATACTCATCTAGATGAGTAGATGCCTGACTTCACCTTCATCCTACACTAGGATGAGCAACTGTGATGGTGTGATATGGAGGGCAACATTGTAATGCCCCCCAATCGATTTGTGCCTATAATGCTACTTCAAACTCTTAAGAAGTTAGGCATTCATGATCTTCAAGAGGAGTATGTTGTGCATAACTATGACTATCGAGACTATCGTCGCACTAACACAAAATGCAAGAGAGATCAACATCAGGAGAAGCATCATGAGGCTATGAAGGGCAAACACTTCACCAATCCCTTGTTCCTACTAAACTAAGATGACAACAAGGACCCTCCCTCTAAGGGCTCTCAACATGAAAATTCTCCATCCCTAGTTACTAATGATGGGGATGTGAACCTAAATCTACATTCTACTATCAAGATTTTGGGTTCAAGAAAAGCTAAAAGTCAAGGAAAGAGCTCGAGCAAGCATCAAGATAATAAGAAATGTGATGAACATGATCATGACAACCAAAGGGGAGTTAGCAGACACCATGGCAATGGTAGTCCTCCTCCCTCTTTGTCCTCTACATTTGCATCCTTTTCTTTCTTTTCTTCTGATTCTAAAAGATGCTGCAAAAAGACTAACTGTGATGGAGGTGCTCAACAAGACAATAATACTAATCACTAAGCTTGTAATGAATGAAGGGGTAACAGAGGACATCATTGGAAAAAATGCAATAATGATGATGATGAGTATCTGTTGGTGACTTGAATCATTCTTAATGTTGTAGAGGTGGTTAAGGTTCCATCTAGACATGTGAAAGATTGGATCAAGTGTTTAGACATAAACAATATTCCAAGATTTGAGGGGGGATATAACTCTGATCTGTAGACACATCTACAAGCTTTCCATGATGTCTTTGCCTTGCAGAACATTGAAAATGATTAGCAGAAACTCAAACTCTTCTCCAAGATAGTCCTTAGAACTGAACCCGATTCACAGATGGAGTACCATACTAGAACTATTTAATGACAAATACCAAACGTGCTTTAGAGTGTCTAATCTAAGAAGGTAAATCCAAGGCTAGAAATAGGAAACAGATGAATCCTTGGATGCCACCATGGAAAGATATTATTCTCTTCTGCATTGATGCCCTAGCCATGGTTATTCTTAGAGGGAATAACTCTACCACATCATAGATGGAGTCAAGGAAAAAACCAAAAGAACTCTTGGGGTTTATGCCTAAGGGAGACTATTCAAACTACAAGCTCATTAGATACAAAGGCTGATAGAGCATGTAGCAAAAGAAGAAGGTGAGTTGTAAAAAAGAGAAAGTGTAGAAGAGTATAATAGGGATCCTTCCTTAAGGAAAAGGGAGGCTCGATTTTATGATGAGGAGAGTCACCACTCGATGAAGTGGTGAAAATGAAAACCTTGTACATCCAAAAATCTATTTTTGATATTTCTTCAAAGGATGATAAATTATGGAACTCTTTGAATGAAAAATTTCAAACTGCTATAAAGATTCCTAAAGCATACAAAGATCATAATAGTGATCATGATAAATGGAGGTGAAAAGAAGCTAAACGTGTCTACCAGAGAGGTAACGGAAAAGTTGTTGCAATAGAAGAAGTTGTGGAGATAGACTTTGACGATGATGCTGGATGTGAAATTTATCAATATGAACATCCTAAGGGATGTTGTCCTATGGTGTCACACTGAGAAGAGTTTGGGGTGCACACATTGAATCCATGACTAGCGTGAAGGCAAGCACCTAGTTGATTATCTTATCTTCAAGGCAATCCAAGTTAGTTCCACCAGCAACAACAAGCTTACTATCTAAGTGGAGCTCCACCACAACCATGTGAGTGATACCAACAATGGCACCAGCCACAATAATGGAGAATGCCACCACCAAGATAGCAGTATCCTTATAGGTAACTAGATCAATATGGGTACTGATGAGTGGCGAGGTACCCCTACACTCAACCATACAAATACGAGCGTGTACGTGCGATCCGGTCGAACTCCGCAAACCAAATACCTTAACGTCACAAGAAACACTTGGGGTTAATCGTTCGTTGTCTTCCCAGGCTTGCTTGTAAGTGTCACGGTGTATGGTTAAGCAAGTCTGAGGTATGTGATTTTTTTGGTATTTTTAGTTTTATCTCCTAAGCTATGAGGAAAAGGGTTGAGAGATTAAGCTAACTCTAACCAAGGACCTAAGTCTAATTTAACTAGCATCAGCATCCGTTCCCACTTACCGAACATACCCTGAACTATGCAACTGTGGCGACCAAACACTAATCGTTACTGGGATCACCACACGTAACGCAAGTGCTCGAAGTGGTCGTACAAAGGCACCTATTTAGCTTAAGTGTGATAAGAAGCCGATTCCTTAGCTAGCCGTACACACCCGTGGGTGCTCGTAACTAAGTCGTACTTATCACACGATCTAGCCTAGCAATGAGCAGCCGATTCCTCAACTAGCCGTACACATTAGACCCTGGAGTTACCAAGCGCAGAATCCTGGAATACGCTACTGGGTTACCAAGCAGCCAATGCTCGTAATTGAGTCGTACTCATGCATTGCGTCAAGCAGCCGATTCCTTGACTAGCCGTACACGTCCGTAGACGCTCGTAATCAAGTCGTACTTGAACGCACTAGGAAAGCAGTAAATGAAAGCAATAAATAAAACCACGTGCTGCAAGGTTTATCCAATCAAGTTCGTCTTTATTGCCGTACACAACTTGGGTTCAGGTTACAAGCTGCTCGAATAAAGAGCCGTTCACTCTAGGACTCCTACTGCGGGCACATGGGAAAAATTCTAACTCTGGAGTGATCAATCTGCCAGAGCTTCGCTACTTCTAGCCAGGATTGGGAAATGAGGAGAGTGTCGCCTCTTATTTATAGATATGGTGGCGGACCGCGATATCGCGTACACGATATCGCAGGGAAAGACGCGATATCGCGGCACAGTGCATGTCGCGTCTCATCATACCCCCATGACTGAATGAAAACTCGTCCTCGAGTTCCTTACAATGATTTCAGGTAGGTATGGGATTATTAGGGGAAATGGAACTAATGGGATGACATGTGAACGGGTCTTTATTACAAGACTTGACACAACTGGTGTTCATGACAACAAGGGTGAACACCTTATTACAATGACATCAGGCCACATTTGGCAGCTGAGAGAAAAGAGGAGAGAGAATAGAAGAGAAGAAGAGAGAATAGTCTTGTTGCTGCCAACGCCTAGATTGTGCCTTTCGTTGTCCATCCGTAAGCGCATTATCGATCCGGCTCCTTGCATAGCTGCTTCAGTGCTGCTCCATTCCAAGTGTTTGCGCCAGATCCATTTCGTTGTTGTATGATGGCCATCTGCACACACAACACAATCATATATTAGCAAGGGTAATTGAATCATGAAGGAAATAATACCTTGCTTTGGTTTAGGATCATTGGCTAGGTTGTGGTATGGCTAATATGGATTTGTGAAAATGTAGATGATGACTACCGAAGGTATAGGGGTTAGGAAGAAAAACGAAAAAAT
>MNCI01004850.1:58612-91075 GCA_015680685.1 Gnetum montanum
GGTGTATGGTTAAGCAAGTCTGAGGTATGTGATTTTTTTGGTATTTTTTCGTTTTATCTCCTAAGCTATGAGGAAAAGGGTGGAGAGATTAAGCTAACTCTAACTAAGGACCTAAGTCTAATTTAACTAGCGTCAGCATCCGTTCCCACTTACCGGATACACCCTGAACTATGCAACTGTGGCTTACCAAATGCTAATCGTTACTGGGATCACCACACGTAACGCAAGTGCTCGAAGTGGTCATACTGAGGCACCTATTTAGCTTAAGTGTGATAAGCAGCCGATTCCTTAGCTAGCCGTACACACCCGTGGGTGCTCGTAACTAAGTCGTACTTATCACACGTTCTAGCCTAGCGATGAGTAGCCGATTCCTCAACTAGCCGTACACATTGGACTACTACTGGGATTACCAAGCACAGATCCTAGAATACGCTACTGGGTTACCAAGCAGCCAATGCTCGTAGTTAAGGCGTACTCACGCGTTGCGACAAGTAGCCGATTCCTTGATTAGCTGTACACATCCATAGATGCTCGTAATCAAGTCGTACTTGTGCGCACTAGGAAAGCAGTAAATAAATAACAATAAACAAAACCACGTGCTGCAAGGTTTATCCAATCAAGTTCATCTTTATTGCCGTACACAACTTGGGTTCAGGTTACAAGCTGCTCAAATAAAGAGCCGTTCACTCTAGGACTCCTACTGCGGGCACATGGGAAAAATTCTAACTCTGGAGTGATCAATCTGCCAGAGCTTCGCTACTTCTAGCCAGGATTGGGAAATGAGGGGAGTGCCGCCTCTTATTTATAGATATGGCGGCGGACCACGATATCGTGTACACGATATCACAGGGAAAGACGCGATATCACGTACGCGATATCGCAGCACAGTGCCTGTCGCGTCTCATCAGGTACTATGTTCAATAGCCCATTTCTCCACAAAGCTCTACAAGCCAAGCATCATTCTAGCATCACTATTATCCTCCAGAGTACCATCAAACTCATTCACCATCTACTCAAGGGAAGCATCCATATCCTTACCATCCTCTGCATCCATCTGCACACATCCCTCTACCCTCTACCCAATTACCTTTTACTCTATCCATGCAACGTGAAATTCCCCCATATTTATAGCAACAAAATGCTACGAGGGCTATACATTCATAACTAGCCTTCTAGCTAAGTGATTTGGATAATTAATCTAGGAAATGACCCTTTTTCTAACCCAACAGTCCTCCCAAACCCTCACAACCTAATGCTTCTAGTTTCCCTACATCTTCAACGTCCTCATCCTCTGCATCAAATACATTCAAGCATCCTTCAAATCAAACACTACCTCGAATCCACACTATGATGTTAACTTATGCTATTTCTGATTAGATCAAGTCTGACAACCTTTTCATGAAAAGATCTGACCTAAGAAGTCCTCTTATTTACTTATAGATCATTAAACATGAGCCATGTAAGGCTCTTCTTAATCTTGGTTCCAATGTCAATCTCATATCCCATGACATGTACAACAACCACATTCTTAGTCTCTTTTTGATATACCATTATGAGATTGAATTCCTGCAAGATCACAAGCTACCATATGATATGGGGACTCACTAATGGCTTATTCATAAGAAAGTAGATGGCATTGTGATTTTTGTGCACAAACACCTTATAGTGAATCACATAGTGTCTGAAATTTTTGAGAGTATAGACCACTGCCATTATTTTTTTCTCAGTTGTGGTGTAATTCAACTATGCACCCACAATGCTTCTACTTGTGCAGTGGATGTAATATGGATGTTTCTTATTGTTCAATTGAGTAAGCATAGCTCCCAAGGCATAAAATCATTATGTTAAATAGTCTGGACTAGTCTGGTGCTCATAGAATTGGAGTTTTCACAAATTTGTCTTTTAGTTGTTGGAATGCATATTCACATTCCTTAGTCTAGATGAACAAAGCATCTTTTTTTGTAAGCTCAACTAATGGCTTTGCAATCTTAGAGAAATTCTTTATGAATCTCCAGTAGTAGCCAATGTGTCCAAGGAATGATCAAACATCTTTGACTATCTCTGGTTAATGTGTGATTTCTTAGATAACCTTTATTTTTTCTATGTCTACCTCAATCCATTCTTGTAAAATTTGATGCCCTAGTACTATGCCTTCATAGGTGATTAAATGGCCTTTTTGCTAATTGACCTAATTTAACATGGAAATTTCCTATTGGCTACTCTCCCTAGGAGCTAGTGCACAGAAAACTTTCAACACTTCTAATCCAATCTAAGCTCCATACACTCTCAATAGCTTATGACTTGGACCTTGACCTGAGCCTAGCATAAAGAGAAAGATTAATCAGCCTGAATGTGCTAGATGAAAACCAATTAGTGGTCCTATTCTTGAATGAAGTGCATAAGGCATTCAACAAGCAATGACATGACCTTAGAATATGAAAAGTAAAATTTCAACCAAGAGATGAGGTTCTATACTGGAATCCCACACTTGTACCTTAGAAAACTAAATCCAAAATGCTGTGGAAGGGACCTTATATAATTGATGAAACCTTTCCTTCTAGGGCCATGACTATATACAAACCTAAGAGCCCAAATAAAATGTAGTTGATCAACATCCAACAAGTAAAACCTTTCCATGAGACCACCACCATTTATTTTACAACTTTTTAATTTTTGAATTTTTTCTATTTTTACACCATTTTTTGTTTTACATCATCATTAGTCAGTTTAAATCTTTCTTAAATATTTTACACTTTCTTATATATTTTACCTTGTTTTGTTTGAGTATGATTTTCAAATTTTTGCTAATAAAAGTGTTTTATTACCAATAAGACATAGTGTTGCTATATTTGTTACTAATGGTGGTTGGTGCTTTATATTTTGTTTGTTAATGTCTGGTTTCTATTTTTGAATTTTTGTACCAATGACTTAGTCATGGATTCTTTTTCATGTAATAGGAAGTGAATCCACAACATCCATCCCATTCACAAACTCTATGGTTTTCCTTGTTTTGTAAGTTTGAGGTCCCTTTCATTAAATCAACTTTTAATAAATTTGTAACCTTTGTAGTTTCCTAAATTGGAAAAGATTCAAAGGTTTGCACAGGGTGTGACTTCAAGGGGAGTCAATGCTCTTTGTACTCTTCTACTTGTCTGATTGAGTATTTTTTTCATAGACTTCTTACCATTCTATTCCAACCAATAACAGGAAGTCAAATAAAGTCTTTGCATGGTGTGGTTTCCATCCAAAAAGAAAAAAAAAAGAGGAAAAAAAGGGGAAAAGCAAAATATAACAAAAAAAACATTATGGAAATTTAAATCACACCCCTTAGACGAATAAATGGGCTACAAGAACTGGTTATGGAACTAGAAAGACATGTTACAAATGCTTGAAGGTCCCCTCTAACTAAGGCCCTCTCCCACTTACTTCTCTTTTCTTCTCTTTATGGAATGGTGGTTGTTCTATGGATGCACTTTATGTGTCGAGGGGGTGGATTGGTCTTGGAATGACAATGCAAAGTCACTAAAAGAGGTTGGATTTGGTCTGGACTAAGGATGGATCTTCTAATGTCATTTTAAACACAAACTCCACAAGGGACTTCTTATGACCTCAATTTGGGATTCCATTCCATCTTCTTCATTATCCATCTCTACTAACTGTAGCTTACCCACTGCTGAAGTCCATGTTCTTAATTTTGTGTCTTGGTCTAACGTATTTGAATTCTTAGGTAGAATCTTCTAAGTTTGGTTCTTAACTTTCATTGACCATTAGTCACCTGTGGGGCCCATAGACTCCTTAGGTTGAGGTTATACAAGGGTAAATAAGGCATGTGCCTACTATGAGGAGGATCCACTTGTATATCTCTTGGTTGGATTCATTAAGTACCTTATCCTTAGGCATTCTTACAAACAAAATCTTTCATACATTCATCTTTTGCATCACACCATTTGCTCCTTTACATATTTTATTCATTAAATACATTCTTTATCAAATTTTTATATTTTTGAGCTTTCAAAGATCCTTTTCAATGATTTCATCATATTTTTGGCTTTTCTATGATTCCATGGACCTCAAATTCATCAAAAAATTCCTTATATTTTTTGGGATATTCAAGTTTTAAAATTTTTCCTATGGGCCCCGTATGAGGCCCCATTAATGTAAGGGAAAAATACTATATATATGCTTGAATCCACTTGAAGAATTTTACATTTTCTCATAAATGCTAAAGGAGTTTTTTAAATTTTCAGATCCTGGAAACTTCCAAAGCTCATAACTTCCTAATTGTTTATCCAAATCACTCCATTCTTTAACCCTACAGCTACTGGAGATAAGCTCTTCATTGTGGGGGCCAAAAATGTGCCATTTTTGATAGAAAAATTTTCACAAATTTTCTAACTCCCACAAAGGTTTAACTAAAAAAGCAACTATTAACACTAAATTACAAGAGTTAAACCTTTCCAAAAAGCTTCAATGATATTTACAATAAATAATTAATAAAATAATTGATTTGCTAGGGTCCAACCTTAGCCATAGTGTAACCAACTAACAAAAGAAGATATTCAAAAATTTAAAGTTACACAGTATATCTACTAATCCATGGATGTGTTGTGACTATAGATGACACCAAAAGAAAAGCACATGTAGGAAGCAAAACTATCCTAACCAAGGGAGAAATGGCCTAGAACAGGAAGGGGCCAAGAACAACCACAAGAAGAATCAATTGCAACCCATGCCATAGGTCCTCTTAGTGAAGAGGTAGAGGTGGAATCTATCCAACAGATTCTAGGACTAGCAGCAATAATAGAACACTCCCATTGGGATGATGCACCAGCACAATTAGCAAATCTTCAAGTGACCTTAATAGAGGCTTGCCTAAATCAAATCAAATCAAGGAAGGTTCAAAAATTAGTCCTCTAGGAGTTAAAATTTGGCCCTTTCCTGAAGTATGCATCAAGAGAAGTGTAGGACCAAATGAGGACCTCTTCCATGTGGCCAATAGGAAGCCTAGATCAACAGTAAAAATCAAGGACATCTCAGTGTCCTACTTGGCTTAGGCCATTGCTATAGTGCTTGGGTTGCCAAAAATAGGGGTGAACCTTACTGAGATCCCAATGGAGGTGAATCCTAGTATCAAGAAAGAATGGATGCAACGGTGCTATGGTGTCAATTGCAAGGAGTTTGGCATGCTCACACTAGCAAAAAGGATTCATTACAAGATTGCAACCTTCCACCTCAATCCCACAATGAGGCCAAGCAAAATCATTGCCTTCTCTACTTGAGTATGTGTTGCTCTGAGTGGGAGATTCCTAGTTAACCTTCCACAACTGATCTATCTAGAGATAGAAAAGTAATATAAAGAAAATGAATGTGGAAGGAAGGCACTCTTCTTCCCATGTCTTATCAAAAAACTTTGTTGAAGGGGAGGAATAGTACGTTACATCACTAATATTGTCAAAACTGTTCCAACCACCAACTAAGCAAAAATGATGAAGGATAAGATGCCTACAACCACTATCCAAGAAGAGGAGCAATGACCACCACCTCCACCTACTACTCAGACAACTATGCCAGACGTTACTGCAATTGCCCAATAGTTACGCAAGTACTAGAAATGGCTCTTGAGTAAACAAGAGCAACAAGCAAGCACAAGTGGTGGGGATCCATTCATGTACAAACCAACCATGAGTCACTTCAATGAGGTGGCCTAAACAATTAGCTTAATGGATGAAGGTGGATCCATCTTCTCAGCCCAAAGAATGCAACTACCTACAAGGTCAAATCCAAGCACTAGAGAGATTACAGTATCTCTTGTAAAACAACAACCACTCCTAGAAATCTCTGGGAATGCTGCAACCTTCTTGGTGTGCTTGTAAGAGGATGAGTGGGCAATAGTTTTGGTGATGCAGCATTAAGGGTAGGAGATTGTAGTAGAAGTGGTTGTTGATCATATTGTTAAAACACTCAATGCACTTACAACATCTACACTAGACATCATTACCCTCAAAGATGTGCAAACATTTACAGGAACCACAAGCAACAGAATAAACGTAGTGCAACATGAAAGAATTGCTAGATCGACTAGTGGGAACTGAGCAACCACTTCCAGATATCTTTGACCTTCCAGATAGTATTACTACAGCCCAATCAGAGCTTCTTGAGGTAAGGGGTAAGAACATCATATTGGAGAGGCAATTTGAAATAGCCAATGAGCTGAATAAATGCCTGGCTATGGAAGTTGTCAAATTAAGAGCCTAGATTGTTGACCTTGCATTACTCAACCTGGCACTGACAAGAGATCAAGTAATGGAATAGCTTCACACTAAATTAAGAGGGGTTGAAGGTGCAATGAGACAACAATGTTTTATCAATCCTTGGTAGAGGCCCCATAGCACCAGATTTAGAAGGCCTTAGATTAGACCCACCAAAAGAATGTCTAGTTGACTACATAAAAGCATCACCTACAAAATGTTGATGTGCATAATCAACAATTAACTGATTTCATCCATCAATAGTAGAAGCAACTTGCTAGAGAAAACATAGAACTAAGGAGATTGACAATAGAAAATAAAAATCTCTCCATGGAGGAGGTCTGCGCCCTTCACTAGAAAACTGTGATCAAGGTAGCTACTTGGAAATTAAAGGCTCTCAAATTTGAGAGAGTCAAGGACCATTGTAGAGAACAAGTCAATCTACAAAAGGAAGTAAATGAAAAACACATCTAGTTGGTGAAGGTGACAGTGAATAAAGCCCTCTTGCAACTCCACCAAGGGAAATAATTATGGCAACCTATCATTGATGGGATAGATGCCTATAACAAAGAAAAAATCTGCATGAAGGAGCTAGAAATTGAGAAGATGATAAAATATATGGAGCTCAAAAATATCTGTTATGCAAATATGGCCATGTTAACTGCCAAATGGCCATGGTCTGAACTCAAGAACCAAGTGGCTAGCTCATACTTTCTATACAAGGCCAAGTTCAAGCATCAAAAAGACACCAAGTAAAAGCTTGCAGTGGAAAACACTTTACTAATGACTACCAAGAGCTACAGAATGTAATCAGGGCATTTAATATCAAACACAAATAGTTTGCTACCTGGTTTGTCAATGTGAAGGAGATATTCTCAATAATGCCCTATATGTGGGATGTTCCCATTCCTACCCACATTAGTGATGTCGCATGAACAGTGAATGATCCCCAAAGCAAGAAGGAGAAGATTAAGGCATTACTATATGCCTTTCACCTTCCATTAGAGGTTGAAATTGTAGCAGAATAGTCATAGCTGCCTCAACTACCACACGTTCCTGGAGCTAGTGAAGGTCCTTCAGAACCTTAGGAGCCTCCACTACTTGGGACTGTCTGATCTTCTCCACCATCTCCATGCCATTAAAGGATGTGTTGTCCAATTTTTTTTATGTGGTCATATCATGATATTCAATTTTGTGTCATAAACACCAGAATTTTTGTAATTTGTTGATTTGTACACTTGGGCACTCAGTTTTGTCAAGTTTGTTTTGTTAAAAGTTAGTCAATAATCCCATACCTTTCCAATTTTATAAAGGAACTCAAGGATGAGTTTTCATTCAATTGTCTAAGTATGATGAGCATCAAAGTATCACATTGATGGGGCCCCATTTACATGGTGTTTCCCCATCGACAAGGCCATGTCGATGTAGTGTTTGCTATGTCTATAGGGCCTTGTCAATGTAGTACTATAGAAAAAACTATAAATACAAGCTTCCAACTATGTTTATTGGCATAGAAGTCATAGTAGTAGCAATGCTCTTGCAGTTTTTTTATTTGAAACTTACAATATTTTCCTAAGTGCCTACAGCACGAGTCATTGAGTGTATAGATCTTTATTGAAGCATTGTTGTACTTGAACCACACCAGTGTGTACAGTAATAAAGACATGTTTCTTGATAAACCTTGCAACGTTCTAGATAATTTAAATGTTTTATTCTTACATTTAATGTTTTCAATTATTTGTTCAATGTTTCTCAGTAATTAAGCTAATTAATTGATTAAGTAAGATAAGCTAAATAGGTTAAATACATAAGTATGACCGCTTCAAGTGTAAACATCTATTTGGTTGGTAATCCCAGTAGCATTATTGTTTGGTGCACCTAATAGTGTAGGGCTTGGTAACCCAACAATGGATATGTGGGTTCACGATGTGTATGGAAAATGGGACCAGATGCTTATGTTAGGACTAGTTAAATAGTTAGGTTAAATTAGTTCTCGATTTACTCCATCCCTCTCTTTAAGCATCAAGACCATAAAAACATAAAATGATAAAAATCATATACCTTTATTACACTTAACCATACCTTTGTACTTCACAAGTGTAATTAGAAAGACAATGAATGACCTTTAGAAAAAGGTTCACTTGTTAGAAGACTAGTGTACTAAAAACTAGAGAGTCCATGGAATTCAACTGGATCACGTGTGAACGCTTTGTGATTCGTATGGTTGGGCATAGGGGTACCTTCACCGCTCATCAAGAAACATCCATATTATATCCACTATGTAAGTAGAAGCATTGTGGATGCACAACTCAACTACATCACCACTAAAAAGCAGCTTATGGTAGTGGTGTACATGTTAGATAAATTTAGGCACTATGTGCTTGGATATAAGATTTTTATGCACACTGACCATAGTGCCATCTAGTTCTTAATGAACAAGGCAACGGTGAACCTCTAGTGTCATACAGTGGCTAGTGATCCTCTAGAAGTTTGACTTAACAATGTTTGACTGAAAAGGGAACCGAGAATGTGGTAGCTAACCACTTATCTTGGTTAAGATGGAAAAGCAAGGAGGAAGAGAGCTCACTATTTGATTAACTTCCTGATGCACTCCTCTTTGCTGGTGTTGTTAATCCTCAAAATTTCAAGGAAACAAACTAGTATGACAACATCCTCTTCTATCTACTCACTCAAGAGATGTCATAGGAGTGGGAGAATAAGAAGAAATAATAGTTTCTTCACCAAATCAAATAGTTCATGGAGATCAAAGGCAACCTCTACAATAGTATGATGATGTGTCCCTAATGCAAACCAACTTCAAGTCCTCCAGGATGCACATGAGGGGCCTTGTGGGACCCTTTATGCAAGAAGGATGAAGATCGTTAAGATCCTCATGGTAGGATATTACTAGCCCACAATCTTCAAGGATGTCCATCAATTCTTCTGATCCTATGACAGATGCTAATGTGATGGAGGGATGACCACACGCATGGAAGGACCACAATAATGGATCTAACCACTTGAGCCTTTTGATCTTTGGAAGATTGATTTCATGGGGCCCATGAATCCTATGTCTAATGGAAATGCCTACATCATCATGGCTATTGAATATTGTACCAAATGGGCAAAATTTGTTGCCATCAACAACTATTCATCCTCTACGATGATATGGTTTGTGCAACAAAATGTTGTGAATAGGTTTGGTATGCCATAAGCACTGATTTCAGATAATGAAACACACTTTACTAGTGCCACTGTTCGAAAGCTCATGCAATGCTTAAGCGTTGAACATAAATTAACAACTCTATATCACCCCCCAAGCTAACGGTCAAGCTAAGGTTATTAACAAGGAAATCACCAAAATACTAACATGTACAATTAGTAAATATAGGAAGGATTAAAGCAATAAACTCAATGATGCTCTTTGGGCTTATCATTCAATATAGAAACTTCCTATTGGTTATTTTTCCTATGAGTTAGTGTATGAGAAACTTCCAACTCTTCCATCCAATCTAAGCTCCGTACACTTTCAACAGCTGGTAACCTTGACTTGGAGCTAAGTCTAGTCTAAAGAAAAAGAGTGATAAATGTCAACACGCTAGATGAGAATAGATTAGTGGCCTTGTCATTGAGTGAAATAAACAAGACACATAACAAACAACACTATGACCTTAGAATAAGAAAAGTAAAGTTTTAATTAGGAGATAAGGTGCTCTATTGGAACCCCATGCATGTACCTCAATGTACAAAATTTCAAATGTTATGAAAAGGTTCTTACATCATATATGAAACTTTTCCATTTGGGGCCATGATGATATACCATGCTGATAGCCTAAGTAAGACATATTTTATCAACATCCAACAACTTAAACCTTTCCTTGAACCAAAAATAACTAGTGGAAATAATGCCTCAACTAATGGCCAAGCACACTCAATCTTTCGAATCTCTTCCTTCCAACTTAATTGTGGGGGAGATGGTCATCTATGTTGACATCCTACAAGGTGGCTTCTCAATTTTTCATCTTTTTTGTTTTACACTATTTTTCATACATTTCCAATTTTCTTGAATATTTTAATATTTCTTTTATATTTTACTTTATTTGAAATCTCTTGCATGTCTTTTTCTTCTTTATTTCCATCAGAACTTTAATGTCGAATGCAACTATTGATTTCTAGTGGATTAATTGAATTCTATTGCTTAAATTGATTACTTAATGACTAAATTTCACCATTGAATTCTAACATTGATTAATGAGATGTTAGTTTTCACATGATACTGGGTAGCAAGCTCATGACATCTACCTGTTCTACTTAAAACTCCATGGTATTTCTATTGTTCTAGAAGAATGAGATATTTTTTAATAAAAATTTTAAACAAACTCGTAACCTTAGTGCTCCCATACTTAGAACAAATCAAGTGGACTTGGCAAGGGTGTGGCTTCAAGGGAAATTTTCACCTTTTGTACCTATCAACTGTCTAAAGTTCTATGGGTATTCTCATTGATTCTTCACCATTCCTGTCATCGACCAATAATAGAAAGTAATGTCTTTGCATGGTGTGGTTTCCATGAAAAAAAATGAAAATTCAAAGCACACCCCTCTGAAAAAATAATGGACTAAAAGCACTAGTTATGGGGCTAGATAGACATGTTATCCATGCTTGAGGACACCCCTCTAACTAAGGCCTTCTTCACCTCCTGCTTCTCTTTTTTCTTTTTGTCTATTTAGAATGGTGGGTGAACATTGTGTTGTCCATGAGCTTTGGGGGGTTGAATGATCTCAAAGTGTTGATGCGAAGCCACTAGAAGAGGATGGTCTTAATTCTAACTAAGGATGTGATGTTTCCAAGATCACCTTAATCACAAACTCCACAAGGACTTCTTATGACTAACATAAGGAAGTCCATTCCATTCTCTCTCTTCTCATCACTTTAATAAATTTGCCATCTCACTTCCTATTGTCATGTTTAATCAATGTCCATTTGGATGTGTCTTAATTATTTAGTGGTATCTTGGGTGATTTTATTTTTAACAATCCATAGCCATTAATCATCCTTTGGGTCCTACGAACTCCTTGGTATGAGGGCATGCAAGGGCATTAAGGCCATGAGCCTATTATGGGGAGGACCCACTTGCATACTCTTTCACTTTGATGGTTAACTTTTCTATCCCTTAGTCATTTTGCTCTCAACCCATTGTTTTCCACTACGAAACATCCAATTTTTTGTGCTTCTTGATATTCAACTCCAACCAAATATCCTTTCCCAATCACATACCAAGCCCTCTTCAATGTTTTTTCCTTAATCTAGGCTTTTCTAGCTTCCTTTGGACTCCAATTTCTTTGCAAAACTCTTTTTCTATACTTAGTTTTTTGCATATGACATTTTTTTCCTATGGCTATGTCTCATGGAGGGAAAATACTATAAATATGCTACAAGAGTTAGCCAAATTTTCACATTTGCCTCATAATGCTAGAAGAATTTTTGCAATTTTTAGATACCAAAGCCATAACTTTCTAATTGCTTGTCCGAATTCACTCATTCTTTGACCCTTCAGCTACTTGAGGTGAGATTTACATCATGGGGGCCACAAACCTATGGTTTATGATGGAATTTTTTTTTGAAATTTCTCTAACTTCCCAAGGTTTAAGCTAATAAAATATTATTAAAATTACCAATCTACACTAAGTTAAACCTCATCAACAAACTCAAGTAGCTAAATAGATAAAATAATTTATCTACCATGATCACAAGTAACCAACATGTAACTTGTCCAAATGAGAAAAGGTATCAAAGGTATTAATAGTTACACATAAAAAAAATCTTGGATTATGTTTATGATAATAGATGGTACTAAAGAGACCACAGGATGAAGGACCATTCCAACCAAGGGAGAAGCAACCTAGAGGGAGAAGGAGCCAGTAGCTACAATAGCCCTAAGAAGATGAAGCAGAGACATACAGAATAGGACCTCTTTGGGAGGAACTTGAAGTATAATCTATTTGGCAAATTCCCATAACCAAGATAGGCCAATTGAGGTAGGATAAGATGCTAAGGCCTAGGCCAAATTTGGAGGTCACTTTGACCAAGGCCTACCTTGAGCAAATTTGCTCCAAGGAAATCCTGAGTTTAGTTCTGTAAGAACTCAACTTTTACCCCTTCTTGGACTTAGCAACAAAGGAGGTCAAGACTTAATTATAAGGCTCCTCCATGTGGTCCATCCTCACTTCTAATGGGGATTGGTACATGGAAGAAACCTACCTTTTCTAGAACAAGTGAAAAGTAGACACAACTGTCAAGATGAAGAACATCAGTGTGTCCTATTTGGTTGAGGCCATTGTAGAGGCCCTCAGACTGCTGAACACTAAAGCAACATTGGTAGAGATCCCAATACAAGAAAATCCTGAAGAAAAGAAGAAGTGGGTTGAATGATGCTATGGGGTAAGTCGTAAGAAATACAACACACTAACTAAGATGGAGAGAGTTTATTTCAAAATTGCATCCTACCACCTAAACCAAACAATGTGGCCTAGCAAAGTCATAGCCTTCCTCACTCATGTGTGCATTGCTCTAAGTACCAAATTTCCCATCAACCTCCCTTAGTTCATCTTCCTACAGATCGAGAAGCATTTTAAAGAAAATGAATAAGAGAGGAAGACACTTCACTTTCTATGCCGAATTAGAAAACTTTGTCAAAGGAAAGGCATAGCTCATTATGCTAATGATACCATCCATCATGCTCATGTCACCTCTTGGTAAGAGATAATGAAGGATAAAGCACTAGAAAAATTGCTTGAGGAGGAGCGACCACCACCACCACCCATCGAAGAGATAATGTAGGAGGCTTGTGTAGACATTGAACACACAAGGAAAATTTATGAGCAACCCTTGCAACAACAACAAGGAGAACCAAGTTGTGGTGGACCATCAGTCTACCAGCTAGCGTTGAGCCATCTCAATGAAGTAACTAGAACAATAAGCTAGTTAGAGAAGACTACTGTTTTTTTTTCACCCAAAGAACAAACGGGCCTACACGATTGAACCCAAGCACCCAAGAGGTTACAATGTCCATTCCTAGATAATAGGAGCTTCTTGAAATTTCTGGGAATACTGCAACCTTCTTGATGTGCCTAGAGGAGGGTGAGGGGGATACCATCTTGGTGATGTAGCACTGAGGGTAGGAAATAGCAATGAAGGTGGTAGTGGAGGTGATGGCTGATAGAGTTTCTGAAGCATTGAATGCTCCTATGGCAGCCATGCCAGATGTTGCTACACTTAGAGATGTGCAGGCTTCCATAAGAGTGATAAGCAAGAGGCTAAGCACAACCCAACACAAAGAAGTGTTAGATTGACTAGTGAGGACTAGGTAACCACTTTTGGAGATCTTTGATCTCCTAGATAAAATTACTGCAAACTAGTTAGAGTTCCTGAAAACAAAAGAAAAAGCTCATCATATTAAATTCCCAACTCAAGGTAGCCACTAATGAGAATTGAAGGTTGGCTGCTGAGGTTGTGGAACTAAAAGCTTGCTTAGCTGATCTTGTCATTATTAGGTAGACCATCATGAGGGATGAAGCTTTCTTTAAGCTTCAAAACTGACTAAAAGAGGCTAAGAATGTGAAGGTGATGATGGTCTTCAATGTGTCCTTAATAGAAGAAATTGCTACCCACACTGATAAGGTCTTGATGCATGTCTATAAGGAGAACCTATCCTTGACAAAAGACATTCACCACCTACACTATGTTAAGGAAAAAAAGGATCTAATGGTTGAATTTGTGAGATAGCAATAGGAGATGCTTACCAAGGTGAACATGAACTTGAGGAGGTTGCCAAGTATTAATAGGAATCTGTCAATGGAAGAGGTTTAGGAACTTCACCAAAAAATGGCATTGAGGTAGCTACCTAGAAAAATGAGGTCCTAAAGTTCAAACATGTTAAAAATCACTATAGGGACCAAGCAAGACTTCTCAAGGAGGTAAATGAGAAATAAATCAAACTAGCCAAGGCAAAGATGAATGAGGCCCTCTAGCAACCCTAGTAAAGAGATGATGTATGACAACTGATCTTTGATGGTTTAAATGCCTACAACAAAGAAAAGGTCCACATTAAGGAGATGTAAATCAAAGAAATAACAGAATACATGGAGCTTGCCAACCTTTGCTATGCAAACTTTACAATGCTCACAGCTAGAAGGCCAAGATCAAAGTTGGAGAAGCAAGTGGCTAGCTTGTATCTCCTCTATGAGACTGAGTTCAAGTACCACAAAGACACCAAGCAGAAGCTGGAAATAGCTAATGCGAAACTTGAAGTCCTCAATTTCTAATTCAATGACCAATGATCAATTTTTGAGAGCTTGGTCAGAAGAATGAATGACTACCATAAACTATAGAATCTTGTAAAGACAATTGACATGGAATGTAAACAATTCATAGCATGGTTTGTCAATGTGAAGGAGTTGTTCCTAACAATTCCCTATCTATATGACATCCTTGTATTAATCCACTTTGGTAAATCCACATGAACTATGTATGACCCACGAAGTAAGGAGAAGAAGATGAATGCCTCTACCAAAAGCAACTACTACAACAACATAGCCATAGCCACAACCTTAGCCTTAGTCACCACCACCATGAGTGTTGAAGCCTAGAGAAGGTTCTTCAGCATCCTAGGAGCCTCCACCTCCTAACATTGTTTGATCTTCTCTTCATCTTCAACAATCAAAAGACTATTGTAGGTCATTTTTGTAAGGGTGCCTAATTTTGTTATCCAAGACACCCATTTCTATCAAGTTTTATAAGTTCATACAATCTGGCTTTTAGAGTTAGTCAAGTAGAGTCTATTAGTCAATAATTCCATACCTTCCTAATTTTATCAAAAACTCGATCCCATTTTTATTCAGTCAAGGATGAGTTTTCATTCAATCGTGGGGGCATGATGAATCATTTGATAGGTTTCATTAACGAGCATGTGCTGACATAATCCCATTGACGTAGCCTCATCGACGTAGTCTCTAGTCTTGCCTATATAAATGCACATACCCATCACATTTATGATACTTTAAGTGAATATAGTAGCCAAGTTATTTCAATTTTCTTCTATTAGAGTTAGAATATTTTTTGAGTGCTCGCAATAGGACTTTAAGGATTATATAGATCCTTATTTGAACATCACTGTATCTGAACACTTTGATGTACCAACAATGAAGACAAAATTCTTGGAATTCCTTGTAGTACTTATGAATAGTTTAATATTTCCATTATGCACTTTATTACTTACACATTTTATATTCATGAACTTAGTTAATTAATATCCTCAATAATCACACATAAGTACAATCACCTTGAACATATTGTTAATGCTTGATAATTCTAGTAGTGTTATTGCTTGGTACGTCCAATAGCTTAACACTTGGTAACCCAAAAACATTCCTCATGAGTTCAGGATGTGCATGGAAGGTAGCCCAGATCCTTATGTTAGGATAGTTAGATTAAGGCATTAGACAGTTAACTAATTAATTCACAATTAATTACCTTTGTTTTAGACTTAGACTTAATGAAATAAAATATAAAATATACATAAAAAATCATGTGCCTTGGCTTATGCTTAACCATACAAGTGAACTCTCACAAGTAAAGCCAAGAAGACAACGATCACATCCCTAAGTCATTATCTTTGCTCATCAGTCCATTTAGGAGCTAACTCCATGGAATTCGATTGGATCACTAGTGAAACACTTGTAATTCGTATGGTTGGGTGTAGGAACTACTTGCTAATCATAAAATGACAAGTATCAAACCTACTCCAAAGTGTCAAATTTGAGAAAATATATCAAAGGATGGAAACAAGGGACACATGAATCCCTTGATGTGACAATGGATAGGTACTATTCTCTATTATAGAGGTGCCCAAGCCACAAATTTTCTCAAAGAGAACAACTCTAACACATCATCAATGGGCTAAGGAGCAAGATAAGATAAACCCTTAGGATATATGCCTAGGGCAGATTATCCAAACTAACAACTCATCATATTTAGAAACTTATAGACTAAGTGGAAAAAGAGAAAGGAGTTAAGGAAAAGAGAATCAACAAAACAATATAATAGAGATCCAAAAATAAGAAAGAGGGATGTAAGGATATGCAAATCATAATGAGAAGAAATCTTTAGAGACATTATCTAGCGAAAGACTCTACCAATTTAGAAATCAATTAATAACATTAAGACAAAGGTAGAGAAAATATGGGATTCTGTGGATGAAAAGTTTGCCATAACACTAAAGATAGTAGAAGAAAAACTGAACAAGCCCTAAACAAAAGTAAAAATAAGAAAAAGAGAAGAGACAATGAACATGAAAACTACAAGAACAAAGGAAAAGTTGCTACAATAGAGGAATTAATAGACTCTAGTTCAAAAGATGACAAAGGATGTAGAGTGTGCAAATATGAGCATCCTAATGGATGTTGCCCTGTTATGGCCTAGTTACAAGAGTCCACAGCATATGTACTTAATTCAAATTTTTTCATGGAACAAATGCCCAAACGATTACCTTATCCACAAGGTAATTTCTAATAGCCCTCTTAGTCATTATACTATCTAAGCAAAGCTTATCCTCAACCATAAGAGCAATACCAATAACAATAGCAAAAACTATAAGTGATGAGTAGTGAGTACCTCCTATGCTCAACCATATGAATTACAAACATTCACATGCAACTTGATTGAATTCCATTGATGGAACTAGTTGTGCATCTAAATTGTTAAGCATTGATTACAATTCATTGTCTTTCGACTTGGACTAGTGGTAGATTTGTCACATATGGTTTAGTCCAAAGTGAGGCATATGATGGTTGATGTTGTTGCAGCCTTATGCTACTCCTAACAATAATAGAGAACATAATTATTTAATCTAATTAACAATAGAAAGTAAACTCTAACCTTGCCTACAAGTGATAAGTGTCCATTCCTAACTTGTTGTACATGTCCTGAACTCACGTATCCACTACTAACATTACCAAGTGCTACACTACTAGGCGAACCAATCAATAATGATGCTAGGATTACTAAGTGAATAGGTGTTTACACTTAAAATTGTTCATGCTCATTCCACTAATTGATTAACGTGCATGGAAATGTAAATATTAACAAAGTACCTAAAATGTAAATATTCACTAAATACATGAAACATAAATATTAACTAAGTACATGTAAAGTAAAATTGCATAGAAAGTAAATTTAATCTAGGTCAAAGTGCTATAAGGAATAAGAATCGATCTTGATCTTATTGCTGTCCATGAAATGTGTCCAAGTATATTGCCACTCGAATAAGATGCCATACAATTGACTCAGATCCACACTGTGGGCACTCATTGACTATTCTCTAAAACTACGAAATAAAATTGCAAGGGTTCAACTACTCTATTGATAAAAGAATACCAAATACACGGTGGGAACATGCATATTTATAGGCAAAAACACACACTATGTTAATGAGTACACTTCCATGCATGTGTCAATACGTATGACATCGTAGATGCGATGTAGCATCTATGATGTAGCAAACAACTAAGACACCGACAAAGATGCTAAAATGCAAATGCAATGTAGCATCTACGACATAGCATCTATGATATCTTAGCCAACTGATGCTTCATCATACTCCCACAACTAACTAAAAACTTATCCTTGAGTTAACAAGATAAGATCGAGCTCTATTTACAAAAAATTGGGAAAGTAAGGGATTGTTGACTAACACTAACTACTGACTAACTCTGAATGCTGCATTACAAAATTTTATTCAAGTGGATACATTACAAAATGAAAAAATAATAAAAAGACTAAATAGACATTGAAGATTACAAAATTTGTAGTGATCTTTAAAAATCCATTGAAGATGATTCTTCTTGTTGGCTAGTTGTGGCAGAATTCCAACCTTGAATGCTATGTTGATGATTCTTTTTTTTTTTTATGCAAAGCATTCTTGAAGGATGAATTGAAATTTGTTCTTATCATTTCATGGATCTAGCAATCATGCAAAGTTTGAGCTATTATCCTATATGTGCTATGATTTTTCTATGGGCATATCCTCGATTGTCTCTCTCTTAGCTTTGTTTTCATGCCAGGTAAAAGACCTTCATCCATAGGCATTTCTTTTAGCATCACCTATAGTCACCAAAGAATCAACATTAGTTTTGGTAAATTCTCCTTAATAATTAACCCTTTTTGGTCCCTTAGTTTGTGTTTAAGCACAAGGTGATGATAGCGTACTATGCCCAAGGCTATGAGGTAACTAAAATCATCAAGCTATTCACATTATTTTGATCAATTATTAATAGTTACCATGATGTTTGAAAATAGGATGTTAGAAAAACATTTTAAAATTTTCAAAAAATTTTAAAGCGAACATCGCTAGCCCCCATGACTAATGAGTGTAACTCTAGAAGTGCACAAGTTTTCAAACTAAAACCAAAGGTTTGATTTAGAAGATGGCTAAGAAATATTAATGGATATGGAAATAGAAAAATAGGAAAAATTAATGAAATGGATGAGAAGTAGTTCCAAAATCATACATACATTCAAAGAAACTGTCACTGATGTTTTGGAAGATATGAAGGTTAGTTCAAAGCCATGATCAACAAGAGTTATGCAAGTGGGTCCTCCCCAAAGCAAGTTCCTCTCATAATGCCCTTGCATAATCACTTCTATAAATGTTTGTGGGCACCTGAGAAGTTAAATGTATACCATGCCTTTGCTCCAAACAACACATAATTGCCTTGGTTGAGATGTTGCACTATACTAAACAAAACCAAAAGGTGCATAATTGCATGTAGTAGTGAGGTGAACAATGGAATGAGAAGGGATTGTAGAGATTGGGATGCAAGGTGCTTTACCATGTCCGAAATAGGTTCTTGTGTCACATGTGATTAAAATGATCTGCATACCTATTCGTCCAAGTTTCAAACTAAGTCCATACCATTTACATTGACCTCACATTGGTGTACTCCTTCCTATCAACCATCATGAGTTCAAAAACATCACCAAGAACAATCATCACTCCAAAAAGAAAAGAAAAGAGAAGAAGAAAGGAAAGACCTTAGTTAGAGGGATGCCTTTAGGCATGAGTAACATGTCTTTCCAGCCCCATAACTAGTGCTTGTAGCCCATTATTGTGTCTAAGGGGTGTGCTTTGAATTCCCATTATTGTTTTTGGTTTTTTGTTTTTTTTTTTGAATTTTATATATATATATATATATATTGAAATGGGAACCACATCATGAAAAGACATAACTTCCTATTTATTGGTCGATGGAGAAGTAATGATACATTCTTAGAGCAGTCATAAACCACACAAAGGAATTCAAGAAGAGAATCCAACAAGTACCCTTAAGGTCACATCCTTTTCCATTCCCACTTGGTCATTTCCTCTTTTTTCAAGATACAATGATCAGTAATGAATTTTAATTTCATGAAAGAAGAACCAAATTTCTTTCATGACAAATATTTTTTATTTAGAGAACTGAAGGGGCGGATGAGGTGGTCTCACTACTTTACATAATTGCTTACCTAATCAACTTGATAACATAGCATAAAAACCTAACACATGGCATTGACTTCTACATCATGACTAGCAATATTATTGACAAAAACATAAAAGACATTCATAAAATATAAAGAAAATGACTTAAGAAAAGAAAAATATTTAAAAATGGAAAACATATGAAAAATCAAAAAAATTTAGAAGAAATACAAAAATGATGATAAAAAATTGTAAAACAAAAGAGGTGAAAAACACTTATTAGTTCTTTGTTTAGGATGGAGCATCTCCCCCATGACTAAGCGTAAAGGTAGAACAAGAGCTAATAAATGGATTGGTTGGTTCCATGCATCTTTTAAATGGTTTTGCACTTTCATTTCCAAGCCATTGTGTATCTTTTGATTTAGTGGCTACTGCATAGACAAGTTTTTGCTCACAAACTTATTTTTGAACTTTATGGTGGGTTGATATAGGGTTGTGTTAACATTTTAAACTTTTGGTCCACAATTGCATCCATTATTATTATTGATGCATGGATTTTTCTATCTCTCCACAGTGATAGGTTTATCTTTTATGTCTTGTGTTGGAGTGGTGATGATTATTGGCTTTTGCATATGATCAAGAGACATTGTTCTAGAAAGAAAGGATGTTGCACCATATTGGCCTTATGCTGGTTTTGATGAGTTAGTAGGTCTATGAGTTTTGTATCCAAGTGGGGAAGCTATCCTAAAGAAAGAACATTTTCAAGACTTTTGTTGAGATCTACTAACATTGTAATTTTCATGTATGTTCATAGCACAAGTGACATTTTTCTGTTAATGTTGTGGTGCCAAACCTTCTTATATTGGCAATGACATGTGATGGATGGAAGTATGAGAAGATTGAGGATATGATAGAGGATGAGAAGCATGAGGTGGTGATCCTTTAGAAGATGTTACAATTTGATGATATTCAAGAAAGTGGTAGTAGTAATTTGAGGTAGAGGAAGTAGAACTAGTATGGGAAACTTGTTGAATGTAATATCCATACATGTCTAGCTGGTAGTAAGGGTAGTGGTAGTTTGATGATGGCCTCCCCCATGACTATGGATTTTTCCACTATAATTAATAGTATTTTTAAGGCTGCTGAGAAGTCCCACTAGGATAGTACAATTTGTTGTAGGACTATCTATAATTACCTTGTGGAAAAGGTAATTTCCTAGGCATTTCCTTTTGTACAAACTTGGGATTTAAAGAAAAGGCCTAATACTCATGAAGATGTAACATAACTAGGAAATAGCCCCTTGGATGGTTATATAGGCAGATGTCACATCCATCATCATCTTCTGTGGTTCAGTCTATAACCTCTTTTCCTAGATCCATTTTCCCTTTTGCTAATAAGCATTTCTACCTATTTCTTGGCTCTTTTTCCTCTTCTTTTTTTGATCACTTGATTCTTGTTGTGTTACCATCTCCTCTATGGTTTTCACATAGGTTATAACTTTGTCATTCATCAACTTCCACATCTTATCTAGCCTTGCTTCAAGCTCAGCAACAGACTTTTGTATTGGCAAGGTTTGTTGTGCGATCACCTCATCAAGAGCTGCCTCTTTTCCCTCATCATAAATATGGATCCCTTCTTTTGAAGATTTGGGTCCCAATTATATTCCTCTGCATTCTCTCATTTACATAGCTCTCCTTCTTTTTCTAACATATGCTCAATTAGCCTTTATATCTTATGGGCTTTCAGTTCGTATAATAGACCTTTGGCATAAATCACAAGGATCTCTCTCGTTTCATTACAAAGTCCATCTATGATGTGGAAAAGTTGCTCTTTTTGAGAGAAATCATGGCTTGGATATCTATGTAGTAGATAATAGTATCTATGTAAGGCCACATCCAAGGATTCATGTTTTTCTTGCTTCCATCCTTGGATTTATTTTCTTAGGTTGGACACTCTCACATAGGTTTGGTATTATTCGTTGAAGAGTTTCAGCAGTGTGGAATATCAATGGATTAAACCCAATTTCAATGATCTATACCAACTTTCAACTTCATCTATTAGCATCCTAGAAAAGAACTTAAGCTTTTGTCACTTATGTTCAATGCTTTTTAAGGTGCAAGCATCATGGAACGCTTATACATGATGTTGTGGGTTAGAATTGTAGCCTCCCCTAAATTTAGGAATGTTATCCATATCAAGTCGTTTGATGCAGTTGTCCCTTTGATGCCTTTAGGGTATTTGAACTACCTTCCAAATCTGTGTCAAGCCCCTGGTAGCCAACAAGGATTTATCAGTAACATCATGATGATAATCTATATTTCTATTCATCTAATTGTGCTGATCTTGTCTATGTTTATTTTGATGTCTTTGATTTTGCCCTTGGGTTTGATTTCTATCTTTATCTTTACCCCATAGCAGAGCTCTATCTCTATACCTACATTCATCTTCATTAGAACTAGACATTGAAGAGGAAGAGAAAGATGAGGAACTGGGAGAATCACCATGGCTCCTATATCTCCCCCCATGGTCCATTGATCTATCTTTTTTAGGTTTAGAGGAGGTCCTAAGCCTTGAGGCCCTTCTTGTTCTAGGATTTTCTCCATCTCCTCTAGGATTGTCTATACCAATTGAATGTAGTCCTTATGCATAGTAAGGATGGAAATGAGCATCTGAAACCCCTACTTGAGGTTGTTCACTTCAATTCTCTTAAGTATAGAACCTATTGTATCTCCTATTAGCATTCTCATCATATGATGCATTATTGGTCATATGTGAAGAAGACATGGTTTAATGTGTGTGACTTAAAATATTAATATTAGTATTTTCTAAAAGATAAATTGTTAATATTTTTACAACAATCGTTTATAATATAACTAATCTAGATAACTAGCACCATCCTTAACAACGGTTCCAATGATGAGCAACAAGTACCCCCTATGCCCAACCATACAAATGATGAGTATTCAAGTGCAACCTAATCAAATTCTTTGGATAAGACTAGTCATGCATTTAGATCATTAAGCATTAATCACAATTCACTGTCTTCTCATTTGGACTAGTGGTAGCTTTTTCATGTATGGTTTAGTCCAAAGTGAGGCACATGATCGTTGATGTTGTTGCAGCCTTATGCTACTCCTAACGATAATAGAGAATGTAATTATCTAATCTAATTAATAATGGAAAGTAAAGTCTAAACTAGCCAATGGTTGATGAGTGTCCATTCCTAGCTTGTTGTACACATCATAAACTCACGTATCCACTACTAAGATTTCCAAGCGCTACACTACAGGGTGAACCAAGTAATAACGCTACTAGGATTACCAAGCGAATAGGTGTTTACACTTGAAATTGGTCACGCTCATTCCACCAGTTGATTAACATGCATGAAAATGTAAATATAAACTAAGTACATGAAATGTAAATATTCACCAAGTACATGAAATGTAAATATTCACTAAGTACATGAAATATAAATATTAACTAAGTACATGTAAAGTAAAATTGCATGCAAAGTAAGTTTAATCTAGGTCAAAGTATTGTAATGAATAAGAATCAATCTTATTATTATTAGCATTCATGGAATGTGTCCAAGTATATTGCCTTTCAAATGAGACACCATACAACTAACTCGAATCCACACTACAGGCACTCACTAACTGTTCTCTAAGACTATGGAATAAAACTGTAAGGGCCCAGCTACTCTATTGATAAAAGAAGGTCAAATACACGGTGGGAGCATGCATATTTATAGGCAAAAACACACACTACGTTGATGCATACACATTAACGTGTCAATGCATGCATTGATGGGATCACATCAAAGTGTATGTGTCAATGAAGATGTGTCGACATAGCTACAATATCACATCTATGACATCACAAATGCAATGTAGCATCTATGATTTAGTAGCCAATTGAGATGCACCAACAAGGATTCTACAATGCAAATGCAATGTAGCATCTACAACATAGCATCTACGATATCTCAACCAGTTGATGCTTCATCAACAAGCATGGTTAATGCCACCACCAAGGCAACAGTATCCATATAGGCAGCCTAATCACTATGGATACTACATTCAACGTCCAATCTTCCTTGGGAACACTTCAATTCACACTTCCTCATCCTACTATCCACCAATGTACCATAGATCCACTACCTCATGCATTGATCCAAATCATTACGCACCTCAATTAGTAGTTGGTTCCTCATTCCAAGCTCCCAACACTTTAACACCAATACTACCACTAGTCATGTAAGAAGCATTGCCAATACAACCTCAACAAAAAAAAAGTGCTACTAGGGTAGTAAGGATATGAAGAGAGGATCATACGAGCAATACTACATGCAAATCTAGAAAATGTTATTTTCTTAGAACAAGTCTAGAAAATACTAGTAGAGCTAGGACTTAATCTAAACATGTGATGGGATGCGATATCGCATGGGCCGTGATATCGCGTACGCGATATCGTGGTCCACTACCAAATCTAAAAATAAGAGGTGGCTCTCCCTTGTTTGGAAGTTTAGGCCTAAACCGTAGAGAAACTCTAGTAGTTTTACCTCTCCAGAGATAGAATAATTTCCATGTGCCCACAGTAGGAGCTCCAAAGTGAACGGATCTGTATTCGAGTAAATATTATACCTGAACACAAGTTTGTGTACGGAAATAAAGACGAACTTCTTGGATAAACCTTGCAGTGCATGGAATAGGCTAAATAGGATTTTAATTATTGTTATTTATTGTTTAGTTTTTAAATGCTTTATTAGTTCATTAAATCTCTCTTAACCCTTCTCTCCTAGTTAAGCGCATTCAGTATGACCACTTCGAGCATGTGCGTTACACTTGGTGATCCCAGTAATGATTAGCATTTGGTAACCAAGGTTGCATTGGTTCAGGGTGTGAACAGTAAGTGGGAACGGATACTGATGCTAAGTTAATTAAGGCTTAGTTAGTTAGTTAAAGTTAGTTAATTAGTCTCTTCACCCTTCACCTCATTAGCATAGGAGATAAAAACTAAAAAGATATAAAAATCATATACCTCAGACTTACTTAACCATACAACCATGACAAATACAAGTAAGTCTAGGAAGACAACGAATGATTAACCTTAAGTGTTCCATAAGGCGTGTAGGTACTTAATCTACAGAGTTCGACCGGATCGCGCGTGTAATGCTCGTATTTGTATGGTTGAGTGTAGGGGTGCCTCACCACTCATCAACATGTTTCTCGTATGATAGATCCTCCTACAAATACCATACTTCAACAACAATCAAATCAAAAGATTACAATTTTCAAGCTAACTAATATAGTATCAAATTGGATAAAGGAAAGAGTACTTCCCAAGAAAAGAATAGACCCTGAAAATCCTCTGATTTATTTGTAAATTACTAGAAATTGACCATGCAAAGCTCTACTAGACTTAGGTTCTATATTTAACTTGATATCTCAAGAAGCATACAAGACATGGAGCCTACCACCATTAAAGAAGTGCAACATAAGACTAGAGCTTGCAGATCAATTAGTCACCATTCCTTTAGGATAGATAAAAGATATTATGACCACTATCAATAGATGGTCTTATCCAGCAGATTTTCTTCTTATCAATATGAAGATTTATAATAGGGGCTTTCCTATCATTATGGGTAGAGCATGGCTTAGTACAATTAATGCTAAGTTAGGAATGAGAGAATTTTCCTTAGAAATTTCCAAGGGAGATGAGCATGGAGCCACACAGATGCAAAGAATTCCATGCATTTCTTATGATGAAGAAAGGTGTAGTTGTGTGCCAAAAGTTCAAAATGTCAACATGATCCTTACATCAATCCATAAAAAATTTGAAAAACAAGTGTATACAAAAATCAACAATGATTACTAAACCAAAAGACACCCAGTGATTAAGAAATGAGGATATGAAACTATCCAAAACATGCATAGAAACATCTAACTTACTTATCAACTCCTACTCCAAGAAAATGACTCAAATCAAGAACTTACAAAAGGATATCTTAAACCATTACTATATACCAATAACAAATAGTAAACATGGAAACACAAAACTTGAAATTAAGAATGAACAAGAAAACATACCTAGACCATCTAAAATAAGAATATCATCTAGTTCAACAAGATATTTGTCTTATAATGATCAAAATTTGATTATCATCAATGTCACATGGGATAATAAACAAAAGGATGATAAACAAGAAACCTAGTGATGAGTGGCGAGGTACCCCTACACTCAACCATACGAATACGAGCGTGCATGCGCGATCTAGTCGAACTCCGCAGACTAAATGCCTTAACACCACAAGAAACACTTGGGGTTAATCGTTCGTTGTCTTCCCAGGCTTGCTTGTAAGTGTCACGGTGTATGGTTAAGCAAGTTTGAGGTATGTGATTTTTTTGGTATTTTTCGGGTTATCTTCTATGCTATCAGAGGAAAGGGTTGAGAAACTAAGCTAACTCTAACTAATGTCCTAAGTCTAAGTTAACTAGCGTCAGCATCCGTTCCCACTTACCGGACACACCCTGAACTATGCAACTGTGGCTTACCAAACGCTAATCGTTACTGGGATCACCACACGTAACGCAAGTGCTCGAAGTGGTCGTACTGAGGCACCTATTTAGCTTAAGTGTGATAAGCAGCCGATTCCTTAGCTAGCCGTACACACCCGTGGGTGCTCGTAACTAAGTCGTACTTATCACACGTTCTAGCCTAGCAATGAGTAGCCGATTCCTTGACTAGCCGTACACATTGGACTACCACTGGGATTACCAAGCGCAGAATCCTGGAATACGCTACTGGGTTACCAAGCAGCCAATGCTCGTAATCAAGTCGTACTCATGCGTTGCGACAAGCAACCGATTCCTTGACTAGCCGTACACGTCCGTAGACGCTCGTAATCAAGTCGTACTTGTGCGCACTAGGAAAGCAGTAAATAAACAACAATAAAACCATGTACTACAAGGTTTATCCAATCAAGTTCGTCTTTATTGCCGTACACAACTTGGGTTTAGGTTACAAGCTGCTCGAATAAAGAGCCGTTCACTCTAGGACTCCTACTGCAGGCACATGGGAAAAATTCTAACTCTGGAGTGATCAATCTGCCAGAGCTTCACTACTTCTAGCCAGGATTGGGAAATGAAGGGAGTGCCACCTCTTATTTATAGATATGGCGGCGGACCGTGATATCGCGTACGCGATATCGCATGGGATTCTATATCGCGGCACAGTGCATGTCGCGTCTCATCACCTAGAGTGTATGATCTTAGGGATCTAGGATCCATTTTCAAAAGACTCACCCATAAGTTTAGTTCTGGGGGAGGTACCTTAGCTTAAATTCGGAATTGATAAGTACATTTCAATTATTTTCTTTTATAATTTTTTGGTTTACAATTTTCTGTTATACTTTTCACATTTCTTACCAATTTTTACATTCTTTGATATCTTTCAAATTCTTTTATACTTTTCACATTTCTTATCATCTTTCATTCTTTAATATCTTTCATATTCTTTATACGTTTCTCAATTTTTACCTATTTTCCATTCTTCTATAATTTTAACTATTTTTCAAGTACATATTTTTGTTTAATTTTCTAATATAGTGTAAAGGAACAAAACAAGATTTAGTCAAAATAATGAGAATTTCACTCTATGTTATCAAATTATTAAAGGATTGATTATATATATAGTGAGACCACATCATCCATCAACTCATTTCTAGTAATAAGAGATTCTTACCATGAACATCATGATATTCTTTTCAAAATAAAACTAAAATAAACTTGTGATCATTATGCCTAGATAGAAAAGTGAAGAATTAAGGGGGAATAAAAAGGGTATGACATTAAGGGGACTTGTGGATTCTCTAAGGCTACTATTAAGTTGTATTATTTACTTGAGTTCTAAGAAAAAACAAATGTTATAAAAATAAGTGATACCTTACTATATCACAAGAAAGACATATTAACCATCCCTAAATGTAGTATTCTAGTAAGATTAATATAGTAATAACAAAATAAATACATAGAATAAAAATTTATGAGGGTTTCACTAGAAAGACATGTTACCTATGGTTGAAGGTAGGTGACTTCTCAGAAATTTCAAGGTTTCTTAGACCCACATTAGTTACAAAGCTAGAAAGACATGTTACCCATGCCTAAAGATAGTCCTTTGTCCAATGGCCAAGTCTCCTTCAAAATAAACTGTGTTTTAATAAACTACTTCTTTGAACATCATTCTTAAGTGTTAATATTTCTTGTAGTTGTGATAGACTTGTGGCTATTAACTTTGGGATGATACAATGTGATATCACTAGTAAGTGGTATGAACTTGCTTTGGATCTTAAACAGAAAGGCTAATGATCATTTTAACGATGTATTGCACACAGAATTCATTGTGCCTATGATAAGACACCTCACATCCCATTTTCTGTAATCCCTTCTACTTCCATTTCACCTTACTATTATATATAATTATAATTTAATTATTTTGTATACTGTAGT
Organism: Gnetum montanum; assembly: GCA_015680685.1. Classification (NCBI taxonomy): domain Eukaryota; kingdom Viridiplantae; phylum Streptophyta; class Gnetopsida; order Gnetales; family Gnetaceae; genus Gnetum; species Gnetum montanum. Next base: position 86,879 of record MNCI01004850.1, read on the forward strand.
GTTATTTTCTCATTGTGGCTATACTAACATGTATGTTTTTGGAAGATAGGTATGTTTTAAGTTTAACTCCTTGAGTGCCTACGAACACTTATAGGTGTGGTTATACAAGGGCACCAAGGGCTAAAGCTTGCTTTGGAGAGGATATACTCATATAACTTTTGTGCTTCATACCTTATGACCAACTCCACATCATCTTATGCCTCCAGAACACTCATATGATCATTTGTTATCTTTCCTATATACTCATCTTTAATTATATATTCAACAATTTTAACCAATCATCTCCTACAAATTTAATTAATTTACCTTACCTAAACTACTTCTTTCACACAATTTCAATGATAAATTCTTGCAATCTAAGCATCACCTATGATCAAAAATCCTTTAGATCATCTCTATACCTTCCAAACTACTTAATTCATCATATTTTTCCATCAAAAATTGCATAAAATATTGAAATTTTTTACTATGACATCGCTAATATGATGTATGAGCCCCTGCAATATCGCATGTACAATTTTGTGCTCATAAAAACTACATATATGCACAATGAGTTATAAATTTTCTTCGTTTTCTCATTTAATGCCTAGGGAGTTCATGTCATTTTTCTGACCTCTAGACTTCCAAGAGCCATAGCTTCCTTACTATAACTCCAAATTGAGCCATTTTCATTTCTTTTTGCTCACAGAGAATACTGTGCATAGTTGTGCAATTTGCATTAAATCTTTCTAATGCTTGAAAGAATAAAGAAAGCATAAACATAATAAGGAATAATCATATTTCAACTAACAAGGACTAATAAATTAAACAATTCTTCCTAAATAACTATTTAAACACATTTTAATAGAAAAGAAAATTAGCAATTGTGATAAGTCATGAAGCATAAAATTGCTTGTAAAACATTGGGAAATTCTACAACTAAGGGTTTTCACAAATTTTCTTTCTAACTCTACAATCTCAATCAGATATAAAAAAGCAGTAGTAAGGATTAATTGTGATCAAACCCAAAAACTTGAGAAAGGGTTATGATCAATTGGAGATTTCTATACAATCCTTAAAGTTACCTTAAGAGAATTCTTTATGATTGTAAATGTCTCCTAAAAGACCCATAGTAGAACGATCGTCGCAACAACGAGGAAAGAGACCTAGAGGAAGAGGACAAGCTGGAGAACAAACTCCACCTGTAAAACAAGAGGCCTGATCCTATAGTATTTAGCAGCTAATACCTGTGATAGGATAATCTACATAGGCAAAAGCTGATGTGCCATTAACTTAAGAGCAAGCACAGTGCCTCACACTATCAAATGAATGTCTCCAAGCCATCCAAGAGAAGTCTATAATGTCCACTATCATAGTGAAACTCAACTTTGGACCATTCGTGAGGTTTACCCTTGTTGATATTTGTGAGCAACTCCAAGTCTCTCCTTTGTGACCTACAATCTCATATAATGGTGAATGGTACTTGGGAGAAGTGTACCAGTTTTGGAAAAACAAGTAAGATGATGCTATAGTAAAGATAGAAAGAATTAAAGTGCTATATTATTTTGAAGCAATAGCAAAGGCTTTGAATCTTCACAACATTGGAGCCTACATCACACAAATCTCTACAAGGTTTGACACAAAGGCAAGGAAGCTATGGCTACAAAGAAGCTATGGAACAAGTGAGAAAGAATATAGTGGATTGTCCACAACTAAAAAAATCTACTTCAAGATGGGGACCTATCATATCTTCCTAACAAAAAGATTTAAATAGAATTTCCACCTATGCTGTAAGAGGAAGCACCATTCTTATGGAAAAATTCTAGGCTAACATGGCTCATTTGTTATTCTTAAAAATTCAAAGAAGTTTAGAGGAGAAAAAGGTAGGGAAACTCACTCTACCATTCCCTTGCCTTATCAAAAAACTATGCTGACAAGCAAAGATTCTAGGCTACACTAATGATTTTTTTTTTCAAAAGGCCTAGAATGCTTTATAGGTCAAAATTTCAAAACCAATGCCACAAAAGAAGGATCAAGTGGAAAAACCAGCTAGCACTAAAGGAGCAAGTAAGTCTACATTGGTAGAAAAAATTCCAACCACAAGATAGGAGCAAGCAAGACCCAATGTGTCAACACCAACAGTTAATAGAATAGGGCCAAGTGCTCCTCTAGCATAGTAAGATTACAAACCTTTAATGATCCATCTACAACAAATTGCTAAAACCACAAGTTAGAGAAGTAGATAGGTCTTTGAGGATTGTTGAACTTAGAAAGCGGGGGGATGAATAAGTTCCCCAAATCAAAACTTCATCAACTCAAAGCACACACCAAATTTATGTGGTTTTCCAACTTGGGTACTCTACACTCAGAGGGTAGATAGCTTGCACACCTTCGGATTGTGTTTCTCTCAAAATGTGATTTGAAGGATACCACAACCTATACAAGCTCTAAGCTCTGCTCTGGAGTGATTCGTTGCTGAAAATCCACTCAATCTTGCAAGGTCACAAGCTTAGAATGTGGTTTCCAGGATCCCACAACCTTTACAACTTAAGCTCTACTCTAGAGTGTCATGACGCTACACCAACACTCAATCCTGTAGGATCCCAACAAGCTCAAGGACGATGTCTTTTCACAAGAAGCACATCAACCCCACGAGGCAACAATAGAAAAAGAAAATTTACAAGGAAAAGATGCAACTAATTTGTTAGTCCTTGTACTTTGAGGTACAACACAATTTATCACAACAGTACTCAAGGAAATGATATGACAAAATAGGTACACAAGTACTATATACAACAATTGCTTTGATACTAATAATTCATGCACAACACTTGCACAAAACCCAAGAGAATGAAGTCTTCTTATAGCCTTGAAGTTTTTGAAATCACCTTAGAATTTATACAACAGCTATCTAATAGCTAAGGGAGACATGTTGTTCGAGATTGGAATGTGTCTTTCATTCAAGGGAGATGTCTCTCCACCAAAGGAGACATCTTCTTCACAAATTAGATGTTTACTGTTTCTAAGAGGCGTCTTCTTCTAAACAACCTTCAACTTGGCCAAGATGTCTTCATCATCAAGGAGACGTCTTCTCTTCATAGTAGACATCTATTGTTTTAGCAAAATGTCTTCTTTGATTTTTATTTATTTATTATTATTATTATTATTTTATTTTTTATTTTTATTTTTTTGCACTTCAGCTAAGATGTCTTCTACTTCTAGGACATGTCTTCTTAGATTTTGAACTTTGATTCTCGAAGCTTTCTGTTGTTGATTTGACTTCATTCCAATTCTTAAAACATCTTCATTTTATTGTAATCTTCATTCTTACTCTTTCTCCCAATTTCTTTATGAAGTCATTCATCCACACTTTCACATCTTGTTGTAGCTATCATTCCTTGAGTCTTCATTCATGTCTAGCAAGTCCTTGCAATCTTCATTATAACATCTAGATGTCACTTGAGCTCTCCTTCAAGCCCTACAAAAGCATCACACTCCACAACATTCTATATACTCCTTTTTCCTTAAGATTTTGACATACCAAAAGGTTAACAATCTCTAATATGTATAGAATGTGAGATAACCCAAGTAGACCTATTGTATCAATAGGACCCACTAATGGTCAAATCTCATTACAAGTAGGAGAGGACAAAGATTGGGCATAACAAATGTCCAAGAACATTGCATCCTTCCAAGTAATGTTAGAGATAGAAGAAGGATCCATAGTAGTGATTATGCAACATCAGGATGCAATAGGAGTCACAAAAGTTATCATTTATCATATTAAATAATCTTTTAATGTTTCTGATGAGTGGCGAGGTACCCCTACACTCAACCATACGAAACGAGCGTAGCATGCACGATCCAGTCGAACTCCGCAGACTAAATGCCTAAACGCCGCAAGGAACACTTGGGGTTAATTAATCGTTGTCTTCCCAGACTTACTTGTTGTTGTCACAGTGTATGGTTAAGTAAGTCTGAGGTATATGATTTTTTTGGTCTTTTCAGGTTTATCTCCTATGCTAAAGGGTGAAGGGTTGAGAGACTAAAACTAACTCTAACTACAGCGCTAAGTCCTAGCGTTAGCATCCGTTCCCACTTGCCATACACACCCTGAACTGTGCAACTGTGGCTACCAAACGCTAATTGTTACTGGGATTACCACATGTAACGCACATGCTCGAAGTGGTCGTACTGAGGCACCTAACTAGCCTAAGT
>MNCI01004850.1:97293-165975 GCA_015680685.1 Gnetum montanum
CCGTACACATCCGTAGATGCTCGTAATCAAGTCGTACTCGTCCCACGTTCTAGGAGATAAGGGTGAGAGAATCTAATCACGATGAGTAGCCGATTCCTTGGCTAGCCGTACACATTCGTCAATGCTCGTAACCAAGTCGTACTCATGCCGCACTACTAGGAAAGCAATAAATAACATTAAATGAACCTATCCATGTACTACAAGGTTTATCCACAAAGCTCGTCTTTATTACCATACACAACTTGCGTTCAAGTACAAAGCTGCTCGAATAAAGAACCGTTCACTTGGGGGGCTCCTACTGCAGGCACATGGAAAATATTCTATCTCTGGGGTGATCAATCCGTCAGAGCTTCGCTACTTCTAACCTCTATATGGAAATGAGGGGAGTGCCGCCTCTTATTTATAGATTTGGCAGCGGACCGCGATATCACGTACGTAATATTGCAGGGGACGACGCAATATCGCGGCTTGTGCATATCGTGTCTCATTAGTTTCCATTGTACCATTGGTTGATCTTACTAGAACAAAGGATGTTGAAACCATAGCCGGGACATCCATGGTCCTAGAAGAGCATGAAGATATATTGGACCAACTACTGCAAATTAGACAAATAATGTAGAATCTTTTCGATATCCCAAGTGATATCACTGTAGTGCAGTCAAAGTTAATTTCAACCAAGGGTGAGCTACTCATGGTTGCGACCAAAGTATAACATGCAAAAAACAAAGTGTAGAGGCTACAAGTGGAATTTCCTGCATTAAGAGCAAAAAGAGAGGACCCTACATGATATATTAAACTAGGCCAGCTAGAACAATTCAGAACTAAACAAATGGACCAATGGATAGCCAAATATGCCCAAATGAAGATGGAGAAGGAGAAGGTTGTGTGGAACATCTCAGTAGTAGATGCCCAAACCTATGCCCATGCTAAAGTCCTAACTACATTAGAAGAAAAAAACAAGAAAGTTGCTACTAAGAATATGAGGTTGACAAATATTGAGAAATAAAAAAATATGCTAGAAGAAAGCATTCATTAGCTGAAAAAGCAATTTGCTTAGGTCAATCTCAACATCAAAAATTGGCCAAAGAAAACAAAATCCTATCCATGGAAGAAGTCTATGTCATATGTTAAAAGTTAGCCATTGAAATTAGTGCATGGCAAAATGAGGTCAAAAAACATGAATAACTAAAGAAGCACTTTAGAGATCAAGTGGGCATGTACAAGCATATTAATGAAAAAGAAATTCAGATGGCTAAAGCTAGGATCAATTCTATCACAACACAAACACCTAACTAGCAACTAATCTTGGACAATCTTGCCCACATGCACCAAACCAAAATCAAGAATAAAGACTTGTAGATAAAAGATCTAACAGAGTACATGGGGTTACCAAATCTTCAATACACTAACCTAGCTATGTTAACAGCATGTAGGCCCAAAGTAGAACTAGAGTAGCAAGTGGTCGTAGTGTATGCATTATATGAAAAAGAGTTTGTAGATAGAAAGGATGTGCAACAAAAACTTCACATTGCAAACTCTGAACTTCAAGTGGTCAAAGCTAGCTACCAAAACCAAAATGATGTAACGGCAAACCTCGCTAGAAGAATGACCAAATATCAAGAATTGAGAAAAATAACTAGAGCATTTGAAAAAGAGAAAAGGAAGTTTGCAACATGGCATGTGAAAGCTAATAAAATGTTTCCACAGCTACCATGTCCATAGAAAGTACCAACTCTAGCAAACATTGCTGAATTTGCCTAGATGGTACATGACCCAAGATTAGAAGAAGAGAAGTTTTAGGCACTACTCAACAAATATCAATTTCATAAGCTCTACGACAAAGGAAACAAGTTGATGGAGGAGCCACCACTGCTTGGAACCTAAAGACTACATCAAGCTTGTTTTGTTTTGTTAAATGTGTCAAACATGCACTACCTGATAATTTTGTAAACATCACCACTCAAAACACAATGCAACATTTCATAATAGAGTCAATCATGTATATAAGTCATCATGTCAAAGTCTAAATATGACCCCATAATTTTGTAAGAAACTCTATTCTCCTTTTGTTTTAACTCAAGGACAAATTTTCACTTAATCGTGGAGATATGATAAAACCCTTGTGTCATGCAGTTATGATATCGTAGCTCTACATAGGTCATCATAGATGTGATGTAGTGGGCCATGGTCATGTTTATAAATACCAACCCACCATTGCATCGAAAAAACTCTCACCAACACTTAGTCGAATTCTTGCAATTTGTTTCTGTAACTTTAAAGCTAAAGTGAATGCTCGCAATGTAGTGATTAATAGTTGAACAAAATCTTTACTCAAGCAGCTTGTTCTTAGATCCAGATTATTTCTCATCACTGCAACATCTCACTTAGCTTAGTTATACTTCTTATCATGTTTACTTTTCTTAAGTCATTTACATTGTCTAAGTCATTTTACATGCCAATGTCCTTTAGTAAAGCACTATAAGTACAACTAGCTTCAAGCAAAAAGTGCACCTGTTTAATAACCTAGTAGTGACTTCACTTGATTTGCTTGGTAGTGAAATGACTTGGTAATCCCAATGACAATTACATAAATCCAAGATGTGTATAGTAAACCAAGAACAAATACTTATCACCATATGAGGGAATAAATTTACATTCTTGTCACATTTAGACTTAGAATGTACAATCTTTTTTACTATGTTGACACTTTAGTATCATTCAAGCCAAACAACATCATCATATCATATACCTGACTAAGAGTTAAACCATACGACTTGAACTTCGCTAACTCTACATGAGAAGATAATGATCATGAACAGAACATCAACTACTAGTATACTTACATTGTCCGTCCATAAATTACAATCAACCCTTAGTGTTTACTCATAATGACACGTTATTCATGCCTTCAATGGCACATAGAGACTTTATGGTAATAAACAACAATGCAGAATTTGAGATACACCTTTTTTTCAAATTTAATTAGCATTTACTACTAAATCAACAAACCATTCATACAAATACAAGAACTTGCACAAAATACAAAAAATACGTAATCCGATGAAATAATTGATATTGTATGCTGATCTTAATTTTAAAAATACACAATTAGAAGTTGATACTATATCAAACATAGCGCTACAATCTTAACAATGTGACCACAGGAAAATGTTTACAAATATTATAGATATTAACATCCACCAAAACATGTACTTCCACTCCAACATTTTCAACAACACATCATAAATGCTAATAAGAACCCCTTTCAAACATTAATGACAACAAATTCTTGCCATTCGACAACCCTAATTGTGACTAACCAAATCTTTTATTAATCCCTGTAAACCTTTGTCTTGCTCAACATCCTTCACCCACTTACTCTTGATACGAATTTGCTCAATGCTTTGGCTTACAGTGCGTGCAATAGATGGTTGCATTCGACTTGAGAAGAATGCATGAAACTCATTTGCTTTCTCCTCACTTGAAAACTAAGCAAATAAAAGAAAAGGTCAATAACAATAATATGAAGCCATGTATCAACTAGAAAGCACAGCACATGTGCACCAGAGATTAACTGACCAAAGCTGCTACTGCACTTATGAAGCGTGTTACTAAAAGTCCTGAACCAAAGCTTTTCCATATAGAATCCCAATTTTCCTAAAAAAAAATAAGAGAAAAAACAATTAAATTCCCAAAGAGTATATGGATATATTAGAGGACTGAAGGAGATCCATGACTTTATTAAGAGAATTTCCTAAGAAATTGCATCACAATTTAGAATGGTTTCTTCATAAAGAGTCGATAAATATGGAAATAGGATTAACACTTATATCATCATAGTTCTTCTATCCTAACAAATAGGATTAACAAACTACAATGCTCATTTCCAACCAATCTGAAAGTTTTATGTAAATGGTATAGGTTTCCAAAAAACTCATAATACCATTCACATCTTCAAAATAGAGTTGCTCAAAAGGATCAATCTATTTCATCCTTTCAATGCTTTAAGAATATAATTGGATAACCATCTTACATACGACAATACAATACTTGTGTTAACCCTGACATGAAATATAAAATATATATAAATATTAAACACATCAGCAAATTGCTCAAACATCTACCAAAATTAATACATTCCAAAAAAAAATGTCAAATAAAATAGAAACTTTTTCAAAGCAAGTCTACGTCATTGTCATCATCATCCTAGCTTTATCCCAACAAAAATGGGGTCTTTTGTTATGGATCATCACTTAGAGCCTCAACACTCATCATGGATCATTGCATTGATCCTTAATACTCATTGTGCAAAGCAGGTCCCCAGATGGTTGGTGGAGGAATGAAAGTCTAGCCTATTCAAGCTATTGTACCCACACTCAAACCCATGTCTTCTGACTTGAGATACAAGCACATTATTGTTACTCCAAATGATGGACCCTAGGTCAAAGTCTTAACCTTTAGTTAAAAAAACACAGTATTGGGGATATTATTTTTCAAGATGCCAACTTTGGATCCTTGTTTGATACAAGGTAGCCTGGCTTTTCTCAACGATTTTGCAGTATTTTGATACGAAGTTGCATGATACTATATCATATAGTTTTACATGACCTCAACTCAAAGGACCAAACTCTTACTCATCACAGCTTTGCCAAGAACTTTTAAAATAGAATACATCTTTTAAATATTAAAGAAGTTGGAAAGTGCCAGACACCATATGTTATTGATAGTTTGCAAAACAATGTTATATCTCAGTAGTGGAATCTAACTTCTGGCTTGTAGATCTCAAGACAATTCTAGTTGCAGTTCAATTCTTATTGTTATTTCACAAAATTTTGTTTAAATTTTTTAACAAAAAATTTTGAACAATAAAAAGTACGAACATAAGACAGCCTTCCCATATCGCATCGGTATTAATTTACCAGAAATAAGGTTAATATGGTGGTGCCACTGCTGGAAGGATCAACTTCAAAGCTAATTGTTTAGCAGATAACAAAATCAAATTACCTGCAACCATTGCCAGGCCACATCACGACAGTCCTTGCTAACACCAGAGACTACAATAAACGCATCTTGGGCACGCACCTGCATTATAGAGATTACACAATTTTCTGAATTAGAAGTCTCAAAATATATGGTGCACAAATTGTCATTGCGTGTTCAGAAAATACCTCCGAGGTCAAACTGAAATCTAAAGCTTCCCGTGTAATAGAAGGATGGGGGCATGCCGCTATTGAACCTAAATTCAAAATAATACAACTGTAAGCAATTCTGTTCAGTGGTATCAAAATAACAAACCATGAACATCTTGCACCTACTTAATATTCGAACTTTTTCCTGGCTCAAGTCCGTTTCTCTGTAAATTTTCAGCAAAGTATGATATAAAGATTTATCTGAAGGTGTCACATCTTGCATGACAGAGGTATACACAGCCTAATGATACACACAACTTTTAGTAACAACATTGAGACCAAAGAATTGAAATGATTAGGCTCCTGAAAATCATAGATAATGCAACCTTTCTGATGTCAGCAGGCAGAAGAGGAGTATTCCTATCTTTCACAAAAACCTTAAATCTCTTCAAGGCCTCTTGCTTAGTTTTGCTATGTCCAAATTCTGCAAGAACTCTCAAAATCTGCTCTCTTAACATGGAATCTAAGTGGCTTTCATATGGAGAACGATCCCAGCCCAATTTCCTATCATGCAAATATTCATCAAAGCACTAGACAACAATAAAGAACCAAGATAACTGACAATATATCATAAAAAACGTTGCAACCATTAAAAAAATAATGCAAAGTCTACATCTAAGCATCTTAAATTATCAATGTGAAACTAAGGATAACAAAAGGCACATCACTCATACTTAGCCACAAATTGAAGAAGGCCAATAACAAACAACTTGAAATCAGCTGCTGAACCAGAAATGGCATCATTAATAGTACCTTGAACTTTGTATGAAATCTAAAAATTCAATAAAATTTGTAAATATAATATTATGCACACATCAATAATATAATACTTCACTGTAGACAAGTGAAATACTCACATCAATTAAGCAAGATACCACACTATAATCCAATTCATTTCTAAAAACATCCATCAGAGAGACTAATGCTGACAGAGGTTGTTTGCATGCAGAGCACAAAGCATATGAATCATCTAATATGCCTGAACACAACTAACTCAATTCGATCAGCTACATCTGTCAAAACCTGGCTCAAAAAGACTAAAGCTGAATTGATTGATGGTGAAATTCACATACCAAATCTATCAGAAGCATCCAAAATTCCTGCTACTACCGCTGCCCTTAGTCTCTTACTCAATTCATCATCATATTGCACACGATAAAAGGCAGTTTGTTTGACATTTAACTTTATCCAATCAAGTTGTGAGCCAGTGGTTTTCAACCCTGGTAGAAACACACTCTCAGACTTTGCATGTAAAAGTAAACATTTTTTAATTTCATAACTGCCATAACAGAACGTGATAGGGACAACCCATTTCCCAGAACCAGTCATTCCACTTGACAAGTATTGAGACTGCATTGCAAAGGGAAAAGATTATTAAACAAAGGAAAACATCAACAAAGTATCACAAGCAATAACTGCTGAAATCATAAAGTCCAGATACATGTATAAAAGCAAGTAGTAAGTTTCAAAATAATGTAATTAAGAGGAATTTACTGCATGCTAAATTGATAGGTATCCCCAGGGGGATCTATTATAAATTATATAAGAGATATGAGCTTTAGAGGGTTATAACCTTCCAATATGGGATTATAGTCATTTTTATTTCTCTCAAGTATTTTACTCTCTTTCCCTAATGAATCTGCAAGACATTCATCCCTAAACGTTAATTATACATATTTCTCATTGCTTGATTTCCAAATATGAAAATAAAAAATTCCTCTTTTAATTTATTGAAAAGAAAAAAAACTACCACCTGGGTCACTTGTTTTAGTCGCTTAAATGTCCAACTTCAAATTAAAATGCAACAAATAACCAAACTAATTTCATTTTGTTCATAAACTGAAATAAACTTGTTCATTATTTATAGGGGGTATTCTCCCTCAATGAGTTGTTAAAGAAAACATGTTGGAGCTATTCTCCCTTCTTAATATTAAAGCCATGATGCAAAACCTACCATAACCAATATGCATAGACTTTCTCAAAAATGACTTAAAGAGTGATGTCATTAGCATCCAATATGTGACCTAGTTCTTGTAGTCATGGTGTGAATACAACATGAATCTTATTCAATGTCTTCAAACTCCAATTTCAGGTTACTAATTTTTGGTTTTCTATGCTACTTCCTGAGTTTAATTACATCTGTATTAACCTAAAGGATGCGTCAAACCAATTAGCTTGTAAAAAAAATACATCAGTACTAGTAAATCCCAAGTATGACATCTATGTCCAACAATGCTTCTCAAAACAAAGTTAGAAGTTTAATTGCCTGCTGAGGGATAAAGCCATTTGAAAAAAACCAGCTAGAAAAGCATTTGATAGATATCTTTAAAGGCAGTAGCTTCTGACTCTTTAGCACGATAAAAAACATGGAGTAAGAATTCTTTGGGAGACACCCTATATTTCACACCAGAAATGCAGGAATATAGGAATTTGGGAGTACTTTCTCAAACAATTTTGGAAACATAAAGCATTTTCAGGAAATAGGGCTACATATTCCACATAGGGACATCATAAAAATATACATTCAGAAACTATGATGTTAAGTTAACAACCGGCCATAAAAAGTCATTGTCAAATCCTTCATCTAATTTTATGGTCAGCTCATTGTAGATGGGATAAAGCCACCAAGATGATGAAAGCCAATATGCATGTGAACATATAGTTGTTCTTATTGTTCAATGCTTCAATGTTCCAGTTAATGGAATGAAAGGGGCATGGAACTGTGAAAGTTGTTCAGGGTGTTGTACCGTGGAAAGTAAGCTGCTAGAATCATATTCTACAGCTTTTAGGAAAATTCTCTCCTTCCTGGAATATGTTCCTAGGCAGCTTGGAATGCACTCCTACTACTGGAGAATAGGCAGGCAGAAAAGTTTTTTTACAGGAGCATCCTCCTGTGAAACACTAAACAGAATATATTAACCTGTACACTGTAGATGACGGGGAAATTTCCACAGAAAGTACCCAATTATGCACCTTGGAATACCACTAATGACAAATGGAATAGAGAATTGAGGGGGCTTGTTCAAAACGTCAACCAAATGCACGCAAGTTTTGATGTCTTAAGTATCCACTAAAATGCAGTAACAATGAATCTCATTTTTGAGATTGCATGACAGCACTTAGGTAAAGCTTGTTATATTCAATCTCCATATTATTTAAAAAGAATATCTACCAAGCACTTGTATATCTAGTAAGCTGCTACTAACAAATTTGGCAAGCTAAATGCATATCACCTAACACGCAAACTACCCCTCATCATGTCAAAAAGAAATATAATTCAGCACAAACCTGTTCAAGGATAAGTTGGTCACCATCTATCTTTGCCAAAATAAAAGGATAACCCTTCTGCTTTGTCCATGAATCCATTAACTCATTCACAGGTTCTGCAGACTCCTCTGAAAGGACAGCCCACAGGTCTTCAGTTCTGGCATTCTTCCATGCATATCTTTTGATGTATAACTTAAGACCTTCCTGCAATTATCAATATTAATGGGTTCAAAAATGTATCCCAAAGCATAAGTTTTACCACTAAGTCAAGAAGCTGCTAATAATATTGAATGTATGAAACTAAATGTATTTAATTATATTTAATTACTTTGAACTTTTGACTTGGAATGTCAATGTCTTATAAATTAAAATGTCACGTAGGTTAAAGAAATAAAGGTTAAATATTTCAACATAGAAGATTTTCTAGCAGCACCGTATATTATTGGCGCTTCCACATTATGAGCATGATTTTAAAAAAAATACATGCATAGATGCACAGATGAGATATCACTACATGAAATCTCAAGATGGTGAAGATTAGCTATGGAAACTTCAACATTCTTACAAAGTGGCAGAGGTTTATGATGCTTTATGGCTAGGTTAAGTGAATAAAGAAGCTATTCACTGAAACCAAGTGAATCTAATCCTTGAAAGCTCATGTGTTTTTTGAATTAGCCCAACCAAAAAAAATTAACAATAAATAATTTGTTGAAGCAAAAATGGATGATGGTTCATAGATATTGTTTAGATAAGAATGCTTGTAAAGGTAGTAATTATATCTGTTCACACTGCCTTGCAATTGCCAATATTTGGAACAGATTTTGTAAACCTGCAAATCAGCAAATTATTAGGCCAAAATATTTACAAACCCTTCCAATAACTTGGCCTTGTATCATGGAACTCATTGCATTAATAAAGTTTCAAGTACTTTGCTAGCACATGTGATTTTTTGGCTTTTTAAAAAATTATAAACAAATTAAAAAAATAGCAAGACTATAAGTGTGCACATTTAAGAATAACTTACAATTTTAGCTAAAATTATATTTATTTTATGAAATCAAAAAATATCAATAGTTTAAATCATCTTTTAATTTATAGAAAATTTATTTTCCACATCAAAAACAATCCAATGTCAAAAGAACAGACTTTTAATGAGAGGACAATCTTGTTCCCTCTATGCTTAGCTGCAATGCAGAGAATTGTTTGAAAGGTCAGCAACTGTTCACCACCCTCTAATTCAAAGTGATTTTAGTTATCTATTTTCAGAAAATATCGTTTAAAAACAAGATATTATTTTGAAAGGTGATATTATGGTGCCAAAACATGCCTCAAATACACTTTATGTATTGGTCCCTAAAATTAAGTATCCCATGTGATAGTTAACGGTCCTATTCCAATTGTATTGTTGCAAATTGTAATTAAGAATAATGAAGAATAGGAAAGATTTTCAGACAAAGAAATTTCAGTCTCTCAGGTTTTCACTCACAATCTCCACTCACATTACTTCATACTCAAAGTGTTTCATTTACATTATTCTCACATATCTAAATATCTCTTACTATTTCAACAAATTTCAGAACAAGAAAATAAAATTCAAAAGATTCAGGTTAAATTTTCATTGCCTAAGATCATTAACTTCAATTCACATATTTCACCACAATTTCACTTAAAAGATTGTTGCAAGTCATGACAGAACAAAAACATTGAAAATTAATGATAGTTAGCCTAAGTAATTAGCTTATTGTTTGACAAGGATTTGCAAGCAAAAGGTTACCAATTCAAGTCACACTTGATGTATTGTTATATTTTTCTATAATTCTTCTACAGTATTATGTTGGCTATATATCTTGGAGTATATGTATAGACAAATTATTTTGGGTTTCAACACCCGCAAAAAGGGACAAACCAAGACACAAAGAAGAAAAGAAAAGAAAAGAAAAATCAAAGCTTTTGCACATTACATACCAACAAGTGCTATCAACAGATCAGTTTTCTCACAGTTTTAAATTTGAAAAATGTTTAAAGAAACTGTGAAATACGATATAATTTTCAATTGAAGCCAAAATTTTTCTTATTCAGCAAAACTGATGAAGAACCTTTTCAAGATTAATAAATGATATGACATTGTAGAAAATGGATACTAACAAGTTCCATGCCTTAAATAGACAACAACAAAGAACACTTCAAGAAAATAGAAAAAAAATACACCTTAGCAAATGTGCACCTCTGTATCTCATGCTACTGGACAAGTATAATTGACAAGCCAATTGAAGAAAGCCTAAGAACTTCTACATCATGACTATAGGGGTCAAATTGAAAATCTGTGAATTGAAACAACTAAACTATAGACAAGAGTTTAAAGACTTGATGACCTAGAGAAGTGAAAATGTTGATAATGTTTTTACTCAAATGGATGCCTCCTTGAGAAACTTGGTGAATATGCATGTGTATTCAATGTAAGGAAAAACCTAAACAACATTGTGCAAGTTTTGTCTAATGACAATAGATTAAAAATTTTTATGTTTAATATCTTCCAAACAGAAGATTTAGACAATTATTCAATTGATGGTCTCACAAGTAAGAACCATCAAAGATTCAAGACAATAATCATAAGCAGTACTATATGACAAGGAATGCAAGATGAAACTGCCCCAATTTTCAAAGAGGTTATTAAAATAACAAGTTTGAGTTCTCAAACAAATAAGAAAATCAATATGAATCATCATCTTACAACATCCCAAGGTGCAACCATTGAAATAGAGTACATAATAAAGAAAAATGTTTGTGGAAGGTTGGATTTCCTTCCCTCACTGATCAAAATACTCAAAAGACACAAAATAATTCAAACTCGAAAGAATACAAGAAGACATGACTGAACAAATTGAAGGAAGGCCATTAGATTTGATTGCTTTTCACATGGTCAGAAATTGTCATTAAAAACATGAATAATTTGATAGTGGGTGTCCCAATCAAATGAAACTACACAAGGAGAATTCTATGGAACTTCAACCCTCAAGCAATCTTGAAAGAGCATTAAAGCTGGAAACAAAACCTTTCTAAAGATAGAAGGAATCACCAAGGTGTTGCTTACTCAAAAAAGAGGTTATCAAATTAATGTTCACAATGTGTTCTATGTCCTAAACCTTTAAAATCATTATTATCAGTTGGCCAAATAGTAAGTGGGGAAAATATGTTGAGTTTTAATGATAAAGTTTTTACTTTTCCAAAGGAGGGAATGTAATAGCATAATTGAAGAAACTAAATAATCTTTTTTTCTTTTCTCCTTTTAATTTCTTGCCTTAACACTTTGTCACCTACGAAGCCTACACAAAATCAGATTTTTCTTCTTCTTCTTCTTCTTCTTCTTCCTTGCCTTAATTCCAATTTCATGGGGCCAGCTATATGAATTCCTTTATATCATTAACTTCTATTAAGAGCCAAATAAGCATTAATACCTAAATCTTGGATGTCTTTCGTTAGTTCTACCTCTTTGTTATTTCCCCTTGACTTTATTAGTGACCTCTTCTAACAGCAGCAAACAGTTGCCTAACAATATAAAGGATAAGTAGTTCTCTGTGCAGCTTGCTCATAGTGCAAACCCACATGTCTATTTTCTTTTACAGAGATGGCATTGGGCAAAATATGGAAAAAGTTTATACATTATTGAGACTCCATGAGCTTGGGATTCTTTTAGTTCTATTAGGATTTTTTTATAGCATAAAACACCACTAGCTTGTCCCCATTTTAACCATTCTACTTCAATCCTATTTCTCACATCTTTATCAATTTCACATCTAAGTGGAAAATTGATCCTAAGGAGTGGAGCTATCTACAATGAGGAACTTGTTGGCCTTGAATTATATTCTGCCTAACTTCTTCTACTAATTTTTAGACCTTTTGATTCTAGAGCATGTCTCCACCTTTCTATTTTAGAAGCAAACATGGGCATTCAACTTACGGGCCTTGTGGTACTTGTCCTCCATAGCCCTCCTCTACTACCCTTCAATTCTTCTTCTCCATTCCTCCCACTGCAACCATTAGAAAGCCTCCTCCCTCTCTATTTGAAAATGCTTCTTAGCTTGACATCACTCCTCTTCAACCTCTACAACCTTTGCTTGTCCCACTCTTACTAAGGGATTTGTCTCTATCTTTGTTCTTCTTCCAAGGGGCAGGCCTCCTCCTTTAGTTCCTCTCTAGTCTACCTTCTAATGACCTACCATTCAATCTAGCACCTCTTCTTTATCTCACATTTGAGCCTAAGCTCAATATTGTCAGTGGCTTTGCTAATTTATTCTTTGGCTCTATCAATAGCCACATACACAACTACTTTAATCTTTGCTGCAATTTTGCATGTGCTTGTTCTTCAGCTGTTGTTTTTGCTACCCTGATTTTCTTTTCAATCCAGGCTTGAAACTCTTGTCTAATCTTCACCTTAGTTTCCCCCAAAATGTCACCAACCTTGCATTGAAGCTCCTTCTCAATAGCCTTTTGCAAGTTAGCTTCNAAGTTAGGCAGAATATAATTCAAGGCCAACAAGTTCCTCATTGTAGATAGCTCCACTCCTTAGGATCAATTTTCCACTTAGATGTGAAATTGATAAAGATGTGAGAAATAGGATTGAAGTAGAATGGTTAAA
Organism: Gnetum montanum; assembly: GCA_015680685.1. Taxonomy (NCBI): domain Eukaryota; kingdom Viridiplantae; phylum Streptophyta; class Gnetopsida; order Gnetales; family Gnetaceae; genus Gnetum; species Gnetum montanum. The sequence goes on from MNCI01004850.1 coordinate 110,386, forward strand.
ATGGGGACAAGCTAGTGGTGTTTTATGCTATAAAAAAATCCTAATAGAACTAAAAGAATCCCAAGCTCATGGAGTCTCAATAATGTATAAACTTTTTCCATATTTTGCCCAATGCCATCTCTGTAAAAGAAAATAGACATGTGGGTTTGCACTATGAGCAAGCTGCACAGAGAACTACTTATCCTTTATATTGTTAGGCAACTGTTTGCTGCTGTTAGAAGAGGTCACTAATNACAACATAAAAGTAAATATTTAAGAAACAAAAAATGTAGATTGTTAAGCTTCAAAGAATTCCCTGATTGAACTAGGAAACATTCCACAACTTCTAAAGCATACTACCACCACACCAACAAAGGTGACTTCAAAACTTGTGCACCAATAAAGGTAGGGACTCCCTAGGGGAAAAAACAATTACATCTCGTAACCCTCTAGTGTTGGGTAGGACAATCTCACCCTCCATAGGAACCCCAAGCAATCTCTTAAATTCACTCACAATCTCTACTCACATTAATTTCAATACTCAGTTTTTCGTTCACATTATTCTCACATCTCTCAATATCTCTTACTACTATAACAAATTTAGAATAAGAAAATCAAATCCAAAAGACTCTGGATCAAATTTTCGTTGCATGAGATCATTGCAACCCCTCTTTTAACTCACAACATTTGTCGCAACCTCATTTAGAATCATCCTAAGTCACAATTCAAGTTATAAAGAAACAAACACATTTTTAAAAAAATTAATAAAAAACAACAATCCAAATCAGAACAAAAGATCACAAAAAAAAATTCATAGCCTCCCTACTTTGAATTCTAAGATTAGCATGTTATGCATAGCTAGCCATGATGGGTGTAACTCATAGACCTAATCATTGCATATGCTAAAAAATAACATGACCTTTGCCCTTCAAGGACAGGTACTCTGCAATAGTGTGCATTAACAGAAAATTCCTAAACATAAAACCATATATATCACTAGCCCACAAAAATAATTCATGCACAAGCAGTTCATCACCTGAAAAGTTTTAGCACCAAGATAACTTTGAAGTATGTGAATAATTGATGCTCCTTTCTTGTAGCTAATAGCATCAAATATCTCATTTATTTCATGTGCATGATGAATATCCACCTGTAACATGTGATAAACATGATTAGTGTTACATGGGCACATTGATCAATATAATTGGAATTACCCATTCATTCAAATTAAGTTAGGACAGAAGATTATCACCACCCAGAATAGACAAATGTACCTTAGAGTTATACAAAAATTAAAACAAGATGCAAACAAAATAGATAGCTATGAAGACTATTTGGAAATAGTTTAAAACATGTCAATAAAAGGTAATTCATGCAGCATACGAAAGAATAATAACCTATGATATCGACAAAATAATTGCCAAAGCACATTAAATTGATTGCACTAAGTACCTCAATAGGGTGGGACTCAACAAGGCCATCTAGCCTTAATGCCTCCATTGTTTGATCATTGAATTGTGTCCAGATATTCCATTCAGGAAATAGATAATCAGCTGCTAAATAGCTAACCTGTAACACCAAACAACAATTCCAGGCTTGTACCATTACTCTCATATGGTTCAAATGACTACCAACACCTATTCCACTTTGAGTGATTACAAAATCCTCATGTAGGAAAGACGACTCACTCAAATACTTACCCAAGTTGCAAATCCCTCATTAAGCCAAAGATGAGTCCACCACTCCATTGTCACCAAGTTTCCAAACCACTGATGGGCCAACTCATGTGCTACAACAATTGCAACCTATAATACCAACATATGGTAACACAAGGCACTAAAAATAGTTGAGATCTCAGAGAATAGTACATAATAGAACTCGCATGGATGAATCTCAATAATATCAATTTTTCTTTTTTTACAAAAAGTCAAAAACAATATTCACATATCAGCTAAAGTTAAAAAGAATCTTCAAATATTGATAACTAAATACCCAAATAACCAATTGTACATATTTGCTAAGGATCTTTGTCATTCTATGAAACAAATAAAGTTTACAATTATTTATTAAATTCAAATATTATTTCATTAATAAAATTTTCTTTATACTTGTTCCAAAAACATTCCATTCAATTAAGAGTTAAGAATGTGTTTAGTTAAAACATGGTGGCAAATTTTAAACTAATATGCATCACTATCAATGTAATTAGATAATTTCCTATCTCAACAGCCAAATTTGGTAAGAAACAAAAAGAAGTACCCTCTGTTTATTTGCTGCAGAAGAATGCTTTTCATCATATAGCAAAGCCGTCTCCCGGTAGGTAACCAATCCATAGTTCTCCATTGCACCAAAAGAAAAATCAGGTATCACAATCATATCCAGTTTTGGCAATGGATATTCTGTTCCAAAATACCTATATAATTTGGTAGCATTAGTAGAGATGTAAAATAGAATAACACAAAACAGATCCAGATAAACAAGAAAAGAAAAACGCATGCTACTTTCCTAACCTATGGGCTTGCTAGAGCTAGTTACATATATGTATATGGGCACATCTGTATGCAACTGCAACTGAAAGGTTTCACAAGGAAGACAAAATAATACAGAAATATCATATAATATACTTGTAAAACTATTTTGTAAACATACTTACTCAGCATAATATTTAAGAGTTCGAATGGCAACATCCAAGGCAAACTTGCCTTGATTAGTTTTACCAACTTCAGTATACACTCTGACTTTCTTTCCTACACACTCCAAAAGAATCACATTCCATAGCATTTCCTTCCTGTACTAAAGTTGATAAGTTAAGTAACCCACAAAGACAATGGATGAGAGAAAAAGAAAACCTTCTGTAGTAGTGCCTTCTATATAATCAAATTCACCAACAACAATTGCTACAAGGTATGTTGACATAATTGGTGATTCTTGAAAGGTAATTGATTTCAAATTTCCTTCACTGTTTTCATTGACAGCTGGCATATTGGATAAAACAACTCGGTTGGTGGGCACTTTAACTGTTATCTTAAAGGTTGCCTGCATAACTAAAAAGTAATTAACATCGTATAATGCTATAATGATTCAATGGTCTAAAAAAGGCTTTAAATACATACATACATATATTATTTGAAATTATATATATATTCTTAATTATCAATCATGCAACTCATACACTGCATTTTCAAAAAATCATATGCAAACACTGCATTTTCAAAAAATCATATGCAAATGATACAGCATAAGCTTACCTAGGATCAATTCTTCAATTGTATCATGAAAGTAGTAAGGATGTAAAAAATAGAATTAAGGCAAGATAGTCAAAATGAACAAAGGCTAGTAGTATCTTATGCTTAAAAAGAATCTCAATAAAACTAAAAGGACAATTCTATAAGACTATGATCAGGCCCACAATTTTATATAGTCCTATATGTCTTGAAATGTTCTTTTAATTTATTAGGGAGAAAATTTGTGAAAAACAATATATTTAATAATTCCTTCATTCTAGTACATATACCTTGTAAGAAGGTTCATCCCAACAAGGGAAACACCGGCGTGCATCTGTAGGTTCAAATTGTGTGACTGCCATGTTTCTTCTATCTCCATTTAATACATATGTACTGTACCCAGTGAATAAGAAAAAGAAAAGTTTTGCTTAAACCATCAGAAAGAAACATCTTTACTCCAAAAAAAAAAAAAAAANCCTTCATCTGATCATTAAGAGTACCCTGGAAATCAATGAATAATGTTGCTGCATTAACTGGCAACGTTTCAGCAAATTCCAAAACCACAATTTCATCCTTAGCATCAATTGTAACTGAAGAAGGATTTGCAACCTTCAAAGTCAAAATTAAAGTCAGTCTTACTGCTAACAAGAAACAACAATTTATTCTTCAATTTCTAAAGATATCATAATGACAGACTCAAAATTTATTTATGCAGTCTAAACAGTGCAAGATTTTAGTTGTCTTCCTTCACATCAAGGCACAGACAAATAAATGTTCATGCAAGAAGGTACAGACATTGAATTTATAAATCAATCTAAAAATGGAAATTTTAAATTTGAGATGAACCTATATGATGTATATCACTTAAATTGCATCAAAATGCTCCTTATTTAAAAGAGCAAGTTTCATCACAGAAACCAAAAGTTAGAAAAAAGCAAGTTTCCTTTGAGAACTCAAAAGTTCAATTTCTCCTCTTCTCCCAACAGCCAGGAAAAAAGCAGGAACCAAAATCAGCCAAACATCTTTTAAAGTTGAAGAAGTCTATTTTTTGAGTTGCTTTGATGATAAACCATAGGTTGCATAATTTTTGTGAGAGGTTGCAATGGACCTCAATTTAACATTGGAAATTCATGGACCAAGTTTTAATTCATATTTCCATATTTCATTTAAAGGTTTGATATTCTATTAAGTGTACTTCAGGTTGTTGCCTTTAATAATGTGGTCAATCAGAATGCATATAAGTTTAGGCATGATTTAATAATTTAGGTTAGCTAATTGCAAAATAAAGAATGCTTAAAAGTTTAGCCCTTAGACAAAAATAACAACAAATAAGAACTCAATGAGGCCAAGCTCTTCAGATAGTATAATGGAAACACCATGTTATAGTCTGAATACAAACTCCTTTTTCCGTGTAAGAAATGTCCTGTGAAATCTAAATAAATAAAAATATCAAACTTTTCATTTATGACAGAAATTGTATGTGCCATTTCGTCTGCAATATAGCTTTAACTAAAAAATTAAAAAATATATATCTATTCATAATAAAATGGAACTGAATTTCTTGTTTCATACGCACAAAACATCCTATTATTGTATACAAAGATTCCTTGGCTCATGATTTCATAACAAATGACTTAGATGACATTGAACATTTGAATCCAAATGCACCAAGAAGGTCAGTAAATTGCTAATCTGAAATTTTGTAATTCAGCAAATTGTAGACGTGATATGTAGGAAAAAAATGCAAAACCTTCATTACGCATACCTTATTTTCAGCAATACGCACAGAAATGGAATGCTCGTGGATGGACAAATCCGCGGCATTAAAAACGATGAATTTTGTGGCTTCAACAATGTCGAGCGAAATGGCAACTTTTCCATCGAATTTGCAGGCCTCCAAGTGAGGAGTAAGCTCAATCTCGTACCGCCTAGGCCGCACGAAATGCGGCAGCCTGGGCTGGCCTTTGAAAGAAGAGCTGCTCACTTTTTTAGCTCTGAAAATTCGAAGGAAATAAAACACAAACTCTGTTGCAAATCGCCAGCAACAGAGTGCGAAATTGGCTACCAAAAATGAAAACCGAGCCAGGGCTGCAAACGCAAGATAAAAGCAAAGCCTTTTTATATAGAGGTTAACCCGAAGGTGATGACGATGACGGAACGTTGACGCTTAAGTTCCCCTGGCCAAGACTGAGTTTGAAATGAAGGGATGATTTACATGTGAGAGAAACTCTGGTCTCCGTTATCATTATTTATAGTGTTCATGGAAGCATGGAGTATAATTATTATCAAGGAATAAAGCAGTGCACGCTGCATATGGTTTTTCCAAAAGAGATCATGGAATAAATTTCGTTTTCAAATAGAATAATATATAGAATAGAATAGTACATTTTCTTCTTTTGAAAGTGGAATATATATTGGCGAGTTAACCGCCTTGATCATGGGCAAGTTACGTTACCTGGTGGGTTCCATTTGCATGTACTTTGGCTACCCAAAGGTTAGGATAAATATGACACACCAATGGCAAAGAATAAGGTGGCATACACGACTGGAACAAATTCAATCCGTGTGGAGCTTGCATATCAAAAAAAAATTTGAAAAAATGAAAGTTGCAGTTAAGATGCTTTGATAAGTAGGAAAGGTCATTATTAGCATAAATTCCCCAAATCAAGTAGGGAAGGGTGGGTCCTTGTTGGGAATCAACTTTGAAAGTCCTTGGTCATGTCATCTTGATATTGATAACAACGAGGATACTAACACTAACACTAGCATCAACGTTGATGTATGTTCTAGAGTTAGAAAAAATTTTAGTGATTTTTTAGGCCAAAAATTTTAACTTCTAGAAAGCCAAAATTGCACTTAGAAAGAGGTGTAGTGCCCTCTTGCGGGTACCCAAGTGACCTACAATGCCATGGAAAGCTGCATACCAAAGATGCAAAGTGTTATGGAATCATAAGGACTACTTCTCAAGGTGCCAAAATAAGTCCCATAGATGTTGATGCTTCATACTTAGACAAAAAATGTCAATCATTGGGATGCTAAGAAAACTACCAAAAAAGTACCTTTTACTATGTTTTGAAGTGCCAAAATTGTTGCTATTGAGTCATCATGGCCTTAGGAGCTCATGGTGCATGTCAAAACATAGTTTTGGTGAGATTTGATAACCCTGATGATGGTGACACTAGTGCTAACACTGATGCAATGATGTCAACATAAGCTCCTAGAGTTAGAGAAATTTTGACCATTTTTTTGATCAAAAATTCTAACTTTAGAAAAATCGAAACTAACCCTGAAATGAGTCAGGATGATAATTTTAAGATGCCAAGAGACCTGTGAACCAGTGAAAAGTTGTGAACATGATGTATGAGATGATTTGAAGATGCTAAGATAAGTTCTGATCTTGCTAGTGGCCCATACTTTGCCAAAAATGTTAATTTTTCAAGTTTTAAAAAACTTGCAAAAAAGTGCAAATTTTAGAAGCCTAGAGCATTGAAAGTACTGTTGATGAGTTGTCCTAGCCTTAGGGTTTTATTGTACATATTGAAATGCAGTTTTGGCAAGATGAGAGTCATGACAATGGTGATACATGTGTTGACACTAACACAGTGTTCGCGCTAGCTCCCAAAGTTGGACGAATTTTAACCATTTTTCTGACTGAAAATTCTAACTTTGGAAAGACCAAAACTAGCCATGGAGTGAGTCGGAATGATAACTTTGAAGTGCTGAGAGATCTGTAAACCAATGGAAAGCTATGAACTTGATGTATGCAATAATTCAGTGATGTTGAGATGAGTTGCAAACTTGCTAGCATTCCATACTTAGCAAAAAATGTTAATTTTCCAAGTTTCAGAAAACTTCCAAAAAAGTGCAAATTCTAGAAGCCTAGGGCACCAAAACTGCTATCGATGAGTCATTTGGCCTTGGGGATCCATGGCACATGTCAAAACATAGTTTTGATGAGATTTAAAAGTCCAAAAGATGGTAATACCAATGTTGATGTTAATGCAACATCAACGTCAACTCCTAAAGTTGGAAAAATTTTGACCATTTTTTGGCAGAAAATTCTAACTCTAGAAAGGCCAAAACAAACCCTGAAATGAGTTGAAATGACAATTTTGAAGCACTAAGAGACTTGTAAACCAATAGAAAGCTATGAACTTGGTGTATGGGATGATTCAAAGATGCCAATGAGTTTCATTCTTGCCAATGTCCAATACTTGGCCAAAATTGTTAATTTTCCAAGTTTCAGAAAACTTATAAAAAAGTGCAAATTCCGGAAGATTGGAGCATTGAAATTGTTGCCAATGAGTTGGCTTGGCCTTGGGGGTTCATGGCACACATCAAAATATAGTTTTGATTAGATTTAAAAACCCTAATGATGGTGATACTAGTATTAAGATTGATGTTGCATTAGTAACACTTTAAAAAAAAGTTGGACTTTTTCAAAGATTTTTCCAAAGTTGCTAAAATTAATGCCAAAAAGTTAGGATATGATCCCAAATGGTTTCTAGAGGCCTCTAAAGGTTAGAAATGTATCTTGAAAGGCTATTTTTTGGGGCATTTTATGCTTTGGTGTCGAATGAAACCAAATTTAACATTTCGTCACCTCCAACACTTAGAAAAATTTCGACCTCAAAGGTCCCAAGGTTAAATTGCCAAATTTAAGCTATGTGATGTTAGGAGAGCTTAGGATGTACTTTTGGTGATTCCTCAAGATGTAGAATTTGCAACAACTCCAATATTTAGAAACATTTTGATCCATGCTAGCTTCAACACTTAGAAAAATTTTGATTTTAGAGTTTTTCATGGGTCATGAAAAATTGAGTTCATAAGTTGGATTATGAACTTAGATGGTTTTCAATGGGCCCCAAGAGTTGAGAATGTGTCTTTTGATGATGTATTTGAAGGATTTGGTGCTCAAATCCTTATTGAAGGAGGTTGAAACCACACTTAGTTTTGATTGAAGCAAACCAAAAAAGTGGGTACAACACATTTAAGCTCAATCAAACTTATGAAAAATAAACTCTTTCTTACTCATAAGTTAACCTATCAAATGAAACATAACATTTTAACTATTTCTACTTCAAATCAATTCAAAAATTTGGATGTTTTAATAAATATTTATATCTACTTCAAAGCATTTTCTCATGTTTTTTTTAAGTATCATGTTGCACAACATGCTTGGAAATGGACATCAAGAATTTGTAAAAACTTTCAACCAAGTATCAATAAAATTATTCTTAGTGATGAACCTACTTTGTCTACTTCTTTTCGTTGTATTTGGAAGTGTATTTGACTACTTGCATAGTTATTTTCCAGTAGTAAAAGCATAAATATGACATGTATTCAGGAGTTAAATATCATACTTTTAAAGATGTCACTTTTTAGCTTTAACTTCAAGAAAAAAACCTCCCAATAAAAGCTAAAAAATTAATTTATTTTTTACAATATTAATTTATTTTTCTTTTGGAGGCTTAAGTATGGAAATATTTCACTTTTTGTTGCTACTTGTTCATTATTTTTAATGGATGTGTTCTTTTGTCTTTAGAGAGAATTTTACCTAATAAATCCTTGAGTAAGAAGTGAAAACCTATGAGGATGCTTCTAAATAAGGAATACCTAATCTTTTGGAGAGGTTTTTAAGGATTGGTTGTAAGGATGAAAATCTAAAAGGCATTCCCAAAATCATTGGACTTTTTCTTTAGACTCTCTCCTCGTTGATATGATGCCTTTTGTGCATGATAAATGGATTACTTAGAATGAAGCTTCTAGCCTCTATGGTTTGAATAGAAGAAAAAATTAAAAATTTAATTTCTAATCTTGAAAATTTATTTAAAGTTAATGAAAATGTGCATCAAGCTTTTCCAAATATTTTTTAAAAGGATAGTAGATATGTTCTTCCTTTTAATTTAAAAATTTCTTATGAGACAATTAGAAAGAATAATTTTATTCATTAAAAATTTAGTAAGGCCTAGAAAATGTAATTATCATCACACTATTGAATGCAAAAAATGAAAGATATTTGGAGAACTCCTACATTTTCTAAAATTCATCCTTTTTTATGGTGTCTTATTCATCAAGGTCTTCCTATTAATACTCATATTAAACATATGAGAAATATGTCTCCTTATTGTCCACTTTGTAGAAGTGAAGACTCATTTTCTCATGTTTTTTTAGTGTCTTATTGCTTAGCATGTTTAGAAATAAACATTCAAAATTTATAACTTTCAACTAAGCATAATAAAGTCAATCTTGGTGATCAACCTACTTTGTTTACTTCATTTCTTTGCATTTGGAATTATCTTTAACCAATTATTTTTTACTCTATTTGAAAGCTTTAGTGTGTAGTTAGTTTCCAACAACAAAAGCATAATTATGATATCTCTTCAAGTGTCAAATATCGGGTTCTCAAAGATGTCTCTTTTCAGCTATAACTTCAAGTGAAAAAGCTCTCAGTGAAAGCTGAACAATTACTTTATTTTCTATAGTGATGAATTGTTGTCATTTGACTACATCAATGTGATCCAATCGACATAATCGCGTTGATGTTAGGTTTGCTGCATTGACATGTACATGTCAATGCAACATCTTCTGTTGCCTATATAAATGCACGTACCAACTGCATTTATGGCATCCATTCATTAGTAGCTAGCCAAACTCTTGCAATTTTGTCTTTCCAAAGTTAGAATATTTTCTAAGTGCTCACAGTAGGAGTGAGAAATATATGAATCTTTATTCGAGCACTGATGTACCTGAGTATCTTGCTGTGATTGGCAATAAAGATGAGCTTTCTTCATAAACCTTGTAGCACTTGGACATAGTTTAATGTTTACTTAATGCATTTATTATTCATGCACTTTCCGTTAATGTAATTAATTAATTAATTAATTTTAGATAATTAACACACATAAGTACAATCATCTCAAGCTTCCATTAACACTTGGTAATCCCAGTAGTGCATAATGCTTAGTAATCTAGTAGCGTTACAATGTGTTCAAGATGTGTATGACAAATGGGAATGGATGTTTATGTTAGGACTAGTTAAGCATTAATTAGTTATTATATTAATTAAATATTTAATTACTTTATTTTTTGAAATTAGGTGAATTAATGAAAAATATAAAATGATAAAAATCATATGCCTTAGTTACACTTAACCATACCCTTACATTTCACAAGTGAAACAAAGAAGACAATGATCATGTCCATTAGAATCACTGCCTAGACCTAGTGTACTTAGAGAGCTAAAGTCTATGAAATTTGACCAAATCACTTAGTGAACACTAGTAATTTGTATGGTTTGGTGTAGGGACTACTCACTGCTCATCATTGGCACCATTACCAAGGACTTTTAGTTAGCTACGTGTGCTACCTAGGAGTTAGTGAAATTATATAACAACATTGTAATGGATCCTAAAGTAAACATCATTAAGAAAAATAATAATAACATAAAAGCACATGATATTCTTCAGATCTAAGATGACTTATTTTCATAGAGGAGATTCTTCACCACCATACGTAGGTAGTTCCAATCAACAAAGGCTCGAAGGGTCAAAACCACCAATGTCCCAATAATGTAGAATGATTTATACTTATCCCAATGAATATGTACCAGACTTCACCTTCATCTTGCATCAAGATGAATAGCTACAATGGAGGGACATGGAGGAAAACATTGTGTTGCCACCAGATCGATCAGTTCCTAGGATGTTGCTCCAAAATCTTATGAAATTGGGCATCTATGGGCTCAATGATGAATACATTGTGTAGGACCATGACTATTAGGATTATTGATGAGTGGCAAGGTACCCCTACACTCAACCATACAAATACGAGCGTTACACGCGCGATCCGGTCGAACTCCGCAGACTAAGTGCCTACACGCCTTATGAAACACTTAAAGGTTAATCGTTCATTGTCTTCCTAGACTTACTTGTATTTGTCATGGTTGTATGGTTAAGTAAGTCTAAGGTATGTGATTTTTATATCTTTTCTGTTTTATCGCCTATGCTAATGAGGGAAAGGGTGAAGAGACTAAGTAACTAACTTTAACTAACTAAGATCTAATACCTAGCATCAGTATCCATTCCCACTTACTGTTCATACCCTGAGCCAATGCAACCTTCTGGGATTACCAAATGCTATTCGTTGCTGGGATTACCAAACGCTATTCATTGCTGGGATTACCCAGTGTAACACACGTGCTCAAAGCGGTCGTACTAAATGCACTTAACTATGGGAGAAGGGTTGAGAGAAATTTAATTAACTAATAAAGAATTTAAACATTAACAATAATTAAAGTCCTAATTAGCTTAGTCCATGCACTGCAAGGTTTATCCAAAAAGTTCATCTTTATTTTTGTACACAAACTTGTGCTCAGGTACAATATTTGCTCGAATAAAGATCCATTCACTTTGGGACTCCTACTGCAGGCACATGGAAATTATTCTATCTCTGGAGAGGTAAAATTGCCAGAGTTTCACTAAGGGTCTAGACCTTGGTGAGAAACAAGGGAGAGCCACTTTTTATTTATAGAAATGGCGGTGGACAACGATATCACATATGTGATATTGCGTATGCGATATTGCGGCCCATGCGATATCGCGTCCCATCATACCCCCATGACTGAATAAAAACTCGTCCTAGAGTTCCTTACAAAATATTAGGAAGGTATGGGATTATTAACTTGAATGGAACTAATGGTGAATGGGATGACATGTGAATGGATCATCATTACAGAACATGACAAAACTAGTGTTCACGATAACAAGAGTGAACACTTTATACATTTGACATCAGGCCTTATTTGGCAGCGGAGAGAGAAGAGAGAAGAAGTCTACTGCTGCCACACCAAGATTGCACCTTTCATTGTCTATCCATAAGCACACCATCCATCTCGTTCCTTGCATAGCTGGTTCAGCACCGATCCATTCGAAGTGTTCTCTCTAGATCCAATCTGTTGTTGTATGATTTCCATTTGCACACACAACACAGTCTTATATTAGCAAGGGTAAATGAATCACAATGCAATTGATACCTTGCTTCGGTGAAAGGTTTATTGGCTGAGTTGTGGTATGGTTTATACGAGTCTGGAGATATAATAGTGGTGACTACCGAAGATGTAGGGGTTAGGAGAAAATCAAAAAATTGGGTCAGGATCCTCATGACTAAGAGCGAACCTCCAGTAGTGATAGAATGGAGAAAGAATAAAGAACAAGAAAGATGGAGAAAAAGAGACAACTATAAAGTCAATGAAATGGATGTCAAGATGGAAATGAACAAAAGAGAGTGAATTGCAAAAATGTTAAGGGAAAGAATTTAACTGGTGTACAAAATAGGAATGCTAGTGGGTCCTCCCCAAAGCAGGCTCATGCCTTGACAAACCCACATTCGAAGAGTTCATAGGCTCTAGGAATGTCATTTGGAACAAGAGTTAAAATCTTAAACACAAGAATTTACCAACAAGAAAATAATGCTTCAACTAAAATATACACTGATGATACAATTGGCAATGAGGTGAACAATGGAGGAAGAATGATGGAAAGAAGAGAATGGAATGGAATCTCAAGAATAAGGTGGTGTACAGGGGGTGGTGTAGTTAATGATTAATGTGACTTAGTAGATCCCATTCCAAGTCTGGCCTCAACAAACCACATCCAGTGACTTTGCATTAATACATTCGGCCAACCCATCCTCTTGAAGTAACAAGAATGCATTCCTCAAAGAGCCACCACCATTCTGATGAAACGAAGGAGGAGAGAATGGGAAGTGAGAAGGGCCTTAGTTAGAGGGAACATGTTTATTTTAGTTCCATAACTAGTGCTTGTAGCCCAAATGATTATTTTGTTTAAGGGGTGTGTTTTGAATTCTTATAGTTTTTTTTTTTATTTTTTTTTATGTTTTTGCATGAGAACCACACCATGCAAAGACTTATTATTTTTATTTACTCAACTTCTTGATAATTAGGTAACATCGAAGAGGTAAGAAAACTCAAGAAGAAAACATCCAAGCACCCAAGAGAATGGCCAACACAAATGCATCAAGTTCCCTTGAAGTCACACCCTTTTCAACCCTTGAGTCCTTCCTTAGTTTGAGAAATGCCTAGTCACTGATTTGTTATAGTTCTTATTTAGAAAGGAACTGTACATTTCCAAGCCAAGAGAGACCATAGAAATTTATGGGTGTATGGATGAAGTGAACTCATTGCCTGCTATATCACAAGAACCATACCTTAGTATCAACATCATAACTTAAAGGTAAAAACCAAACATTAGCAANTAAAACAAAAACTTAAAAGAAACTGAGGGCCTCAAATGATCAGCACAGGTGGCCATCTCCCCCATGACTAAATGGAAAGAGAGAGATCCAAAATAATGAATGCCTATTTGAATTTTTTAGAAGTGTCCAACTTCTCTCGATTGATGTTTTCAGGTTAAGGGGTAGAAGTCAGCAACGCTCATACTCCAATGTATCTATGCCTTCGTTGTGGGCGTGAGTTGTTCCCCTAGTTCATTCCATGCATGTTGGTGGGCTGCTCTCTTAATTAGCTGTCAACCACTGGGTGTTTTCTTGTTGTGTGGTTGCTACATATAGACACCTTTGTATGTTATCCTCTGGTACACATCGGTTACATGCAAGAAATGTCGAGCATTCCTCCATGTCATCACCCTCTGAGTCACTGTATGTGATGCATGGAACTTTCTTCTTCTTGATCTTTCCATAAATGTTTTCCTTAGATATTTCCAAGGAAAGATCGCAGATTCCTAGGCATGCGTCTATTGTACTCAGCCATTCCCTTCCCATTATAATTGGGAAGTCCCCTTTGTCATTGTTTATTTAGATCACTAGGAAATTAGCTGGGTATGACCAACCACATATGGTGGTAACAATGTCCTCAACCTATCCCAAAGGAACAGTGATGGACTAGTCAGCCAGCTCTAGTTGAATATTGCTCTTCTTGAGTGGAGGCAGGTTCTAGGCTTTATACATTTCTCATGAGATTAAGTTGACTCTAGAACCTAAGTCAAGAAGAGCCTTATGAGGTTCATTCCTAGTGACTTGGAGATAGATTAAGGGACTTCCAGGATTAGAGAATTTTCTATGAAGGTGGCCTACCTTTATCTAGTCAGTAACGGTATGTGTTAACATAACCGGTGTTAACCATATGCATTAAGCTCTATTGTTGGTTTAAAGGAAGCTTTGAAGCCTTATTTGTTAGAGGAGCGTGCACAGACTCAATCGCTTGTGGTTGTGAGAGTTTGTTTGGGCTTTTGGTTCTGAAGAAAGGTCTTCTCTTCATGCGGTTGTTAGAACTAGGTGCAGGTTGAAGGTTTATAGCTCTCATAGCATTACGTTGCTGTGGTTGAGTGGGGAGTTCCCCTTGCATTGTTGGAGCGGGTGGTATTGGAACTATCGGCGTATGAGTGGTGGGTGGATTCAGAGGATGGTATGCATGTGGTGTGTCTCCCTAAGAAGAAGGAGTCCTAAAATACTCTCAAACTTGGTAGTGATGTTGTGGGGTTGTGTGACTCATAGAGTCACTTGGAGAAACTAGCTGCTGCACGTAATAGCCATACGGGTCGGGTTGTTGGTAAGGGTATTGTTGCCTAGGCAGTGGCATCCCCCATGACTGTGGGTGTTGCCACTGCTGGTGTTGCCCGATAGGTTGTGGCAGAGTTCCACTTGGATAATATGTTAATGGTTGGTGGAACTGCCTCAGGTTACCTTGGGGATAAGGTAACCTTTGGGGTGCTTACCATTTGCTAAGTCTTAGGTTGAGTGCATACACCCCGGACTCTTGCAGATGTGAGATTATTGGGCAACATCCTTTAGGATGGTCATATTGGTAGATCTCACATCCACCGTAATTGTCTGTGTTAGAATCCACAACCTCATCGGTGATAGTCATTTTTCCCTTACCCTTGTTACATGCATGGTCTAAATCTCTCCGCTTTTTCTTATCATGGTCACTACTTCGTTCCTCCTTAGACTCCTTTACGATTTTTAGGAGAGTTTCAATTTTACTATCTAAGGAGCTCCATATTTCATCTACCTTTGCCAAAACTTCCATTGTTAATTTCTAAAGTGGCAAGGTTTTTCTATTCACCAACTCTTCAAGTGATGACTCATCCTCTTCATCACAGAATCTCACTCCCCTCTTTCGGAGGGAAGGATCGTGATTGTACTCTTTTGTGCTTTCTCTTTTCCATAGCTCCCCTTCTTCTTTAGCTACTTGCTCCAACAATCTATGAACTTCATGGGATCTAAGTTCAGATAATCTCCCTTTGGCATATGTCCTAAGGGTTCTCCTAGTTTCATGTCTTAGCCCATCTACGAGGTGGCGGAGTTGATCCCATTGTGCATAACCATGGCCTGGGCAACGATGTAGCATTGCATAATATCAGCCCATGGTAGCATCCAAGGGTTCATGATTACCCTGCTTCCATTCTTGGATCTGCTTACGCAAGTTGGACACTCTGGAGTATGTTTGGTATTTATCGTTAAACAATTCTAGCATTGTACTCCACCTCCTAATGGTTTTCAGTTTTAAGGACTGGTACCAACTCTCTACTTCTTTTAAGAGTGTCCTAGGAAACAACTTTAGTTTCTCCCACTCATTTTTGATATTCTGCAAGGCACAACCATTGTGGAATGCCTGTAAGTGGTTTTGCATATCAGCGTTGTATCCCCCCTCAAAGCGGGGGATATTATTCATGTCAAGTCTCTTGATCCAGCTATCTTTTTGATGCCTTGTAGGTATTCTAACTACCTCCGTAATGTCTAACATACTCTAGGTTGCTAGTAGGGGGTGTCATGATCATCTCTCTCATGATGTCTATGATGCCTACGTGGTTCCCTACTTTCCCTTCTTTCATGCCTTGATTCTCTAGAATTCCCTCATCCTCTCTCTCGACTCTCTCATCAAGGGTTCTCATTTTGCTTATCCTTATCCTCACCATTGTGCTCCTTGTGACTGCATCTTGATGTGGAAGGAGAGGGTGAATGATGCGATGAAGAGGAAGAAGAAGGAAAGCCATCGCCATGACGATTTCTCCTACCTTCTCTTTGGTGATCCCTACCCCAATCGTGATGATGATCAGAATGCTTATCCTTATCTTGTGCTTGTGTTCCCTCAGTGAACACTCAATGTTCATGGGGATTAGAACTAGGGTTGTGAATCATGGAGCGCAAGTTCTGATGTACTACCTCCTCACTATCGTTAGGAGGGGGAACATTATTTGATGGAGAACCAGTTATAATTGGTTCAACATCTCTAATTTCGCTTAGGATGTGCGGGACCCCTTTGCCCTTCAACAATGTATGGTAGCTCTCCTGTCGTGAGTCCCTTAGATGTTGCACTGCAGTGGGATGGTAATCCCTTATGTCATAATCTTCTGCAACATACTCAACATATAGCTATGTCATGTCTATCTGTGCAAGAGCATGAAGGAGCATGTTAGCGACTGCCTGATCTGGAGGTAACACTATGTTACCTTGCAAGTCTAGCCAACACAGTTGTTCATCCTGATGGAGGATAAAATTAAAATCGGGCATATACGCATCATGATGAGTATATACCACCCGATACTATTGAGGAACTAGTGGTTCTTGGTTACGTGTGTTAGACCATCAACTATCTCTTGTGTGATCCCTAAGAGGTAAAGTGCTTTTATGAGAAGAAGAAGACATTGTTATTTTGTCGGTGTGCTATTGACCATTTGTTTAAATTTTATTTTGATTAACCCTAAGGGTCTCAACGATGTGAGTGATTTCCTATGTTCTACTTAGCGCACAAACAACTTAGTCCTCAGTAATGGTGCCAATGATGAGTGGCGAGGTACCCCTATAATCAACCATACGAATACGAGCATTACACGTGCGATCCGGTCAAACTCCGCAGACTAAGTGCCTACACACCTTATGGAACACTTAAAGGTTAATCATTCATTGTCTTCCTAGACTTACTTGTATTTGTCACGGTTGTATGGTTAAGTAAGTCTGAGGTATGTGATTTTTATATCTTTTCTGTTTTATTGCCTATGCTAATGAGGGAAAGGGTGAAGAGACTAAGTAACTAACTTTAACTAACTAAGATCTAATGCCTAGCATCAGTATCTATTCCCACTTACTGTTCACACCCTAAGCCAATGCAACCTTCTGGGATTACCAAATGCTAGTCGTTGCTGGGATTACCAAGCGTAACGCATGTGCTCAAAGCGGTCATACTGAATGCACTTAACTATGGGAGAAGGGTTGAGAGAAATTTAATTAACTAATAAAGTATTTAAACATTAACAATAATTAAAGTCCTAATTAGCTTAGTCCATGCACTACAAGGTTTATCCAAAAAGTTCGTCTTTATTTCCGTACATAAACTTGTGCTCAGGTACAATATTTGCTCAAATAAAGATCCGTTCACTTTGGGACTCCTACTGTGGGCACATAGAAATTATTCTATATCTGGAGAGGTAAAACTACCAAATTTTCGCTAAGGGTCTAAATCTAGGTGAGAAATAAGGGAGAGCTACTTCTTATTTACAGAAATGACGGCAGACCGCGATATCGCGGGAAAGACGCGATATCGCGTACAATACATCACGTACGCGATATCGTAGAGAGGACACGATATCATGGCCTATGTGATATCACGTCCCATCAATTATCATCCCACTAAGACATAATGAAAGAAAGATTGACAATTGAAGGTTTGCTATGAGGCATCAAAGGGAAAATGGTTGACAAACCTCTTATTCCTGCTAGGCCAAAAGGAAGGTGAGGATCTCTTCTCGAGGGTTTCTCAAAACACTGACTCTCCTCCCTTCTTCTTTGATGAAGGGAGTCCCAACCATAATTTACAATCCACTGGAAACAATCCTGGTTTGGGGAAGAATAGGTCCCATGATCATGGGGGCTCCAAAGGAGGAAGTCAAGGGAGAAACCAGGACAAGCACCATGATAGAGATAGACATGGTGATTGTGGTCGTGACCAAAGAAGAGGGAGTAGTAGGCACCATGTTGGTGCTAGCTCTTCTACCTCTTCATCTTCAATGTCCTCATCTTCTTCCTCCTCTAGCTTCAACCAAAGTTGCATAGGATGTGATTGTGGTGGAGGTGATTGATGAAATAGAGATGCTTACAAAGTCCATCAGAATAGTAGAGACTAGGGGTGTGGAAAATCAAAGGAAATCCACCATCATGAAAGAAGGATCATTAGAGGACATCATAGGCATCATGACCATCACAAGGGCTATGACTATGATGAGCCTCTGCTTGCAACTAGGAACATGTTGAACATTGCAAAGGCCGTGAAAATTCCAATGAGGCATGTGAAAGACACTAGAATCAAATGGTTGAATATGAACAATATTCTCAAGTTTAAAGGGGGATACAACTTAAATCCACAAAATCATCTTCAAGCCTTTCATGATGTCTGTGCCTTATAGAACATTGAAAATGAATGGTAAAAATTAAAGTTGTTCCCAAGGACACTTGTCAAGGAGGTTAAAAATTGGTATTGGTCATTAGAACTAGAATCAATCATACAATGGAGTATGATGCTTGAGCTCTTCAATGACAAGTATCAAACGTACTCTTGAGTGTGTAATTTGAGGAAGCAGATCCAAGGGTGGAGATAAGGAATACATGAATCCTTGAATGTGGCCATGAGCAGATATTACTCTATGTTGCATAGGTGCTTGGGCCATAGCTTTTCTCAATGGAAGTATCTTTTCCATATCATAGATGGGCTCTAGACAAAAATGAGGAGAACTCTTGGGATTTATGCCCAAGGGAGACTTTCAAAACTAAGGATCCATCATATCCAAAGGCTTCTTGAGTAGGTAGCCAAAGAAGAAGGCAAGTTGAGAAAAAGGAAAAGTGTGAAGGAGTACAATCAAGACCCTTTCATCCAAAAAAGGAAAGTTCTATTTTGTAACAAGAAAGAGGAGGCACCATTGATGAAGTGGTGCAATGTAAAACCTTATTGATCCAAAAATCTATTTTTGAAATATCAGCTAGGGTAAACAAAATGTGGGATTATTTGGACAAAAAATTCCAAACTACTCTTAGAATTGTAGAAGAGTCCAAAGAACAAGGTAGTGGTCATGACCAAAGGAGAATGAAAGAAGTTGAACATGCCCATCAAAGGGATAAGGGAAAAGCTACTACCATAGAAGAGGTTGTGGAGTTTGAAATAAATGATGGTGGTGGGTATGAAATCTACCATTATGAGCATCCTAAGAGATGTTACTCTGTTGTGTCACACTTATAGGAGTCTGGGGTGTACATGTTGAATCCTAGATAGGTAAGAAGGTAAGCACCTAGGAGGTTGCCTTATCCTCAAGGCAACTATAAGTAGTTCCATCAACAGTAAGCCTACTATTTGAGTGGAGCTCCACCCCAACCTTATTAGCAATACCAGTAGTGGTAGCATCCACAGTTGTGGGGAATGCGACTACCAAGGTAGTAGTACCCTTACCGGTAGCCAGATCCATATGAGTACTATGTTCAATAGTCAATTTCTCCACGTGGTTGTTCTAGTCATGCATCTTTCCAATACCACTATTACCCTCCTCAATACTATAGAGCTTAATATCCAAGAGGGAAATCCCCATTTCCATTCTATTCTCATCCTTCTGTGCCTATACCTCTACCCTTAACTCAATTTCCTCTAGCTCCATCGATGTAGGGCAAAATTCTTGCTTAGCCACAGCAAAAAAATGCCATAAGTGATGCTAACTTATAGTGGGCTCCCCAGCTAAGTGGTTGAGAAAATAAACCCCAAAAAATACCTTTCTTTTGAACCAATAGTCCTTCTACGCCCTCATAGACACCTGTGGTTGATGACTGATGAGTGGCGAGGTACCCCTACACTCAACCATATAAATACGAGCATTTCATGTGTGATCCAGTCGAACTCTAAGGACTAAGTGCTTATGCGCCTTAATGGAACACTCAGGGTTAATCAATCATTTTCTTCCCAAACTTACTTGTATTTTCATGGTTGTATGGTTAAGTAAGCTTGAGGTATATGATTTTTATAGCTTTTTGTCTTTTTATGTCTTCTACTAATAAAGGAAAGGGAGAGAGAGCTAAGTGACTAGCTTACATTAACTATTCCTTAACTAAGTTCTAAATGTTCCTAACACCAGCATCTATTTCCACTTACCATACACATCCTAAACTAGTGCAACGCTACTAGGATTACCAAACGCTAATCGTTATTGGGTTACCAAGCACTACACGCATGCTCGAAGCAATCGTATTGAGTGTATTTAACTAAGGGGGTTGAAGGTTGAGAAAGATATTACTCAACTAGAAAAGCATTTAAATAATCATTAATTACTATTTAGCTTAATTTGTATGTTGCAAGGTTTATCATAAAGTTCGTCTTTATTGCCGTACACAAATGTGTGCTCAGGTACAAATTGCTCGAATAAAGATCCGTTCACTCTATGACTTCTACTATGGGCACACAGAAATTATTCTAACTTTGGAATGACTAAACTACAAGAATTTGGCGAAGGGTCAAAGTTTAACTATGTGGAACCAAGGGTGTCGCTTCTTATTTATAGAAGATGAGGTAGGACACGATATTGTGTATGCGATATCACATGGTGGATGCAATATCGCGTACGTGATATCGCGGCTCATCATACCCCCATGACTGAATGAAAACTCGTCCTCGAGTTTCTTACAAAATATTGGGAAGGTATGGGATTATTGACTTAAATGAAAACTAATGGTGAATGGGATGACATGTGAACAGATGAATCATTACAATACATGAAAATATTAGTGTTCATGACTACAAGAATGAACACTATACACAAATGACATCTAGCCTTAATTGGCAGCTGAGAAAGAAGAGAGAGAGAGAAAAGAAGAAGACATGTTGCTGTCGACACCAAGATTACACCTTCCATTGTCCATCCATAACTGCGCCATCAATCTTGTTCCTTGCACAACTATTCTAGCACCAGTCCATGCTGAGTGTTTCCTCCAGGTCTAGTCCATTGCTGTATGATTGCCATCTCCACACACAACACAGTCACATATGAGCAAGGATAAGTAAATCACAATACGGTTGATACCTTGCCTCAGTGTAAGGTCCATTAGTTGAATTTTGATATGGCTAATACAGATTCTAGAGATATAACACTGGTGACTACCCAAGGTGTAGGGGTTAGGAAAATTGAAAAATTTTGACCAGGGCCCCCATGACTAAGAGCAATCCTCTGGTAGCAATAAATTGAAAAAAGATAAGGAATAAGAAAGATGGAGAAAAAAGAAACAACGAAAATGTTGATAAAATGGATGTTAGAGATAATGAACAAAACAAATGTTGATTGCGGGAATGTTTAAGGGAAAGAAGTTAACTAATGCACCAGATAGGAATGCCAGTGGGTCCTCCCTAAAGCAGGCTCATACCCTTTATGCCTTGACAAACCCACATTCAAAGAGTCCATAGGCTCTAAAAAAGTCATTTGGGAGCAAGAGTTAAAAACTTAACCCCAAGAATTCACCAAAGAGAAAACAATGCATCAACCAAAATATAGACTACTGATACAATCGACAATGAGGTGGAGAATGGAGATAGAATGATGAGGAGAAGAGAATGGAATGGAGTCCCAAGAACAAGGTGGTGTATAACCCCTTGTGTATGTATGGTTAATGTGACTGAGTAGATCCCATTCCAAATCTAGCCTCAAACAATCCACATCCAGTGACTTTGCATTAATACACTTGGCCAATCCATCCACTTGAAGCAACAAGAATGCTTCCGCTAAAGAGTCACCACCATTATGAGGAAACGAGAAAGGAAAAAGTAGGAAGCGAGAGAGGGCCTTAGTTAGAGGGAACATGTTTGTTTAATTCCATAACTAGTGCTTGTATCCCAAATGATTATTTTTTCTAAGGGGTGTGCTTTGAATTCTCACTTTTCTCTTTTTGTTTTTTTGCATGAGAACCACACCATGCAAAGACTTATTTTTATTGGCTCAACTTCCAAATAATGGAGCAATGTTGAAATGGTAAGGAAAAATCAAGAAGAAAACATCCAAGCACCTAAGAGAATAGCTAGCACAAATGCATCAATTCCCTTTGAAGTCACACCCTTTTTAGTCCTTGAGTCCTTCCTTAGTTTGAGAAATGCCCAATCACCAATTTGTTAATAGTTTTATTATTAAAGAAAGGGACTGTACAATTCCAAGTCAAGAGAGACCATAGAAATTCATGAATGCATGGACGACGTGAACTCATTGCCTATTATATCAAAAGAACCATACCTTAGTATCAACATTATAACTCAAAGGTAAAAACCAAACATTAGCAAAGGTATCAACCTGAATCTAGAAGAGCTTTGCATGGCTCATTCTCAGCAATTTGGAGATAGATTAGAGGGCTTCCAGGATCAGAGAATTTCCTGGGAAGGTGGCCAACTTTAATCTAGTCAGTAACGACATGTGTTAACATAACCGTATGCGTTGAGTTCAATGTTTGGTTCGAAGGGAGCTCTGAAGCTTTATTTGATGGGAAGGCATTTAGAGGTTCAACCGCTTGTGGTTGTAAGGGCTTGGTTGGACTGTTGGTTCTGAAGAAAGGTTTTTTCTTCATACAATTGTTAGAACCAACAGAGGGTTGAGGATTCATAGCTCTTGCGGCATTACGTTGCTGTGGTTGAGTAGGGAGTTCCCCTTGCATTGCTGAAGTAGGTGGTAATGGAGCTATTGGTGTGAGAGCTACGGATGGATTTGAAGGATGGTATGTTTATGGGTTATCTTCCCTAGGAGAAGGAGTTCTATAATACTCATGGGCTTGGTAGTGATGTTGTGATGTAACATGACTAACAGAGTCATGTGGAGAGATTGGATGATGCACGTAGTAGCCATATGGGTCAGGTTGCCAGTAGGGGTATTGTTGCCTTGGTGGTGGCATCCCCCATGACTATGGGAATTGCCACTATTGATGTTGCTCAACGGGTTGTGTTGGAGTTCCACTTGGATAGTATGTTGAAGATTGGTGGAACTGCCTTGGGTTACCTTGGGGATAAGGTAACCGTCAGGGTGTCTACCGTTTATTTAGTCATGGGTTGAGTGCATACACCCTAGACTCTTGTATATGTGAGATCACTAGGCAACATCCCTTAGGATGGTCATATTAGCATATCTCGCATCCACCATCAGTGTTTGTATCCAAATCCACAACCTCTTCTGTGATGGCCATTTTACCCTTACCCTTGTTACGTGCATTGTCCACTTCTCTTTTTTTCTTTTTGTTGCGGTCACTACCTCGCTCTTTAGAATCCTCTACAATTTTAAGAACAATTTCAAACCTACTATCCAGGGAATCCCACATTTGGTCTACCTTTGCCGATACTTCTGTTGTTAACTTTTGGAGAGGCAAAGTTTTCCTATTCACCATCTCTTCGAGTGGTGACTTTTCTTCCTCCTCATAAAATCTCACTTCCCTTTTTTGGAGGGAAGGATCTCAGTTGTATTCTTCCGTACTTTCTTTCTTTCATAGCTCACCTTCTTCTTTAGCTACTTACTCTAGCAATCTATGAATTTGATGAGACCTAAGCTCTGATAACCTTCCTTGGGCATACGTCCCAAGTGTTCTTCTTGTTTCATGTCTAAGTCCATCCATGAGATGGCGTAGTTGATCCCGCTACGAATAACCATGGCCAGGGCAACGATGTAACAGTGCGTAATAGCAGCCCATGGTAGCATCCAAGGGTTCATGATTTCCTTGCTTCCATCCTTGGATTTGCTTCCATAGGTTAGACACTCAGGAGTACATTTGGTACTTATCATTGAATAGTTCTAACATTGTACTCCACCTCCAAATGGATTCCGGTTCTAAGGACTGGTACTAGCTTTCAGCTTCTTTCACTAGTATCCTTGGGAACAACTTCAGTTTTTGCCATTCATTTTCTATGTTTTGCAAGGCACATGCATCGTGGAATGCTTGTAAATGATTTTGAGGATCATCGTTGTATCCCCCTTCAAATTGTGGGATGTTGTTCATGTCTAACCTCTTGATCCTACTATCCTTTTGGTGCCTTGTTGGAACTCTTACGGCCTCCGTTATATCTAGCATGCTTGTAGTTACAAGTAGGGGTTCTTCATGATCATCTCGTTCATAGTGTCTATGGTGTCTACGCAGTTCCCTACTCTCCCTTCTTCGATGCCTTGATTCCTTAGAGTGCCCTCGGCCTCATTCTCGACTATCTCGTCGATGTTTTTCACTTTGTTTTCCCTTATCCTCACGATTGGTTTTCCTATGACTACGTTCGAACATTGAAGGAGAGGGTGAAGGTGATGATGAAGGTGAAGAAGAAGGAGAACCATCACCATGATGATGTTTTCTACCTTCTCTTTGGTGGTCTCAGCCACGATCGTGATCACAATCAGAATGTTTGCCCTTATTGTGTGTTTGTGTTCCTTTGTTGAACACTTTGTGTTCATGGGTATCAGAACCAGGGTTGTGAATAGTAGAGTGGAGGTTCTAATACACTACCTCTTGACCATTGTCAGGAGGAGGAACATCATTTTGTGGAGAACCTGTTGGAGCGGGTTCATTGTCCTCAATTTCGCTCAAAACGTGGCGAGCATCATGGGGCCATTTACCCTTCAAGGATGTGTGGTATCTCTCCTATCTCAAGTCCCTTTGACGTTGCGCTTCTGTGGGATGATAGTCCCTTGTGTCATGATCGCATGCAACGTTTTTTGTGTATAAAAGCGGCATGCCTATTCGTGAGAGAGCACGAAGGAGCATGTTGGGGACTGATCAGTTTGGAGGCAACACTATGTTACCCTCCAAGTCTTTCCAACACATTTGTTCATCTTGGTGGAGAATAAAGGTGAAATCGGGTACCACATGAAAATGTTGAGGAACTGGTGGATTCTGGTTATGTGTATTATGCCGCCAACTGCCTCTTGTGTTAGTCCTACGTAGTGAAGTGCTCTTATGAGAAGAAGAAGACATTTTTGTCTTGTTTGGTGTGCGATGTACCGTTGTCTTGTCCTTCTTTGATTAATCCTAAGGGTTCGTTCTAGCGTTCCAATGATATGAATGATTTCCTATGTTCTACATAGCGCACACACAACTAAGTCCTCAGCAACGGTGCCAATGATGAGTGGCGAGGTATCCCTACACTCAACCATACGAATACGAGTGTTTCATACGCGATCTGGTTGAACTCCAAGGACTAAGTGCTTATGCACCTTAATGGAACACTCAAGGTTAATCAATCATTATCTTCCCAAACTTACTTGTATTGTCATGATTGTATGGTTAAGTAAGCTTGACGTATATGATTTTTATAGTTTTTTGTCTTTTTATGTCTTCTACTAATAAAGGAAAGGGAGAGAGAGCTAAGTGACTAGCTTACATTAACTATTCCTTAACTAAGTTCTAAATTTTCCTAACACCAGTATCCGTTCCCACTTGTCGTACACATCCTGAACCAGTGCAACGCTACTAGGATTACCAAAAGCTAATCGTTACTGGGTTACCAAGTGCTACACGGATGCTCGAAGCAGTCGTACTGAGTGTATTTAACTAAGGGGGTTGAAGGTTGAGAAAGATATTAATCAACTAGAAAAGCATTTAAACAATCATTAATTACTATTTAGCTTAATTTGTATGCTGCAAGGTTTATCATAAAGTTTGTCTTTATTGCCATACACAAATGTGTGCTCAGGTACAAATTGCTCAAATAAAGATCCGTTCACTCTATGACTCCTACTACGGGCACACAGAAATTATTCTAACTTTAGAATGACTAAATTGCAAGAATCTGGCTAAGGGTCTAAGTTTAACTTTGTGGAACCAAGGGTGCCGCCTCTTATTTATAGAAGATAAGGTAGGACGTGATATTGTGGCTCATCAATGACCCTACTTCTCCCTCATCCTCTACTGCATCATTTGAGAGCCCTTTAAATCAAATGCCTTCCAAAGTGCATACTTTCATGTTGACCTATGCAGTCATCAATTGGATAAAGGATGGCCACCTTCCCAAGAAAAGATATGATTCTAGTTGTCCCCTAATTGATTTGCAAATCATTGGGAATGAGCCTTGCAAGACTCTTCTAGACTTAGGTTTTGGTTTGAATTTGATCTCTCATAAAATGTACAAAGCTTGGAACCTGCCTCCTCTCAAGAAGAGCAACATTTATCTTGTGTTGGTAGATCAGTCCATCACTATTTCCTTGGGATTGGTGGAGGACATTGTGGTCACCATCTATGGATGGTCCTATCTTGTTGACTTCTTGGTGATTTGTGTAGACAATTGCAAGAAGGAATTTTCAATCATCATGGGAAGGGCTTGGTTGAGCACAATAAATGCATGGCTGGGAATCAAAGGCCTCTCCTTGGAAATTTCCAAGGAAAATGATTTTAGAAAGATCAAGAGGAAGCATGTTCCATGCATCATGTCTAGTGACATAAGGTGCAACTGTATGTAGAAATTATGGATCATGAAAAGCACATCAATCATAGCATGTAAATAGTGTGCTAATGTGACAATAATTCAAAGGTGCTTGTACATAGTAGCCACAAAATAGGAGGATACCCAATGGTTGATAGTTGATGTTGATAGTAGCTCAACTCTCTACATGGAATAAACTAAGAGCCTTATGATGGCCTACATTGAAGGCATGGATGATATGGATCAAATCCATTACCAACTCTCTGATGAACCTAATGGCATCAATTGGGGAGAGTTGTAGATCACTGAAAGTTTCAAATAGGAATCCATTATGTTGAAAACTCTATCATCTTGAATGGAATATGCTTTTTTGAAAAATGGTAAGTAAGTTATTATCAATGCCAACATTACTCCCATACAGAAAAAGAAGTTGTTGGAGGTGGTCAACAAATGGCCAATAGTCTTTTCTTGGTTATATCCTGAACTCACTAGAATTGATCCTAGGATATGCCAGCATTGCATCTACATGGATTCTTCCATTAAGCCAAAGAGGTAGCCGTAGTGGTGATTGAACCCCAAATTGAAGCAGATCATGAAAGAGGAAATTGAACAACTCCTCAAGGTGGGGCTCATCTATCCCATTATGAATAACAAGTGGGTTAGCCTAATTGTGATAGGGCCAAATAAAGATGGCAAATGGAGGGTTTTCATCAATTTTAGACTATGGAATATGGCAACATACAAAGATCACTTTTTGTTGCCATTTGTAGACTAGGTGTTGAACATCATTTTTGGGCATTACTACTATATCTTTCTAGATGGTTATAGTGGCTATAACCACATTCAAATCACACTAGAAGATCAAGCCAAAACAACATTCACAAGTCGTTGGGGGGCTTTTGCATACAGAAAGATGCCATTTGGCCTATGCAATGCCCCTACTACATTCCAATGCCTTGTCCTGAGCATCTTCCAATAGCAAATTGGTAGTGAGGTGGAAGTATTCATAGATGACTTCTTTTACCTATGGAGCTACATTTGAGCAAGCCCTAGACCAACTTGAGTAAGTGCTAAAAAGGTGTGTGGAGACAAATCTTAGACTCAACTAGTAGAAAAACCACTTAATGATTTAGGAAGGCATTGTGTTGGGGCAAAAAATTTTAAAAAAGGGGGATCGAGGTAGATCTTTAAAAAATAAGGATCATTTAGGAAATTACTAGATAGCTAGAAATAATTAAATATGTGAGGTCACTCTTTGGACACACTGGCTACTACCGATAATTCATTGAGACTTTCTCTAAGATTACTAAATCATTAGTGGAGCTAACAAAGAAGGATGCTCCATTTTTCTAGACCAAGGAATGCAAATGTGCATTTTAGTAGCTCAAAGAAAAGCTTATGGAAACTTTAATTCTATGAGCACTTGATTGGTCCTTCACATCATGATGGATGCTTCGAATTATGCCTTGGGAGTCATGATTATGCAATTGGACAATAAAAAATGTCCTTACTATGTCCACTATGTGAGTAGAAGCATTGTGGGTGCATGACTAAACTACACCATAATAGAAAAAGAATTATTGATAGTGGTGTTCTCCTTGGAGAAATTCAAGTACTATATGCTTGGATACAAGGTGTTCATGCACATAGACCGTAGTGAAATCTGATTCCTGATAAATAAACCAACAGTGAGCCCCCATGTCATACGGTGACTGGTGATCTTGCAAGAATTCGATCTTACAATGGTAGATTGAAAGAGAATTAAGAATGTGGTTGGTGCCCACTTGTCTCAGTTGAGATGGGATAACAAAGAGGTGGAGAGCCCACTGTCAGATTAGTTTCCTAATGAACTCCTCCTTTTTGGGGCTATAATTAAAGAGATGCCTGTTGAACCCAACTGGTATGATGACATTCTCACATCCCTGCTCACTCAAAAGATGTCACAAGGGTGGGATAACAGGAAGAAACAATAGTTTCATCACCACACAAAACACTTCATGGAAATTAATGGACATATTTACAAGGTGTATGTCGATGGCTTAGTTCGTTGGTGTGTATGTGATGTTGATCAATTGCACATGCTTCAAGATGCTCATGAGGGTTCTTGTGGGGGCCATTATGCTAGGAGACACATGGTCACTAAGATCCTCATGGAAAGGTATTATTGTCCAACACTTATTAGGGGTGCTCACCACTTCATCCGCTCTTATGAATGCTGCCAACGTGATGGTGGAATGACTACTCATATGAAGGGGCCTTAGTAGTGAATTCAATCATTGGATCCCTTCGATATTTGGGGCATTAACTTCATGGGTCCCATCACATCCATGTAAAATGGAAAGGTATATATCATAGTCGCTATTTACTATTGTACAAAATGGATGTAAGTTGTAGCCATTATTGATTGCATGTTTTCTATAGCTACTTAGTAGGTTTGGGATGTCATGTGCACTTATTTTTGATAATGGTACTCATTTTATAGGCACTACCTTTTGGAAGCTCATGCAACACTTGGGGGTTAAACATAAATTAACAACATCCTACGAGCCCCAAGCCAACGGTCAAGCAGAGGTTACAAATAGGAAAATCACAAAGATACTAATAAGAACCATTAGTAAATATAGGAGGGATTAGAGCATGAAACTTAATAATATCCTTTGGGCCTACTGCTCCACTTGGAAACTTCCTATTGGCTACTATACCTATGAGCTTGTGTATGGAAAGTTACCAATACTTCCAATCCAAACGGAGCTTTGTACACTATCGACAACTTGTGATCTTAACCTTGACCTAAGTCTAGCACAAAAAGAAAGATTGATGAACCTTAATTTACTAAACGAGAATTGATTGGTAGCCCTATCATCTAACGAGTTGCACAAGACATTTAATAAACAACAACATGACCTTGGAATATGGAAAGTGAAATTTCAACCAAGAGATAAGATCCTATATTGGAATCCTACACATGTTTCACAAAGAATTAAGTTCCAATCATTGTGGGAATGGCCTTATATTATCTATGAAACCTTTCCCTCTAGGACCATGTTAATATACAAACCTGAAAGCTTTAATAAAAGTTGTTGGTTAACATGCAACAAATAAAGCATTTTCACAAACCTAAGAGAGCCAGTGACCAAAACACCTCAACAGATGGACATGCACACTTAAATTTTTTGGATCTCCTTCTTCCAACTTAGTCATGAGGGAGATAGCCATCCATGCTAATTAATCAAAGTGGCTTCTTAGTTTTTTATTTTTTCACAGTTTTTGTTTTACATTATCTTTAGTACATTCTTCTTTTTCTTAAATATTTTACAGTTTCTTTAATATTTTTACTTTGGTTGGTTTGGGTTTTTCTAATGATTTTCTTATGTTTTTGTTTTGTTTTTATTTAGTGTCTCCATGACTAAGTGCAACTGTAGTTGTTGATTGATGGTGATTTGTATTATAATGTTACTTGATTGCTAATTTCTGAATTCTATCTTTGAATTTTGGTATTAATAACTAAGAAATGGTTTCTTTTTCATGATAATAGGTACTGAGTCCACATCATCCACCCATCCACAAAACTCTATGATGTTCCCTTATTTTGGAAATATGCGGTCCCTTCTTAAATGAAACTTTTAACAAATTTGTGACCTTGGTAGTTTTCAAACTTGGGAAAGATTAAATGGATAGATAAGGGTATGAATTCAAGGGGATTTGATGCTCCTTGTACTTGACTACCCTCTTGGGTGCATGAGTGTTTTCATGGATTTTTCACCATTCCACTATTAACCAATAACAGGAAGCTAAAAGTCTTTGCATGGTGTGGTTCCCATAAAAAATAAACAAAAATAGAAAATGAAAAAAAAAACAACAACAATGGGAATTCAGAACATACCCCTTAGATGAAATAATGGACTACAAGCATTGGTTATGGGATTAGAAAGATATGTTACCCATCCCTATAGGTCTCCTCTAGCTAAGGTCCATCTCACTTCCTACTTCTCTTTTAGGAATGGTGATTGATCTGTAGGGATATTCGTGTGCCTTGAGGGGGTGGATAGATCTTGGAGTGTTAATGCAAAGTCATTGAAAGTGGTTGGTTTTAATTTAGACTAAGGATGAATGTTATTGGGTCATATTAACCACGAAATCCACAAGGGACTTCATGTGACCATGATATGCGACTCCATTCCACTTTTCACCTCATTCACCTATGCTTCCCATAACTCACCTCACTATCATTTTTCATGTTTTATTCAATGTCTTGGTTTGATGTGTCAAAATTCTTTGATAGTTTCTTTTGTGATTTGGTCCTTAATTGACTAAAATCATTAATCACCCATGGGGCCCATGGACTCCTTGGTTTGAGGACATGCAAGGGCATTAAGGGCATGAGCCTGCTATGGGGAGGACCCACTTGCACACATCTTGGTTCAACTAGCTAAATTTCTTATCCTTTAGGCATTTTTGCATTCAAATCTTTTGTGCTCCATGTCTGTTACACCCAATTATGTGCTCCTTCATAGCATTTCTCTATCATTCTCCCAATAAAATCTACTTTTTTGAGCATTATCGAGCTTTCTTCATGCATTCCATCGTGTTCTAGGTTTCTTGGGCTTCCTTTGGACTTCAATTTAACATAGAAACTCTTTTATTTTTCCTCATTTTTCAAAGTGAAAAATTTTATCTTTCAACTACATCGATGGGTCACATCAATGCAGTTTGTCGCGTCGATGCTATCTATATACCACCCAACGCTTAGCAAATTTTTGTCATTTTCTTCAAATGCAAGAGGAGTTTTTACAATTTTTTAGAGCCAAAAACCTTCTAGAGTCCACATTTTTAACATTGTTTGTCCGATTACCCTTGTTCTTTAATCCTACAGCTATCGGAGGTGAGCTCTATGTCATGGGGGCCACAAAGCTTAGGTTTTTGACAATTTTTTTTGAATTTTTTCTAACTCCCATAAGGTTTATTTAATAAAATAATATTAAAATCACTAATTTAAGAGAGTTAAACCTTTCCAATGAACTTTGGTAGATAGTAAAATGAAATAATAATAAAATAATATCAAAATAATCAAATTTTCCATGATCACAACTTAGCCAAGTATAACTCATCCAAGAGATAAGGTATCCAAATGTTATAAAGCTACACACCAAATGCTAATCCTTGATTATGTTGTGATTAAAGATGGCACCATGAGTGATATGCTCATAGGAAGAAGGACCATCTCAACCAAGGGACAAGTGGCCTAGAACTGGAAAGGACCAACAAGAACAACCCTAGGAGTAGGTAACAGAAACCAATGCAATGGGGGCTCTTCAAGAGGAGCTTGAAGTGGAATCTATGCATCCGATTTTCCAAGCTAAAATAGAGTAATACCGTTAGGATGAGGCACCGAGACCAAGGCCAAGCCTTGAGGTCACATTGACAGATGTTTGCCTTAGACAAATTCAGCTTAGAAATATCCAATATTCAGTTCTCTAAGAATTGAACTTTGGTACCTTCCTAGACTTTACCTCAGAAGATGTCAGAATGTAGCTACAAATCTCTCCCATATGTCCCATCATTACTTCTAGTTGGGAGTGCTACATGGAAGAGACCTATCTTTTCTAGAATAATAGGCAGCCTGACGCCACCATGAAGATCAAGGACATTAGTATGTCCTACTTGATGACGACCATTTTTGAGGTCCTTGGTCTACTTGAAACTAGGACTAATATGGAAAATATCTCTATACAAGTAGACCTAGAGGTTAAAAAGAAATGGGTCCAACAATTCTATGAAGTGGATTGTAAAGAGTATGATGCACTTACCATGGAAAAACACACATATTTCAAGATAGCGACCTACCAACTCAATTTGATGGTGAGGCCTAGTAATGTGATAGTCTTTGCTACTCATGTGTACATTGCTCTAAGTAGGAAATTCCCCATCAACCTTTCATACATGACCTATCTAGAGATATAGAAGTGGTCAAAGAAAATGAACATGGAAGGAAGGCACTCCCTTTTTCGTGCCTAATCAAAAAATTATGCAAAAAGGGAGGGATAGCCCACTATACCAATAACAAATTAAGACATGCTCCTACTATGTATTGGGTGGAAATGATGAAAGGGTCCCTACCATAACTAAGAAAGAGAAGTAGCCACCACCACCACCCACTTATGAAATAATGTCGTAGATGCATGTTGCTATGGAGTGCATGAAAAAGCTCCAAGACAAACTCTTGCAACAATAGTAAGCAAGTTTGAGTGGTGATCCATCTATATATAGACTAGCCTTGAGTCATTTGAATGAGGTATCTCATATAATAAGCTGGTTGGAGGACACAACACCAACTTTCTCTACCCAATGAATGTAAGTGCCTGCACAGTCAAATCCTAGCACCTGGAAGGTAATGGTGTCCACTCTAGAATAGAAGTAGTTCCTAGAAATTTTTGTAAATTCCACTACCTTCTCGATGTACTTGAAGGAGGGTGATGGGACAATTATCTTGGTGATGTAGCACAAAGGCTAGGAAATAGTGGCTGACATGGTGGCAAATCAAGTGGGCAAAGTCCTAAATGTTCCTATAGCATTTGTGCCAGATAGTCCTATAATCAAAGATGTGTAGATTTCTATAAGAATGGTTAGTGAAAGGTTCAATGTGACCCAGCACAAGCAGTTGCTAAAAAGACTATTGGGAACTTAGCAACTGATTTTGGAGGTCTTTGATCTTCAAGATGACATAACTACTACCTAATTAACACTATTGTAGGCAAGGGGTAAGTGCATCATCATGAAGGCTCAACTTGAAATAGCCATAACTAAGAATTAGTGCTCCACTGTAGAGGTTGTAGAACTTAGAGTCTGCCACACTAATCCCATAGTACTTAGCCAAGCAATGACCATGGATGAATATTTTTAGTAGCTTTAGTCCAAACTCCAAGAGGTTGAGTACGCAAAGGAGTTGGTAATCTTTGATGAGTCCTTAGCTAATGCCACCACCTACAACATTTAGAAGGACTTATTGGATGTTTGCTAGGAGAATGTAAATCTGACCAATGATAATCGTTGCCTACATACTATTGAGCTTTAAAAAGAGCAAATGGTTGAGTATATGAGATAGCAACAAGAGTAGTTTGCTAGGATGACAATGGACTTGAGGAGGATGGTAGCTAAGAATCATAATCTCTTGATGGACAAGGCTTGTGCCCTTCGCTAGAGTTCTACAATTGAAATCATCACTTGAAAGAACGAGATCCTTAAATTTGAAAGGGTTAAGAACCACTACAGGGACTTGGTTGGTTTGTAGAAGAAGTCAATGAAAAACACATCCAACTGGTAAAGGTGAAGGTGAATGAGGTCCTCCAATAGCTCCAACAAGGAGGTGATGTATGGTAGTTCATCTTTGATTAATTGAATGAGTACAACAAAGCTGAAATCCATCTCAAGGAGTTATAGACCAAGGAAATGATCAAATACATGGAGCTTGCCAACCTTTGCTATGCAAACTTTGTAATGCTAACTATTAGAAGGTCAAGGTCAGATTTGGAGAAGCAAGTGGCCAGCTTGTACCTATTATACAAGGCCGAGTTTAAGCACCATAAGGAGATAAAGTAGAAACTTGAAATGACAAATGTTGAACTTAATGTTCTTAGCTAGCACTTCATTGATTAGAGACTAGTAGCTAAGAACCTAGACCAAAGGATGAATGACTACCAGAAATTGCATATGTAATAAAGGCATTTGATGTGGAATGCAAAAAAATTGTAGCTTGGTTCATCAATGTAAAGGAGTTGTTCCCTGCAATGCCCTAGCCATTGGATATTCCTGTATTGGTCCATATTTGTGATGTTACATGGATCATGTATGATCCTTGGAGTAAGGAGGAGAAGATGAAAACATTGCTGGATGCTTTCCGTCTTCCACCAATAGTTGCAACTATAGCTGGATAGTCATAATCATAGCCTCAACCACAATAACTACATGCACCAGCGATAGGAGAAGGTCCTTCAGCACCTCAAGAACCTCCACCACCTAGGACCATTTGATTTTCTTCCTTGTCTTCAAGCTACTAAAGGAGTTGTGCTATCAGTTTTGGTTGTGATGTTTAATTTTGTTAGCATGAACACCAAATTTTGTAAAGATTATAAATCTATACACTTTGGCACTTACTATTGGTTTGTGTTAGTTGTATGTCAATAGTTAGTCAATAATTGAATCCCTTCCCAAAATTTTATAAATAAGTTGTTCCTTCTTTTGTTCACTCAAGGATGAGTTTTCATTTAGTTGTGGGGGTATGATGAATCGTTGTCGTTGGACTATGTTGATGGGATCCCATCAACATGATCCTGTCAACATAGGGTTTGATGCATTGATGCGTATGTGTTGATGGAGTGTCTTCTATTGCCTATATAAATTTGCACACCAACCACATTTATAGCATCCATTCATTAATAGTTATCCAAACTTTTGGAATTTTATCTTTCCAAAGTTAGAATATTTTCTAAGTACCTATAGTAAGAGTAAGAAGTGTACAAATTTTTATTCGAGCATTGATGTACATGACGGCCTTAGTGTGATCGGCAATAAAGGCAAGCTTTCTTCATAAACCTTGCAACACTTGGACCTAGCTTAATGTTTATTTAATGCATTTATTATTCATGCACTTTACTTTAATGCATTCAATTATTTAATTATTTAATTTTGGATAATTAACACACATAAGTACAACCATCTCAAGCATATGACTAACGCTTGGTAATCTTAGTAAAACTTAACACTTGGTAACCTATTAGCATTACAATGTATTCAAGATATGTATGGAAAATGGGAACAGATGCTTATGTTAGGACTAGTTAAGCATTAGTTAGTTATTAGATTAATTAAATATTTAATTACTTTATTTTGGGAAAATTAATGAAAAATATAAAATGATAAAAATCATATGCCTTAGTTACACTTAACCATACCCTTGCACTTCATAAGTGAAATTGAGAAGATAATGATCACATTTGTTAGATTCACTACCTAGACCCAGTGTACTTAGAGAGCTAAAGTCTACAGAATTCAACTAGATCCCTTTGTGAATGCTAGTGATTCATATGATTGGATGTAGGGATTGCTTGCTACTCATATATATTATAATTGTTTTTGTTTTGGAGGCTTAAAGATGAGAAGCTTTCAACTTTTGCTACTATTTGTTCTTGTCTTTGATTAATGAATTCTTTTTTCTTTAAAGAGAATTTTCTCCTACTCTTTACAAGAAATCCTTTAGTAACAAGTGAAAACCTATGAGGGTGATTCTAAATAAGAGCAAGACCTTATCTTTTTGCTATCCTAGAGGAGAGGTTTTTTAAGATTAGTTATAAGGATGAAAACTTGAATAGGCATCCCCAAAATCATGAGCTTTTTCTTTAGACCTTCTCTTCAATGATTTGATGTATTTTATGTTTTTATAATAATATTATTTATTTTTTGAGAGTCCAACACCCTCTTGATCTAATGCGTTCATTTCCTTAACATGGACTAACATATTAAGATAGGTAAAGGATTTGACATGATTTACTATAACTAACTACTAGCTTAATTATATATTTGATATATATTTATAATTTCATCTAGAGAATATTACAAAAAGTGCATTAAATTTTTGTTTATATGTTATATTAGAAATTTTCCAATTCGCCATTTTAGAAAATTCAACATATTCCATAACAATTTTGATCATATTATTATGATTACATGATTAGAAGAATAATTAATTCTAAGCTTGGTAATGATCAGTGATGAGTAGTCCCTACACCCAACCATATGAAACACAAGCATTCATTAGTGATTTGGTAAAATTTCATGAACTTTAGATCTTCAAATGCCAATATTAAAGATAATGTCCAATGGACATGATCATTGTCTTCTTGGCTTTACTTGTATAGGTGCAAGTGTATGTTTAAGTGAGCCAAGGCACATGATTTGTATTACTTTTTATATTTTTATCTTAATTAACCTAAGTGGAAAATAAAGTCATTATATGGGAACTAATCTAAGTCACTATCTAGTGCCTTAGTCTATTTCCTAACGTAAGTATCTAGGCCCACCTTCTATACACATCTTGAACTCATTATAATGCTACTAGGTTACCAAGTGCTAGGCTATTGGGCATACCAAGTGATAACACTAATGGGATTACCAAGCATTAATGGTATGCTCAAGGTACTTTTACTTATGTGTATTACTTAATCATATTCATTAGTTATTTAATTAAGATCATGGATAGTCAAGTGCAGAAAAGTAAACATTAAGCTATTCCAAATGCTGCAAGGTATTTCAAGAATCTTGTCTTTATTACTGTCACATCAATGTGTCCAGGTACATTGGTGCTCAAATAAGGATTTGTACAATCCTTGATTCCTATTGTGGGCACTTAGAAAATATTCTAACTATTATAGAATGAAACTGTAAGAGCTTCATTACACTACTAACTTAATAGTGCCATAAATGTGGTGGGTATGTGCATTTATATAGGTAAAGATAAATGCTACATCAACACATAAATTCATTTGTTGACAAGGATGTGTTGACGTAGCCTAACTTTGTGATTCATCATACCTTCAAGATTGACTGAAAACTCATCCTTGAGTGAACAAAAGTAGAATCAAGCTTCTTACAAAATTGGGAACGTATGAAACCACAAACAAACAAACTCACTAACTAACTCTAAGTGCCCAATTTTAAAAATTTACAATGATTACAAAAATTGATGTTGAGGAAAACAAAAGTGAACACCCTTGCAAAATTTGATAATTGTAATTACTTTGATGACTGAAGATGAAAAGAAGATTAGATAGTGCTAAGAGGTGGAGGCTCTTGGGGTGTTGAAGGATCTTCTCTAGCCTCCAATGCTCATGGTATTGGTGGTTGAGGTTGAGGTAGTGGTTGCAGTTGTCTTGCTATAGCTACTACTTTTGGCTAAAGGTAAAAGAAATCTAGTAGTGTATTCATCTTCTCATCCTTGCTTTGAGGATCATGCATAGTCCAAACAACATCACCTATGTAAGCTAGTACAACAACATCCCATAGACAAGGCATGGCTGGGAACAACTCCTTGACATTTATGAACTAGGTAGCAAATTTTTTATGTTTGATGTCAAACATCCTGACAAGGTTTTGCAACTCCTATTAATCATCCATTATTTTGGTTAGGTTCTCAACAACTAATCATTTATCTATGAATCAAACCTTGAGAACTTCAATCTCAGTGTTAGTTGTTTTTAGCTTTTTCTTTGTGTCCTTATGGTGCTTGAACCCTGCCTCATATAAGAGGTATGAGTTGGCCACTTGTTTTTCTAGATTTGGCCATAGCTATTTGATAGTTAGCATTTCCAAGTTTGCATAGTGAAGGTTGGCTAACTCCATGTATTTAGTCATCTCCTCCATTTGCAACTTCTTTATGTAGATTTTACCTTTGTTGTAGGCATTTAGTCCATCAAAGATGGGCTGGCACATGTCACCTCTTTGTTGAAGTTATTGGAGGACCTTGTTCATCTTCACCTTGGCTAGTTGGATTTATCTTTCATTGACTTATTTGAGAAGCCCAACCTAGTCCCTGTAGTGATTTTTTACTCATTCAAACTTTAGGGCCTCATTCTTGTAGGCAGCTATCTCAATGGTCATTTTCTAGTGAAGCACAAGGACTTTCTCCATCAAGAGATTACAATTATTAGTAGCCAACCTCCTCAAATTCATGATGACATTGGCAAGCTACTGTTGTCGCACAAATTCCACCATTTGATATTTTTGTGCATCAACATTCCACCAATAGTGAATGTCCTTGGTTAGAGCTAGATTCTCCTTATGGACCTCTGATAGGTTCTTCTTAGTGTTATAGGTTAATGCCTCCAATAGGGACGTGTCAAAGACCACTGCCTCCTTTATGTTCTTAACCTCTTTTAATTTTTTTTAAACTATAAGAAAGCTTCATCCCTTGTTACTACCTGGCTAAGAACAGTGGAGTT
The DNA here is from genome assembly GCA_015680685.1 of Gnetum montanum. Lineage (NCBI taxonomy): Eukaryota > Viridiplantae > Streptophyta > Gnetopsida > Gnetales > Gnetaceae > Gnetum > Gnetum montanum. The sequence continues at coordinate 149,007 of MNCI01004850.1, forward strand.
AGCTAATCAGGCTCTCAATTTCGCAACCTTGGTAGTCAATCATTTGTGTTCAAAGATAGCTACCTTGAGTTGGGCATTGGTGATGATGTGCTTACCTTTAGCTTCTAGTAGCTTTGATTGGATAGTAATGATGTTTTCCAAAATATTGAAGATCTCTAAAAGTAATTACTTAGTTCCCACTAGTTGGTCCAACATCTCCTCATGCTAGGTTACACTTAGCCTCCCACTTGCTACTCTTGCAAATGTCTACATCTCTCTAAGTGCAGCAATGTTTGACATGGTAGCTATAGGAGCATTTAGTACTTCAGCTACATGATTGACTACCACCTCTACCACTATCTTCTACTCATGGTGCTACATCACCAAGATAGTTGCCCCCTTGCCCTCCTCTAGGTGCATCAAGAAAGTGGTAGCATTCCTAGAGATCTATGAGAATTGTTGTTATCCATGGATGGAGACCATCACTTCTCGAGTGCTCGACTTTGATCTTGCAGGTGCTTGCATTCTTTGTATGGAAAATAATGATGTAGTCTTTTCTAGCTAGCTTATTATTTAGGTTATAAATTTCTTAAATCTAGTTGGTAGGTTGAAGGTTCTCCACCACTTGGTCCTCCTTGTTGCTACTATAAGAGTTGCTCACAAAGCTTTTACATGTGCTTGATCATATCACGAGCCTTCGGTATTATTTCTTGAGTAGGTGGTAATGGTAGTAGCTACTCCTCTTGTTGAAACTTGGCGGGTGCCTTATCCTTCATCATCTTCTACCAGGATGTGGTAGGAGCATGACAAAGCATGTTGTTGGCATAATGGGCTGTCCCTCCTCTTCTGTAGAGTTTTTTGATGAGGTAAGGAAAGAGAAGTGTCTTTCTCCCATGCTCATTCTCTTTGAATCTCTTCTCAATCTCTAGGAGATGAGCTGTGGAAGGTTGACTAGAAATTTTTTACTTAGAGTGGCACACGCACAAGTAGAGAAGGTTGTGATCTTGCTGGGCCTCATCATTAGATTTATGTGGTAGGGTACCATATTGAAATAAATCCTCTTTGCCTTGGTGAGTGCACCGTACTCCTTACAGTTCACTTCATAGCACTGTTGCATCCATTCCTTCTTGACATTTAGGTTTGCTTGTGTTGAGATCTCCCCCAAAGTTGCCCCACTATTAGGCAACCTAAGGCCCTCTAAAATGGCCTTAACCAAATAGAACACACTGATGTCCTTGATCTTGATCATGGTGTATGCTTGCCTATTGTTGTAGAAGAGGGACGTCTCTTTCATGTACCACTCTCCACTGGAAGTGAGGATAGGCCACAAGAAAGAGGTTTGCAGTTTAGTTTTTACCTCTTCTAGCATCATGTCCAAGAAGGAACCAAAGTTAAGTTCTTGCAAACCATACTTTGGGCCTCCTTAGTATGAATTTTTCTTAGGTAGACCTTAGTTAAGGTGACCTCCAAGTTTTGTCTAAACCTTGTGATGAGTGGCAAGGTACCCCTACACTCAACCATACGAATATGAGTGCTTCACGCATGATTCAGTTGAACTCCGCAGATGGACTAGTTGTGGTATCTAGACAGTTACTTGTAGATCACAGTTCGCTGTCTTCCCACATGGACTACTATTAGCTTTGTCACTTATGGTTTAGTCCAGAGTGAGGTGTATGATGTGTTTCTACACTTATGCTACTCTTGGGTATGATGGGAAATAATATCAACTAAGCTAGGAGAGAGAGGGTGAGAGAGAATCTAAACTAGCCTAAGTGCAATGAGCATTCATTCCTTAATCATCCGTACACATCTTGGACCTCGTGCATGACTACCACTAGGATTACCAAGTGCATGGCCTAGGTACGCTATTGGGTTATCAAGTAGTCACACTTAAATGCTCGTGATTAAGTCATACTCATTCCACGTTACTAGGAGATAAGGGTAGAGAGATATTAACTAAGAAAGCAATAAATAATAATAAAAATTAAATAATTAAGCTAAGTGGATGCTGTAATGATGAAGTAATCTCGATCTTTATTGCTGGTCATGTGTGTGTCCAAGTATGTCACTCTCGAATAAGAATGTCGTACAATTACAATCATCATACTACAGGCATGCACTGGGAGAAAGGGTTGAGAGGAAAAATTGACAAAAAGTCCCTACCTTAATACTAAAAGACTATCTAGCAAACCAAATCCACCTACCTCTTATTTATAGATGAGGAGATAAACCATGATATCATGTATTTGATATCATTTCTAGGCTGTGATATCGTGTATGTGATATTGTGGATGCAATATCGTAGCCAACAATTCATGACTCATCATACCCCCACGATTGAATGAAAACTCGTCCTCGAGTTAAAGTGAGAACAAGCTCCATTGATTACATAGTGGATAGGTATGAGATTATTAACTAACTAGAATGGATTCATGGCACAGTGTGGAATTAGAACAAAATTGATACACAACACGAAGAATGCAAAATAAAATCCTATAACTACAAAATTGGGTAGAACTCATGTAGTTCTTGGTGGCGGTGGCTCCTCCATGGGTGCCTTTCCCTTTTCTTACGCTCTAGGTCTTGGGATTTGATGGTGTTGAAGTATGGCTCGGAGTTTCTTGTCTTTAATTCGAGGATCCTGTGTCATCCATGCTAATGTTCTGATGTTTGATGGAGTCAGCACCTCCCATGGGCATGATAGTTGCGGAAACATTTTATTTGCTTTGACATACCAAGCCGCAAACACCCGTCGTTCCTTCTCGTAGGCTCTGGCTTTATCTCTGTATTCTTGAAAATCTATGAGTCATCAAGCCAAGTCTATTATGACACCTTTCTACCCCTGATAGCTTGCTTTAACCACCTCGAGTTTAGAATTTTCAACCTCTAATTTTTACAATGTTTTCTTGTGTTCTGTAAATTCTATTTCATATTTGGTGTAGGTGGTGGCTACCTGTTGCTCGAGCTCTATTCTCAGGCACCCTGCTATTAACATGGCAACGTTGGCATATCGCAGGTTTGCCAACTCCATTTACTCTGTAAGGTCCTAGATCTGCAGGTCCCAGCTCTTAACTTCCGCCTAGTGGGCAAACGTGTATGTGTCCAATATGGCCCGCCAGTCAGTGTGTTGAGCATTGAGAGTGTTGATGTGGGCCTTGGCGATATGGATCTCCTTTTCGATGATTTGTTTATACATCTCCGCCTGGTCCCGAAAATGCTTCTTTAGCTTCTCATGCCATTTAGCCTCATTCTGCCATGCACTTATTTCAATGGCCATCTTCTAATGGATGGCGAGTACCTTCTCCGTTGAGAGAGTTTGATTTTCCCTGGCTAAACTATTCATGTCCTAGTTAACCCTGATTAGTTGTTCTCACAACTACTAAAAATGTTCCTCAAGAACATTCTTTTGCTTCTCCACAGAGTTCAACCGAAGGTTGTCAGCAACAAGTTGTTTATTATCCTCTTGTAAGGCCTTGAGTGCCTTAGCATGCACATAAGTTTGCACTTATGCCATAGAGGCATCCCAGTCAGCCTTCTCTTTTTCTTCTACCACCCTTTTATTCTCTGTGAAAAATTTATTGAGTTGCTCGGTTCTGAAAGTGTCCAGCTGGTCTACGAGAATGAATCGAGAAGGATCCCGCTGTGTTACTTGTAGGGTCACATGCCTTTCTTGCAATCTTTTCACTTCTACTTCAGCATGCTCAGCCCTCATCTCTATCATGACTAGCTTCCCCTTGGTGGAAATGAGGTCTGGTTGTATTGCTATAACATCCTATGGGATGTCAAATAAGGACGTCATTACCTGTAATGTTTGCACCAATCAGTCGAGTACATCCTCATGTTCCGCAGGAGTCATTGAGGTACTAGCTAGAGTTTGAGCATCTTGTGCTCTTGTAAGATCTATCAGTGGCACAAAAAGCACATTGAATGATTCTTTAATGTGGTCTACGACCACTTCTATGGCTCTTGCTGGATCCTGGTGCTGCATGACCACTACCGTGGCCCCTTCACCAGTTTCCAACTACACCTGAAAGGATGCAGTGTTTCCTGAAATCTATTGTGACCAAGCACTCTCCCCTCCTCCTTTCTGAATGGACACTTCACCCCATGCGCGATCCATAGAAATCGTAGGCTATACAGCATTGTTGATGATGCGAAAGAGATTTGTGTCATCACGACTTCCCCAATTGACTATCTCAGCAATGGCCCTAACATGGCTCATCGACGATCTGTAATCTTGTGGTGGTGGCAGTGGTTGATCCTCCTGGCCTATGCTAGGTGTTGCTTCTTGTTGTTGATTGGGTCTCATGCTTGGAAGTTGGTTGGGTCCTACAAGTTGAGTTGCAGTTGGCCCTGCCGTCTGTTCTTTTTCTTGATCCGGCCCCAGTGTCTCACCAATGATTTTCCTTGTAGCTGGTGGCTTTAGTAGTTCAACATATGAAGCATTTTGGGCTTTTCGGAGGACATCATTGGTGTAGGCCACAATGGTGACCCTTTGAGTTGATCCTTAATGGCCTCTGGAGAAAATTTTGCAAAAGGTCCAAAGTTTAATTCTCACTGCAGTTAATATGGACCTTTCATGGATGGCCTGAACACAATCCTGGGGCAACGTGGGATGTCATCCTTGTTCAGACACTACAGTAGCTCCTCCTTCTGCTTACCTTGATTGTATAGTAGTAGGGTCTTCTTGATGGATACTAAATGCTTGTTCTTCTTGCTTTTCATGTTGTTTGGTAGGAACTTGTCCTTCACGTCTCCTAGGTCGCTTGATCACACCTTGAGCAGGACCTTCCTATTGTCGGTGTTTCGGGGCCATTTGCAATCACACGGGGCCAATCGTTAATAAGGTTGTTACCAAGGGTAGGTTATACCTTATTGCTTGCCTTAATGAATTTGCTTTATCTCTTTGTGATGTTAATTATTAAGAGAAAATGTCCCTGAAAGATTATAATATTTAATCCTCTTTGCTTAGGTGGTTTCCAGATCTAGTTTCCTGGTATAACTAAGGAGATGAAATTTTTTTGGGTGCATTTATCATTAATTTTATAGCTAATTACCCTTAATAATGTCCTTCGAGCGATAAAAAATTTCAAAAAATTTATGCGCTATTCGGCATGTGCCCCTCCCCCACGACTAAGCTAAATACTCTAGGTTCAAGTAGGTTCAAATGGAATGAAAATTGGAGTACCAGCGAGTGAGTTATGGATATGAAAGCAAGGGACGCACAATTGCGAGTCGTAAAGAGAAATTTGAAAAACTTCCCCTATGTGAATAGTTGCAAATGATGTTGATAGGTACAGGCGGGTCATGTATATATATATTTTTTGAACGTGATATTGCCTATGCGATAGTGCGGACGCAATATCGCATCGGCCACGATATCACGTACGCGATATCGTGGCCTATCGAAGTTAGGGCACTTTATAGAATTTACCAAAATTTTAATATTTTTTTGAAATTAAACGATGTAAACTAAGGACATTTGGACTGTTGTTAAAGGGTTCCAAGGTAATTCAACTAGTTCTGAAGGCACGAAAATTATGATGGTGTGGAATTTATCAATAAAAACCTCAGATGATAAAGGAGAGAAAAAGGCTATGTGATGGTTCATAGGAATGTTTGAATCGGAGGGATAGTAATAAGGGAAAGAATATCATTGACAATGCGCTGAGGGAAATAGATGATGTGCGGAAGATGTGTTATGAGTGAAAATTACCAAAATTATGGAAGTTGGTCCTCCCCAAAGCAGGTTCCAATCTATAATGCCCTTGCATAACCACACCTTAAAATGTCCGTAGGCACTAGAAGGGTTAAATGTAATCCACACTGGTTCCACAAAACACACACATGTAATTATCACTGAAATGAGGTAAGAATTCTATGCAACACAAGACATGAGCTACAATTACATGAACAACGAGATGAGACAGACTATAGAAGGGATTGTAGAGATTGGGACATGAGGTAACTGACCCAGGGCACAATGAATCCTGCGTGTAAAGCATGACTAATGTGTCATTAACCTATCATTCCATGATTAGGACCAAGTCCATTCCTTTGATCAGTGACACCGCATTGTTTCATCCCTTGATGAGCGACTATGAGAGTACCAGAACAACAAGGCGTAGGATCACTTGGCATTTTGTTCAAGGGAGGAGTGATTTTTGCTTTGTGGTACTTTTTTTTGAATGCTAAATCTAGAGAAGCCACCAACCCTTAGGCATGGGTGCATGTGTTTCCAATGGGAACCCCTAGAACAACATTGGATTTTTAAGTACCTTTTGATTACTCTTACTCCCATTTTTCATTACATCTACAAGGATCTTAGTACAACCACATTGCGTGATAACTCTCACAGACATCACCAAAGAGAATCCGCAAGTTCCCTTGATGTCACACCCTAATCATTCTCTCTTGATCCATCCTTCTTCATTCTGGGTACAATGAACACAAAATTAATTTTAAGTTTTAAGAATGTCAAGAATATCACTGTACCCTCGAACATAACCTCTTATTTGTAGAATGGATGAGTGGGTGTAATGGGCTCACTATCCAAATAATTGATCACTCAAGACTTGATAACATAGAACACACCTCAACCAATGAGCCACATGAGTGTTTTATTCATAGATGAGATTACTTATAAAAAAACAAAAAGACAAAAATACAAAAAGACAAAAAGATAAAACAAGAAATTGAAAAATGAAAAACTGGAAAACAAAAAATTGTAAAATTAAAGAAAATGAAAAATATTTATTAATCCTGCTTATTAGAATGGGGAATATCCCCCATAACTTAACAGTTGAGCATGGCGAGGATTAATAAATGAAATATGTGGATCCTTGCGTATTGAAAATATTGAAACTTGGTCATACTTACCCCATTGGGGTTCACACACCTGATTATAGTAAGCATAGTGGGGCAATTTATAAGATGTGGTTCTCGCGTAGAGAGTTGACCCACTATGATATTTGAGACCATAAGATGGTATGCAAGGATCGGGATGTCACCCTCCATGGCTGTATTCATTGGGATGTATGGTTGTTGGTGTGTTAATTGGTGGCCTTGATGAGGTGACACGAGGCATTGGGTTCGAGGAGAAGGATGCACCATAGTGTTGGACTTGTGTTGAGTTGGAGAATGCAGTGGCCTTGGAACTGTGTTGTCCCTTCCTACAGTCATGTCTAAAGAAGGGATGCCTTTGATGTTCAGGAGGTCTCTCACTGCTATTGGCAGTAGTAGCACAAGTAACGTTCTTGGGTTGTTGCTATGGTGTAGACACTTTAGGAATAGTTGGTGACGATGTAGAAGGAGGGAAAGGATGAGAATGTTGAAATGTAGGAGAAGTGTAAGGTCCACAAGGCGGTGGTTGTGTTGAGGACATGGGCTAATAGTATTGAGGAGAATGATAATGCAGCAAGATAGAGTATGTTGACCCAATTGGGGAAATAGGATGTTGGACTAGATAAGCATTTAGATTTGGATGATATGAAGGGTGTCTCTAGTTTAGGGATGGCTTTCCCCACAACTGGGATTGTTGTCATTTTGATCAAACACAGTATCTTTGTAAGAACTCTGCGTGTAACGTGCTTCCCCAATGCTCATATAAATGTAACAAGATTGGGCATTGGCCCTTGGGGTGATCGTACAAGCAAATGTTACATTCATACGTATGATTGGCAGTTGAGATCTTATTTTCCTCATCCCTTCTTTCTGATTTTCTAATGATATTTTGTCCTGCTTCTCGGGTTGTCAAAACTCTATCTCCAATAATATTGATATATTCTCCACACTTTTTATGCATCTGTTCTAGCATCTTATTGATCTTTGCCTCGATTTCATCTAATGATTTTTGTACTAGCAAAGATGGTTCTTTCTCCTTGAGATGGGTTGATTTCTCCTTTTTGTGATTATGGACCTCTATTAAGTTAAGATTTTGATCTCGTTGATGTTTTTCAACACTCGCCCATCTAGCCATTTCTCCTTCTTCTTTTGCTACCTGCTGATGAAGTGTCATTAGTCAATGCATTGACTAGGCCGCGTATACGGGGCCGTGTATACATGGTTGCGTCGACATAGCCCCATCGACAAAGCCTTCCATGTGTCGACATGGCCCCATTTACGCGGAGCCTATTTCGGCCTATAAATAAGAGGGCCTTCTGCCTCACTTAGGTACCTTTTAGTCAGTTGTAGTGAAGCTCTTGCAGTTTGTTCTCACAGGAGATAGAATATTTTTCAAGTGCCCGCAGTAGGTGTAAGAAAAGTGACTGGCTCTTTATTCAAGCATTGATGTATCTGAGCCCATTGGCGTGATGATAATAAAGACGAACTCTTCAAGCATTCCTTGCAGCATTTGGACTTAGTCATTTAATGCATTCAATAGCTTAATATTTATACGCTTTGATAATTACTTAAGTTTCTCTTATTATTAGTTTAATCTCTATCGTTCATTCGTAGTTCATAGAAACCATAAGTATGACCATCTTGAACGCAAACCCAACACTTGGTAACCCAGTGATGCTTAACGTCTGGTAGCTTAGTAGTGTTTAGGGGATGCTCAGAACGTGCCCGAAAGATGGGATCGGATACTTATGCTAGGAATAGTTAGAATAAAAATTAGGATAATTATAGATTAGATAATAGGTCATTCCTTACCTTCCATACCTTAATTAGACACCAAAAGATAAAGTAAAAAGCTATAAAAATCATTAGCCTTAATCTCACTTAACCATCGCAAACTGAACATCAAAAGTGAGATTAGGAAGACAACGACTGTTCTAACCCAAGGTTTTACTGGTTAGGGTCTAGTGTATGTTAAGTGCCTATAGTCTACGGAATTCGACTGAGTTGCGTGTGAACCCCCATGATTCGTATGGTTGGACGTAGGGGTACCTAGCTGCTCCATCACCCGCTTAATAAGCTCTTGGAATTGATGGGTTCATAATTTGTATAGTTGACCTTGGGCATACATCCCTAGGGTCTTTCTTGTTTCATTATGAAGCCCATCAATGATATGGTATGTTAGCCTTTCCTTGGAGAACTCATGGCCTGGATAGTTGTTTAACAGTGCACAATATCTTTCTAAGGCCATGTCCAAGGGTTCATGTTGTGCTTGTTTAACTCATGGATTTGTTTCCTCAAGGTTGACACTCTTGCATAGGTTTGATATCTTTTGTTAAAGAGTTCTACCATTGTTGGCCAATGTCGAATTGAATTTGGTTTTAACAATTTATACCATACTTTTGCTTGGCCAACGAGTGGCATAAGAAAGAGCTTGAGTTTTTGCCAACCGTTATCAATGTTGTTCCATGCATAGGCATTGTAGAAGGCTTGTAAATGTTATTGCGGATCTAAGTCATAGCCTCCTGAGAAATTGGAAAAGTTGTTTAAATCAAGCTTGGGTAGGCAGCTCTCTTTATGATTCCTACGAGAGATTCGAACAACCTCTTGTATTTGTGTTAGGCTTGTAGTGGCTAGTAGGGATTCATCATCATTGAGTAAATTATGCTTTCATGCATTGGAATGATGTTGCCTTCGTTTATGTTTATAAGAAACCCGCACCTCTGATTGCGTACTCCAATCTTCATTGTCATATAATTTGTTGGTTCTCCAATGAATTGCCTCACTAGATGTGGCGTTATTGTAGTCTTGTAGGAGAGGCATGGTTGTGAAATTTTGTGTGAATTTGTATGTGAATTTTTGTAATTATTTCTTCCTAAAAGATATATTGTTAATTCCTATATAGTGACCTTGTATGATATAACTAATCTAGATAACTAGCACCGTCCTCGGCAACGGCGCCAATGATGAGTGGCAAGGTACTTGTACACTCAACCATACGAATACAAGTGCTTCACACATGATTCGGTCGAACTCCGCAGACGGACTAGTTGTGGTATTTAGACAGTTACTCATAGATCGCAGTTTGCTGTCTTCCCACCTGGACTAGTATTAGCTTTGTCACGTATGGTTTAGTTCAGAGTGAGGTGTATGATGTGTTCCTATACTTATGCTACTCCTAGGTATGATGGGAAATAATATCAACTAAGCTAGGAGAGAGAGGGTGAGAGAGAATCTAAACTAGCCTAAGTGCGATGAGCATCCATTCCTTAATCATTCGTACACATCTTGGACCTTGTGCATGACTACCACTGGGATTACCAAGCGCATGGCCTAGGTACGCTACTGGGTTACCAAGTAGTCACACTTAAATGCTTGTGATTAAGTCGTACTCATTCCGCGTTACTAGGAGATAAGGGTAGAGAGATATTAACTAAGAAAGCAATAAATAACAATAACAATTAAATAATTAAGCTAAGTGGATGCTGCAATGATGAAGTAATCTCGATCTTTATTGCTGATCATGTGCATGTCCAAGTACGTCACACTTGAATAAGGATGTTGTACACAATCATCACACTACGGGCATGCATTGGGAGAAAGGGTTGAGAAGAAAAACTGATAAAAAGTCCCTACCTTAATACTAAAAGACTCTCTAGCTAACCAAATTCGCCTACCTCTTATTTATAGATGAGGAAACAGACCACGATATCGTGGATGCGATATCACAGCCAACAATTCATGACTCATCACCTTGGCACTTCATCTCACATGGATTGGCCTATTTATGTTGTGGGAATTTGATAGATAGATTTCACTTTGGGCTCTTCCCAAAGAGGTCCTATTGCATGTGTTTCCACCTCTCCTTCTTAGGACGGTTGCGGTTGTTGACCTCTTCCCTCTCATGGCTGCTTCTCCCATGGAGGTGATGTTTCTCCTTCCAGTATTCTTTTTGGCATCATTTGTGATCATAAACATAGCCAAGGATTAGCTTTTATGTGTAACTTATAACACTTTGATACATTGTCTTGTTAGTTAGTTACACTTAGGCTAAGTTGTGATCATGGTAGATTCATTATCTTAATAGGATAGCCACTTGAGTTTGTTCACAAGGTTTAACGTAGATGAATTTGTAATATTTAATATTATTTTATTAGTTAAACAATGTCGAAGTTGGAAAAATTTTGAAAATTTTTTTATTAGAAACCATCAATTTGTGGCTCTCACGATGTAAAGTTCACCTCCGGTAGTTACAGGGTTGAAGAACAAGTAGATTTGGATAAGTGGTTTGGAAGATATGGGCTCTGGATGGCTTTGGGCTCTGAAAAATGGCAAAAAGTCCCTTGGTGTTTGAGTAAAAATGTAAAAAATTTCTAAGTTTCAATGCGTAGTTATAGAATTTTTATGCTGCATTGACAAGGATGCGTCAATGCAACTGAAAATCAAAATTTTTCATATTAAAAAACTAAGGAAACATGAAAAGTTTTTACATAAACATGGAGTCTAGAGGAAGCCAAAAAAGCCTAGAATAATGAATAATGCTTGAAGAGGGCTTAGAAATACATGGCAAATAGAGATTCATAGGAGATTTTTGCCAAGGAATGCAAAAACTAGATGTATTGCGGTGGAAAACGTAAGCTTTGAAAGCAAAAATGGTTAAGGGGTAAGTGTTGTCACATTTCTACCATTGCATGGAATAATCTTTATAAGGTTGTAACACTAGAAAATACATCATTATTGAAAATATGGCAAGGAATATGTATGGATCAAATTGCAAAGTAGGGTTGAGTAAAGCAAGTTGGATTTGAGATAGGGATAATATATGTAGCTTTACAATTACAGTAGACGGAGATCACATGATCTCTGTAGGTTGTTTGCCTCAAAATCAATGGTTGCACCTAAAAAGCTTATTCAACACAACAAGGAATACCAGCAAGAGGTTAGATTCTATGAGTTCCAATCATTGAATAAGGCTTCTAAGCTAGTCTTAATTTAATTGGCTCCTTTTCTTCCATAATGAGTGCAAAATACGTATATAAAACGTATTGGCCAAATCATTGTGTGCACTAGTGAACGCAAATCGGACATATTAAATAGTTTATAGTTATCCATCTCTACTTTTAAGCTTGGCATGAACATGTATATTCATTCCGAGGAAGTCCCGTTTCCCTGAACACAAGTAGAGATATTCTGGTTACACTTAGATTTAAAAGGACCCACACACAAAACAATTGTGTTGATATATCCGCTACCACATTTCAATTTTGTTGACTGGATGACAAAATTTAGTAATCAAGAATGAAGACCAAAGCCGTGTAGTTGCCATGATATCTATCTGGCAATTGGATTACTCAGGTCGTGATTCAGCACCTCATTGAGTCCAGCAAAAACAAAGATTTACTTAGGTGCTTCATACTTATGCAACTCGTAACTGCCAACCGGCGATCCAACTTCCAAGCACGGGACTCGCTGGCAGAGACTTTTTCTGGGAGAATAGATATGCCATATTTTTTAATCATGTTCCAAATAGCAGATAAGGTGATAAACAAGTTACTTCCCTTTGATTGATAAACGACATTTTATAATCTTGGCGATGATAAAAATGATCATAAAAGATAGACCCGAAACGCCGATTTTTCTGGAATGCAGGTAAACAAGGTACATGGTTGTCAAAGTTTACACATCTGCACTAAAGCTACGTCCAAACCCAGTTTCTATATCTGACGGTGATTGATGCCCTTGGCTAGTTCTTAGCATCAGTCTCAGTATCTTCGTTTCTGAGCAAACTTACTCTCTTTGTACGCGATTCGGAGACTTCAGAACCGATACATAGTAATTTATCAGTTTGAGAATCATTTTCGGTGATAAAGACATCAGTAAAATCAAAGATTTGTCTCGAAAACCCTGCATCGAATGTTCTGGGCACATGGAGCACAAGGAATCAGTGCTCGTCTCAACACACTCGTCCACCAAGAAGATTACCGTAAACGAGTACGCCATTGCCATAGCATTCCACGACAAGCAGCAACTTCGAGGGCAGCAGATGCAGATGTGGTGGCATAGTAGGCATCGTCGACATAGTTGGTGGCAGAACGTATGCAGGGAGTTTGCTATTGCACGGTGCCAGGCGCAGCGGCAACAATGCTCCCAACTGCGACATATAGCAGTTAGATGGCACAACTGTAGCAACTAGAAAAATCGATTATTGGAAAAACCAATAGATCCAACACAACAACCTCAATCTCAAATTCCCAGGGTTCCAAAACAATGGGATTTGAGGTATTTGGACGGTTTGGCAGATCACTCAAGGATTTACAGAATGCAAAACGGGGAGTTATGAAAAAATACAATGCTAAACTTATAGATCCGTAAGAAAAAAGGCAAATGTAGATTTCACAAATAATGAAATTTTAAAACTTTATTAAAATAATAAAGAATGAGTTTCAAAAATGTGTACAAGAAATGCCTTTGAGAGAAAGAGAAAGGAGAGTTCACTAGGGAAGGGAGGAGTTCAAAGGCTATTCAAGCCAATGTGAAATGCTTCACGATCTAGTTATTAAGTCTTCTCTAATGCTTTTTAATCTCCTTTGTTGCAAATTGTATATATGCAATTTGAGTTAGTGTTGAGGGGTGAGAAAGGTGAGAAATTTGGCTCCCAAATTGCTCCACGCTAGGGGTTGGGAGCCCCAGAAATGCAGTATTGACACCAAAAATACACAAGTGTCAAGGCTATAATGCTTTCATGTTGGGGTTTAAGAGAATGCAAACATGGGAGATTGCAAAAGCTTTTAAGTGCTTGAAAATGCCCAAGTGTGGAATGGTGAAAATTGTGGAACTGTAGAAAAAAATGTTAAACCCATAAATGGTGTTTAAGGTTGGCTTTTATAGGTTTTAGGCCATGAATGGTGCTGCAAAATGGCTTTAATTTGGTTGTATTTTAGCTGCACAATAGCTACAAATTGGCTGTAATTTTGTAATAAATTTTTGCTTTATGTAGGTGAGATGGGTGTTCAAATTTGGGGGGTTACCATATATAGTAAGTATTTCCCCCCCATGGTCATTCTATTTACTATAAATAATAATAAGGGCACATCTTCTTCCATGCTAAGCCTTCTACCATACTTGTTGAAGTGGTTGGTCAACGTTGGAGTGCATGGAGTTTTAAAATATGGTTTTTGTGGCTTCCAAGTTGGGGGAGGGGAAGTTTCCAAGCTGTGAGAAAACCCCCAACTCTTCACATTAGGAGTAGGTGAGATCTACTCTCCTATAAGTGTTTCCAACGTAGAAAAACATATACCTCGAATAAAAGCCATCAAATTACCATTTTTGGCATTCCAAAAGGCATTTTTGACCCCCTCAAGTCCAAATAAGGATACCAAGTGACTTTTTTCACTTGGGGAATAAGGCTTTGATTACTTATGAGACATTTTTCAGCCTCAAAAGTATGGAATATCTAAGATTGTCCCTTATGGATTACAATCTTCACATTTACAATGAAGTTTTACCTTAGGTTTCATGGGGTGAAAGTTACATAATGAAAATTGGCTATAACAAGCAAATTTTTGTGGTGTTTTAATGGCCACTCTTTGTTGGTGTCTAGAGGATTGACTCGAGAGGCATCGACAAAGAATATAAAACATCACTATAGGTTGTATCACCAATTTTAGGCCTTGGTAGGCCGTGTTGCTAGTTTAAGATCGTAACAAACCATTGAAAGTAGCCTTGCTTGTTGATGATTATCGACTAAATGTAGTATGGCTTTAGATAGGAATGATTGATCAGGTTGATTAGCTCATTTCTATCCATGTCGACTATCTTGAATGTGCTATTCTCATAGGCTCTGGTGACAAGGAAAGACCCTTTTTAGTTGGTTGAGAATTTGTTCACATGCTCATGGATGGCTTTGAGGATCAGGTCACCTTCCTTGATCTTACGCCTCGTTAAGTTATGGTGAAGCTACCACTTTTGGCTCTCTTGATAGTGTTTAATTTAAGTAAGCACTTGCATAAGTTGCTTCTCCACCAAGTCCAAGGTTGTTATCCGCAACTCCTTGTTTTGCTCATTATTGATGAGACTACTCAAAGTAATGACACCTGCAATTATAGAGGTAAAACAACTTTATAACCATAAACTAAGCTATAAGGCATTTGATGAGTGGCAAGGTACCCCTACACTCAACCATACGAAATGAGCGTAGCACGCGTGATCCGGTCGAACTCCGCAGACTAAATGCCTACATGCCCCATGGAACACTTGGGGTTAATCATTCATTGTCTTCCCAGACTTGTAGTTGTCGCGGTGTATGGTTAAGTAAGTCCAAAGTATATGATTTTTATATCTTTTCTGGTTTTATCTCCTATGCTAAAGAGTGAAGGGTTGAGAAAGCTAACTAACTCTAACTAAGGACTAAGTCTAAATTAACTAGCGTCAGCATCCGTTCCCACTTACTGTACACACCTTGAACTATGCAATTGTGGCTACCAAATGCTAATCGTTATTGGGATCACCACACGTAATGCACGTGCTCGAAGTGGTCATACTGAGGCACTTAACTAGGAGGAAAGGGTGAGAGAATCTAATCGTGATGAGTAGCCGATTCCTTGATTAGCCGTACACATTCGTTAATGCTTGTAATCAAGTCGTACTCATGCTACGCTAATGCAGGTAATAAATAACAGGTAGGAAGTAATAGGTAATAGATAACAAATAATAAAATCCTATTCCATGCACTGCAAGGTTTATCCACAAAGCTCGTCTTTATTACCGTACACAACTTGCGTTCAGGTACAAAGCTGCTTGAATAAAGATCCGTTCACTTGGGGACTCCTACTGCGGGCACATGGAAAATATTCTATCTCTGGAGTGATCAAACTACTAGAGTTTTCCTACTTTAAGCCTAGGATGGGAAATGAGGGGAGTGCCGCCTCTTATTTATAGATTTGACGACGGACCGCGATATCGCGTACGCAACATCGGAGGGGACGACGCGATATTGCGTACGCGATATTGCATGGGATGCGATATCACGGCTTGTGCATATCACGTCTCATCATACGCCCATGATTGAATGAAAACTCGTCCTCGAGTTCCTTACAATAATATCGGGAAGGTATGGAATTATTGAGGGGAATGGAACTAATGGGATGACATGTGAACGGATCATCATTACAAGACTTGACACAAATGGTGTTCATGACAACAAGGGTGAATACCTTATTACAATGACATCAGGCCTTTGTTGGTAGCTGAGAAGAAAGAGAGAGAAAGAAGTCTTGCTGCTGCTAACGCCAAGATTGCGTCTTCCGTTGTCCGTCGGTAAGCACGTCATCGATCTTGCTCCTTGCATAGCTGCTTCAGCACTGCTCCATTCCAAGTGTTTGCTCCAGATCCAATCCGTTGTTTGTATGATTGCCATTTGTACACACAACATAATCTTATATCAGCAAGGGTAAATGAATCATCATGTAATTGATACCTTGCTTCGGTGTAAGTTCATTGGCTAGGTTGTGGTATGGCTAATATGGATTTGGGAATATATTAATGAGGACTACCGAAGGTGTAGGGGTTAGGAAGAAAATCAAAAATTTCGGGCTAGGAGAAAATCGAAAAAATTGGGCCCCATACCCCCATGACTAATCGCGAACCTTTGGTAGTATTAGAATGGAGAAAGAAAAGGAGTAAGAAAGAGAGATAAAAAGGGATAACTAAAAATAGCAGTGAAATGGATGTCAAGATGGTAATGAACAAAATAATAATTAATTGCAAAATGTTAAGGGAAAGAATTTAACTAATGCTCCAAATAGGAATGTCAGTGGGTCCTCCCCAAAGTAGGCTCATGCCCTTAATGCCCTGACAAACCCACATTCAAAGAGTCTGTAGGCTCTGGGAATGTCATTTGGAACAAGAGTTAAAGTCTTAACCACAAGCGTTTACCAAAAAGAAAACAATGCATCTACCAAAATATAGACACTATTGATACAACCGGAAATGAGGTGGATAATGGAAAGAAGGATGAAGAGAAGAGCATGGAATGGAATCCCAAGAACAAGGTGGTGTACAGCCCCTTGTGTGTTGCATGATTAATGTGACTTAGCAAATCTCATTTCAACTCTGGCCTCAAACCAACCACATCTAGTGACTTCACATCAAT